>OX392536.1:18865281-19465281 GCA_947623455.1 Mimachlamys varia
TACATAAGAAACCATACATCCATACAAAAACTACCACACATCAATACAACACCACGGCCGGGTTCCATTGACAAAATGTCTGAACTTCCATAAAAAGCACGTTTATCTAGTTCGCCTTCTGAGACCCAGTGTCACAGCTAGTTGGTGGTGAAGGGCTGTCTGCGGGCCCGGGGGTTGGCGAATGAAACCCTGGTCCAGGGGACTCGACCTCCACATCGATCGATCATTCCTGTAATTATATCAAAAATACAAGTTTTAAATCCATATTCACAGCGTTGTTATAAACAGAGTGCAATTTCATATTTTGTGTGAGTAATATATATTCATATTGAAAAAAGGACACCATTATCGTGCGAATAGTATATACCTTAGTAGAGGGGGCTACATCCACACAGTTTGGGCTGCAATACGCATATTTGGCGCCAGATGGTGCCTCCATCGTCACATTTACTTTGGCGCCACTGGTAAAAAAACTCCTGTGCCTGCATTTACTAAATGTACGGGCTTCCGTGGTTTTTCATTTCGACCCGGTTTACCCAGCTTCACTGAAGATTGGTGGCCACCGGCAGGGACTTTGGTCTGCAATATATATATATATGTAATTAGAACTTTACCTTGACTTACTACCCCCCTCCCTCAATTCACCCCACACGGCAACCCAATACCTCAACGTCAGCTAATGATCAACTAATTAGTTGCCAAAGTAAAACCTATAGTACGGTTGATGACACCTGTTTACATAACGATTATGATTAATATTACAAATATGACGTACAAATGGTACTGAAGAACCCCCCTTAATTGCGTGTTTTGTACGTTAAAATGCGTCCAACAGCCTCGCTATTTCAGTGCTTATCGATAATATGTTATATGTAATGTTTACTTCCATACATCAACAGTACACAGTGAAATTGTCGTCAAATTGTGTATATACAGTCAAATTTGTTCATTCTATGCCATTTCCCTATAGTATGGGCCATCGTATATGGAAAAATATCTAGGACGTTAAACCAAACCAATGTAAGTAACAGCTATTGTGATTGGCTAATTGGGATTTGTGAAACGAAAGTTGAATTAAAGATGGCGGAATATGTTTGAGAGGGGTAGTCACGCTGTTTTTTTAGGTAACCCATAGGTAAACCACTGACATAACGGTTCTCTTTAGTGTTTTCCGCAAAAACAATGACCGTGGTTTGCATATTTCTTAACGTTATGTGAAAAAAGAATGTGTGAAGCACTCACCACTATCCCCGACAGCATGTGCTCTTGACGTTCAAAGTGTTGTGTCGACTCAAACCGAAATATTGTGCACAGTTACGTATGTGCGGGGTATAATTGTCGCGCATATGCGGAAGTGTTACGTAAATGATTGATTTCTCCTTTTTAGGTTTTGAAAGACAATCTCTCACAAACTCATTTGTCTTGATTCAGTAAAAGTTTAGTTGTATTGATCCTCAGGTACGTGTATTTGTCATGTTTTCGTCACACTTCATGCATCCAATGTAGCCATTTACGTTGGGCACGAATCCGAATCGGTCTTCATATTTTAAATTTTTGGTCAAAGTTATACTGAAAAAAAAAACCTTAGGCCATACCAATTTAATTTATTGTTCGTCGGATTTACCGCTCCTGTTTTGGAAAAATAAAATAAAAAAGTAAAAGTAAAATATCACCGCTCCAATTTTAGCGTCAATGAAAAATGACGAATCAAGATATATTTCACAATGGTTCAAAATTGAGAAAATGCGATTCCGGATCATTTGAATGTTTGAAACAAAGGTAAAAATGGTATTTCAAGCGTTTTTTGGCAGAAACACTGGGAATGTGTCAAAATGGATTTCTTATCGTGTTTGTTGCTACATAATCCGGTCACCATAATGTTTTGCAAAACACCGCAATAGAATGGTTCATCGTTCCAAGATCTCTTGATCAAATAAACAGAATACGGAACTCAAGTGGCCTCACTAAAAAGCGACTTCAAGCGTCAACAGCAAATATCTTTAAAATCCTGATTTAAGTAAGCGACATCTGAAGATATGTTTGTACAATTGTACAACTATAATACATGTAACACCCCTTTATTGAATTTCTCCTCAAGCGATCGACCCAATCTTTCAGACATCATTGTCATTTCATCAGTCCTATTTTAATAGAATAGGCCTAATGTTGATAGTTAAAAAACGTGTTTGTTATTAATATTTTGTATTTATGTAGGTATTATCATTCGAACTCTCATGCAGATGCCGTAGTTACCTAGTTACCAGTAATCAGAACATTTAAATCCCGAACGGATTAACACTGGGTTCATGATGATTTTTCAACCATTATATAGACAATACTGAACTTATTCAAATACTGGACGTCAGCTTATAAACTGATTTTAATTTTTATGATCTGGATATTAAGTACATAAATAATGCTTCATTAATATTACTATTTACTATTATTGTAAATCAAAGTTTGTCAGCCAAACACCTAGTGCTATACATCTAGCCTTCAGTTTTTTTTTATAGCGGTACATCACACATATACTTTGTCATCATCAATATATATCAATTCGATAAAATATGCAATCTGCATGAAAAGAAGCATCTAAATACCCCTCAAATGTGGTTGCTAAAAGGTGTTTCCTGCTGCTTTGGTTCAATCACTAAACTTGAATGGCTGACCTGGGGTCTTCTATTAAAAATGTAATTTAAGAAAGCTTTTCTCTCAAATGCTGTTTTATTGCTTTATACAAGTAGTTTGTACCATGGAAATAATAAAAAAAGCCGCTACAACAGTTTAAATACGTGTACTATTTGGTGATACATTATATTAATAGTCAAACACGTATTCTAACATTAAGCCTTTTGAAAACTACCGCTCGCTCAACATTTTTGTAAAAACAAAAAAAATTCGCCCGCTCGCTCCAATTTTGAAATCTCATTTTCCGAAGAACAATAAATCAAATTGGTATGGCCTTATCTAGTATCAATATGAATGCAACATTCCCAACAAGCATCTGTATTACCAAGTTCAGTTTAGTTCAAACGTATTTCATTTAATGGTTAAAAAGGGATTTGACACGCAAGTAATAACAACTTCTACTTATAAACGTCCTTCCCAATGCAAAGATAATGATCTGTCGGTGTGCTCGTTTTTGTGCTATGATCGGTCAAAGATACCAATATGACATAATAAATGATTTTAAAAAAGTTTTGTAGTTTTGACCAATTGCAGGATATCTTTATACATTATCTTCCAAATTTGTGATCCAAAATGTATGAATGTTTGCAGAAATGACAAATACAGTATTTTCTTTAAGGGTATGGAAGTACAATTTCTCTAACTTAATATTTTTACTGAGGAAAGCATTTTGAGTTAGCCTTACCCCTTATTTTTTTATGAGAATGTGTTTTTCAATATCCGTTCTGATATCTGAGGAATATTCAGGTGAGGTATCGTTGATACAGACACCTTGTTAACATAAAATCACCAAACGAAATGGTACTTGTTCAGAGCCTTGTGGAACACCAATCTAAAGATATATTTCTACATAAATTATTTCTTTCTACCACTCATAGCAAAATGTACCCAAATATAAACATCAACATTAAAGCTTTATCCATTTTAATTTTTTACGGTAAGAGAGTATGTTAAACACTATCAAAGTTGTTTGGTAATAAAATATACCATACATTCTTACTTTTTTTATTTCCAAATACTACACACATAAAACAAATGATGCAAGTTTGCGTGTATTTCACTTGAAATTAACTCATTTAGAAGGCGGACAAAATCCTGTCAATAGTCGAACGATCGGTGTCCTGATGCGGGAAGTGCGATCGCGTTATGCATCCAGTCAAGTGATACCTATATTGTATTTGACACTTGTCACATTATCTTAGATGGGCTAAACTTAGAGACAAATTATTACATCTTTATAATTTTAAAACAGATTTGTTGGATATAAAGTTACATGAATAATTTCTCCCCGCTCGATCTAGATACGTATTCGTGCTTAATGCGTAATCTCTATTTCTAGCACAAGAGAGGGATCAAAAAGCCTGGACAACACCCACCTTGTCTATGAACCTATCCCTAACTCCCTCAACGAAGAAGCTTCAAACTGTCTACATGCTACTTCTGCCTCTGTTTAACCATCTCTGACTGCGTGACTTTTAAACTCAAACGTAACTACTCCTGAAGTATCTACCCGAGATGACCCTGGAACCTGACTATGGAACATGCCTAAGTTCTCCCTGATCTATTTTGTGACAACTTCTCTATGACCTTAACTGTTGATTCGAGAAAGGGGTTCACCTCTGTAAAATATATGACCTTTGAAAGGTCTTGCAGAACCTAGCCAACTGTGGAAGACCATCCGACAAGAAATGAGCAACATACAAATACTCGAAGCAGGTGATGGCTTATGCATAATAACAAGAGCTTTAGGACTTTGGTCCTCATGAAAAACGATAACTATGCTAGGATAATTCTCAACTACTGCCTGAACACTGCCATCAAAACAGAGCCACCAAGTATGTCTGTCTGAATCTTCTTTAGTCTTGCTATGCTCTTTGAAGAATTCTCAAAATACTTGTGCATTGAGTTGAGTATGTCCTGGAACTTCAACAAGTACCTTATTTGCTGCTCAACCACAACCTAGTGCTAGCCTGGCCTAACCTCCCTTATCCTAGTAACGACACCTGATCAAATACCCCTAGACTCCAGCACATCTAAAAACTAACTGGTTATAGATCCTGCATTTCCAACTGACGTATACCTAGAAACCTATTTGCTGGCTCCAACCTACCACAAACTGACTCCAAAAATCTAATATAAACTATCATAATGGTATCAGTTGACTCATCTAACATTAAATGAAAAATCCAGACTCCCTCACCTGCCTGACTAACCTATCCTTTAGTACCTGAGAGAGGGACTGCTGGAGGTCCTGGATGCTGCTGTTGTGTGTGTAGCTGGTATGCTTGTCTACCATCAGGTCTTTTACTTGACTAAACCTGAAATGTTGAAAAAACATATATTAAATGTACTTTCATGGAAACTTATTATATGAAATTAGATATTTAATTATGATTGAAAAATGTATTAAATATTTCAAGTGAGATATAATCCGTTTCTATTAGATACTGATGCAGACAATGAAATTTAATATTCAAAAAGAAATACTAAATGTTCTTTCACGGAAATTTATTATATGAAACTCGATATATGTAAAAATGATTGAGATGTCCATTTTTATTACATATTGATAAAAACATTGAAATTATGTTTGATTTTGTACATTTCAATTATTTTTTAAAAAAATATACTGCCATATATGATAAATAAATTCAAATTTTCCAAGTGGATTTTTTCATTGGGACACAACATACCTGTTGGACGGTGTTTATGCAGTCTTGGGACAACTGCATTTGGAAGGTGATTTATGGCTGCAAAATGTCGTTCATCAGGGCCAATATTATGGCATTCTTGGATTTGGAAACAGCAGTTTCTCTGGCTTTATCCGCATTGCCTCCCGCTTTTCTGCTCCATGTCTGTTGTCGCCTGTAAATTCAATGAAAATATTTTTTAACTTTACTGAATACAATATAAGAAAGACCATGTTTCCGTCTAATTAACATTCATGTGACAAAACTGTCGCACAACACTGGTTGGTGTAATTGCTGTACAATATGGCTATAAAAGTGTCTACATGTAATTTAGAAAGCTTCAGATTGGAAAACTTGTATTAAAATTATTTCTGAAATATAATGACCTGGAGAAGACATGCTACACAATCTCAAGGCTTAAAAACAAAAATTAATTATAAGCATTTGGAAAATTAAGGTTTTTTTAAGTTTTAGAGAAATCTACACAACACAACAACAACTCAGAGGTAGCTGTGAAATGGGTATTTAATGTATCTAACAAAGAGCTCACCAATAGCGATAACAAGCTGCTACTCGCTAAGGTTATGAACTTTGCCATCATTCCAGATAAATCCCCAGTTGACAATTTCGTTGTAGCCACAGGACAAGCATGTAAGAAAGAAGAGTTTTGCAGAAGCTGATCAACTGAGATCTCGGGTGACGGTAGTCTTAAAGGCGACAACATAACATATGACTTATACGACGAATGTGTCGCACTCTATTACTATTCTACTGGCGGACAAGAGAGAAGCAACAGTCGTCATGGACACCGACGATAATGAGACCAAGGTACACCAGACTCTGCCTGACTAAATAATAATAATGACTAATAATGACGAACCTATCCTTTAGTACCAGAGAGAGGGACTGTTGGAGATCCTGGATGCTGCTGTTGTGTGTGTAGCTGTTATGCATGACTACCAATTTCTCTAACTTAATATTGTGACTCAGGAAAGCATTTTTAGTTACCCCTAACCTTTATTTTTTAATGAGAATTTTTTTTTCAATTTCCGTTCTGATATCTGAGGAATATTCAGGTGAGGTATCGTTGATATCTGTATCAACGTGTTAACATAAATATCTCGAAAAGAAATGGTACTAGTTCAGAGCCTTATTGAACACCAGCCTTAAGATATCTTCCTACACAAATTATTTCTTTCTACCACTCATAGCAAAATTTACCCAAATATAAACATTACCATTAAGCTTTATCCATTTTTATTTTTTTACGGTAGGACAGTATGTCAAACACTATCAAAGTTGTTTGGTAATAAAATATACCATACATGCTTACGTTTTATTTCCAAATACTACATACATAAAACGAATGATGCAAGTTTGAATGTATTTCACTGGAAATTAACTCATTTAGAAGGCGGACAAAATCCTGTCAATAGTCGAACGATCGATGTCCTGATGCGGAAAGTGCGATCGCATTATGCATCCAGTCAAATGATACCTATATTGTATTTGACACTTGTCACATTATCTTAGATGGGCTAAGCTTAGAGACAAATTATTACATCTTTATAATTTCAAAACAGATTTGTTGGATATTAAGTCACATCAATGATTCCTCCCCGCTCGATACAGATACGTAGTCGTGCTTAATGCTTGATCTCTATTTCTACTGAGTTCTCTAGCACAAGAGAGGGATCAAAAAGCCTGGACAACATCCCCCTTGTTTATGAACCTATCCCTAACTCCCTCAACTAAGAAGCCTTCAAACTGTCTACATGCTGCTTCTGCCTCTGACCTCTGTTTAACCATCTCTGACTGTGTGACTTTCAAACTCAAACGTAACTACCCCTGAAGTATCTACCCGAGATGACCCTGGAACCTGACTGTGGAACTTGCCTAAGTTCTCCCTGATCTATTTTGTGACAACTTCTCTATGACCTTAACTGTTGATTCGAGAAGGGGGTTCACCTCTGTAAAATATATGACCTTTGAAAGGTCTTGCACAACCTAGCCAACTGTGGAAGACCATCCGACAAGAAATGAGCAACATACAAATACTCGAAGCAGGCGATGGCTTATGCATAACGGGAGCTTTAGCACTTTGGTCCTCAAGAAACACGATAACTATGCTAGGATAATTCTCAACTACTGCCTGAACACTGCCATCAAAACTGAGCCACCTGGTATGTCTGTCTGTCTAAATCTTCTCTAGTCTTGTCATGCTCTTTGAAGAATTCTCAAAATACTTTGAGTTGAGTATGTCCTGGAACTTCAACAAGTACCTTATTTGCTGCTCCATCACAACCTAGTGCTAACCTGGCCTAACCTCCCTTATCCTAGTAACGACACCTGATCAAATACCCTCAGACTCCAGCACATCTAAAAACTAACTGGTTATAAATCCTGCATCTCCAACTGACGTATACCTAGAAACCTAGTTGCTGGCTCCAACCTACCACAAACTGACTCCAAAAATCTAATATAAACTATCATTTTCTGATGGTACCGCTGGACTCATCTAACATTAAATAAAAAATCCAGACTCCCTCATCTGCCTGACTAACCTATCCTGTAGTACCTGAGAGAGGGACTGCTGGAGGTCCTGCATGCTGCTGTTGTGTGTGTAGCTGGTATCCTTGTCTACCATCAGGTCTTTTACTTAAATAACCCTGAAATATTGAAAAAAAAAAAAACAATAAAAAAATCCGATATGTAATTCGGAACTCTCCAGTTTGAAGACCCGTTTCGTGGTAAACCATACACAACAATGGCTGCGCCCATTAGAAAGCGTGTAAACGGCGAGTAGAAGACGTGTTCACAACGATGGCGGCGACAATTAAGTCTTGTGAAATTTTTTAAAAATCATACGAGACAAGTCTTACAAGTCGTTGACTTCAAAAACAAGTCAAGAGCAATACAGTGCTACTCATCTAAGTTATGCTTCCGTTTAGATTATAAGACGCTAATTCTGATTGGTTTAAAATCCCATCGCGAAACTGCACTGGAACCAATCAAATGCTTCGTACATGTTAATTACCTACGAGGATTTCTCGGCGAGTTTGCCCACGGGTGATGAGTGAGTTAGTGAAGCGAGATCAACCGTGGGTAACCGACGATGATATTAAATGCACTTTCATGGAAACTTATTATATGAAACTAGATATTTATTTATGATTGAAAAATGTATAAATATTTCCATTGAGATATAATCCATTTCTATTAGATAATGATGCAAACATTGAAATTTAATATTCAAAAAGAAATATTAAATGTTCTTTCATTGAAATTTATTATATGAAACTCGATATATGTAATAATGATTGAAATATGTACAAATATTACAATTGAGATATCCATTTTGATTAGATATTGATAAAAACATTGAAATTATATTTGATTTTGTACATTTCAATTATTCAAAAAAAATATACTGCCACATATAATAATAAATTCAGATTTCCCCAGTGTATTTTTTCATTGGGACACAACATACCTGTGGGACGGTGCATTTGGAAGGTGATTTATGGCAGCAAAATGTCGCTCATCAGGGCCGATATTATGGCATTCTTGGATTTGGAGAAAGCAGTTTTTCTGGCTTTATCCGCATTGCCTCCCTCTTTTCTGCTCCATGTCTGTTGTCGCCTGTAAATTCAATGAAAATATTATTTAAAACAAAGTTTCCTTCTAATTAACATTCATGTTACAAAACTGTCACACAACACTGGTTGGTGTAATTTCTGTACTATATGGCTATAAATGTGTCTACATGTAATTTAGAAAGCTTCAGGTTGGAAAACTTAAAAGGCTTAAAAACAAAAATTAATTATAAGCATTTTGAAAGTTAAGTTTTTTTTTGAGAAATCTACACAACACAACACCAACTCAGAGGTAGCTGTGAAATGGGTATTTAATAGATCTAACAAAGAGCTCACCATTAATTAATAACGATAACAAACTGCTACTTGTTAAGGGTATGAACTATGCCATCATTCCAGATAAATCCCCTGTTGACGATTTCGTTGTAGCCACAGGACAAGCATGTAAGAAAGAAGAGTTTTGCAGAAGCTGATCAACTGAGATCTCGGGTGACGGTAGTCTTAAAGGCGACAACAAAACATATGACTTATATGACGAATGAAGGACGTGTCGCACTTTATAACTATTCTACTGGCGGACAAGAGAGAAGCAAAAGTCGTCATGGACACCGACGATAATGAGACCAAGGTACACCAGACTCGACTCTCTGCCTGACTAAATAATAATAATGACTAACCTATCCTTTAGTACCTGAGAGAGGGACTGTTGGAGATCCTTGATGCTGCTGATGTGTGTGTAGCTGGTAAAAAATCATCATGTCGCCCTATCGACTGTATACTACATCTGGTAACAGTTCAATGCTTAAATATATGAAACAAGATATATGTAATCATGAGTGAAATAAGTATTTCAATTGAGATATCCATTTCTATAAGATACTGATAAAAACATTGAAATTAATTTTATACATTTGAATAATTTAAAAAAAAAAAACAACAAAAAACAAAAAAATACTGCCAAATATGATAAATAAATTCAGATTTTCTAAGTGGACGCTTTCATTGGGACACAACACACCTGTGTGATAAAGAGTGTATGCAGTCTCGGGACAACTGTATTTAGAAGGTCATTTATGGCTGCAAAATGTACATTCATCAGGGCCGATATTATGGCATTCTTTGATTAGGAAACAGCAGTTTCTCTGGCTTTATCCATGTTGCCTCACCTCTTTTTTCATGCACAATGCTGCTCCATGGCTGTTGTCACCTGTTAATGAAGTGAAAATATCATTTAACTTTACTCAATACAAGATAAGAAAGACAATTTTCCTTCTAATGAACATGCATGTAACAAAACTGTCCATAACACTGGTTGATGTAATTTCTGTATAATATGGCTAAAAAAAGTGTCTACATGTAATTTAGAAAGTTTCAGGTTGGAAAACCTGAATTAAAATTATTGAGTATTATGATATGTAGAAGATATGTTACATAGGCTCAAGACTTAAAAAAGAAATCAGAGAATACCAAAACGTCAACAAAACCATAATGCAAACTCAAAATCGATTAAACTAGGGGCAAAATAGGAACAATAAGCATCAATCCTCAAAATGAGAACCGAGTCATCATTGTCATCACAACAAGTAAACACACTAACAAGCAAACTCAAAACCGTCCATCTTCATATCACACAAAGATACAGAATAGTTCTCGATGATATCAAGATGGCGATCATAAACAAAACTAAGTTATAATTAAAAACATTTGAAAATTAAGTATTTTGTTTAAGTTGTAGACAAATCTACACAACACAGCACCAATTCAACTCAGAAACAGCTCTGAATGATTCTATGCTTAAGAAATGGGTAGGTAATAAAGCTAACAAAGAATAGCGAGAAAACGTTACTCGCTAAGGATATGAACTATGCCATCGCTCCAGAGAAAGTCCCAGTTGACAATTTCGTTGTAGCCATAAAACAAACATGCAAGAAACTGAGTTTTGCAGCGGCTGATCAACTAAGATCCCAATTGACGTGAGTCTTAAAGTCGACGAAGTTACCTATGTGTAATATGACGAAAGAAGCGTTGCACTCCAAAAGTTCGGCAAAGATAAATCTATTATAATTCTATCAGCGGACAAGGGAAAGGCAACAGTCGTCGTGGACGATTTTGAGGCCAGGGTCATGACTTTGGACTATGCTACAGGACGACAAGACATGCGAACAACTGCAGACCAATCCCAACAAAAAATTATAAACGGTGTCTCCTAGCCATTCTGACAAAATTAAAACAAGATTACTAAAAGCCAATTCTGATATCTGTACCCAACAACATAGACCACTCCTACAATGTCTGTACACCAAATATCTGCAAAAAGGGGAACCACATAAGGTCTATGGTGAACTGCACTGGAGCCATTGTTTAAAATGTATCAAGATCATTATCAGACATTCTTGGACCACTAGTAGGTAAATCGGAACATCATGTTAAGAATTCCAAACATTTAGTGGAATCGATATCTGCAATTATGATCCATACACATGATGTGAGCCTTGTTTACCAACACGCCCATTGAAGATGTACTCAGAATCGTTCAGAAACGCTTAGAATTAGACCGATCCTGGTGGAAGAACACAAACCTCCAGATTCAGGACATCATGGAGCTGCTGGAATTTGTACCGACTTCAACATATTTTAGTTTCCGAAACAGCATCGACCAGCAACGATTAGGTACTGCTATGGGTAGTCCAGTGTTCCCAATTGTGACCAAATTGTTCAAGGAACATCCGGAGCAAGCGGCAATAGCCAATGCCCAAATAGAATGTAGACCGAGTTGACGACTCGAAATAATCCAGAAGGAGTCACAGAAAGAATTGACCACGCACATCAATTCTAAGAACATCAAATGTACATGCGAGGAAGAAACCAACGGAACAATGCCTTTCCTTGACAACTCTGTTGGTAAGGAAAGAAGACGATACTGTAAAGATATTCGTTAATAGAAAAAAAAAACATAATGACCAATACCTGAATTTCAATTATCACCATCCTGTACATCGAAAGTACGGCATCTTGCGACTTGCAAGAGCAGAAACACACTGCCAGGGTAATGAAAGCATGTGAAAATCCCGAATTGGTTCTAAAACGGGTAGAACGGCAGAGTCATTGCTGAACAAATCGGCAATCACAGACCATGCCATACAGAAACTTTGTGGTTGACTGGGAAAACTCAAAAGAGTTCTCGCACATCTATGAACAAAGCGTAGTTGCATCTAGTCATTTCGGTATAATAACTTTATAATTGTACCTACACCTTATGAGCGTAGACGAAATGACCGATTTGTCATTTACCATCTCGTACACAATTTATACCTGTTTTGTGCATAGGCTTTGTTGGCCTTTAGTCTGATGAATGTGACAGGGTACGTATATTTTTTCCTGAATAGGGTTATAATAAATATCGGAAAGATCATCGGCTGTAAACGGATTAATATAACTATCTATAGAAGGAAGAGAAATGAACCAAAGACAGACCCCTGTGGACTCCTGTGTTGATGCATAGATAATAGTTGATTCTCAGTTGAATCATCAGGCAGGAAGCCTGACTGATTTGATTTCAAAGGATGTAATTGAGATTTGAGACAACATTTCATTTTTCCACCTCGTACACTACCATACCTCATACAAAATTGAAGGAACGTCTTCGATCTCTTGTTATGAGAGCTTTCTTTTCCAGGAAAGGCGGACGACGATGAAAATATATGGTAGTGAGCTATCTTGGAGCATACTTTGTGAAAAACACAACAAAAGCTAAGAAGAAATATACTGAAGAAGATAAAGTAATATTGTATTTCTACAACATTAACAACTCACCTAGTTAGTCCCAGACAGCTAGACAAGGTCCGCTTGGGTATCGGCGTCGAGCCAGGCGGAAACGAAGGGTTTAAAATTGCAGTCACTGCAATGGTTCGCACGTCTATCGTGGTTGGGTTCAAACTCTGTTCTCCTTCCAGCATGCTCTCGGTCACGTCACGTGACCGGTCGAGGCTTCCGGGTCTCCCAGAAGCTTGGCTGGGTGGGCACTCTTCCACGTCTTATTCGAAAATAGCTGGGAGGCCCCGGTGGTCCACAGCCGATGTCCGCTCTCGGCCAGCCGGTTCCGGTGAACACAAATTAATACTTATGATTTAATCTATACCCTGCAAAAATTACTTTAATGATGGGCTCTTTTATCTTATTATTTTATTTTATCATATTATTCAAAAGCAACGTTTAAACGGCGAAGTCATCTTTAACGTTAACATTTAACGTTGGGCTGATAACATAAATTTCTAAGCCAATGAAAATACTTGTTTTAAACAAGAATAAAATTAATTATATATATAACTGAAGATTTGTTTCCAGAGTCCAAAATTATTTGTTTGAAACCAAATTGATTAAGTATGGTCAGAAATAAAAATAGGTGTGTTTCTGCTTACCTGACCCTACCTTTTTTTCGAGTTCCGACCCCAGACTTTTTGGTAAAAGGGCTGATGAAAATAAAAATTAGAAAATATGTCCACATTTTCACTCATATTTTACATTAAAAATTGTATCGCCTGTACTCTTCATAAGTATGCCAATATAGTAACATGATAAAAGGGTCTTCATTGAAATGTTTATATTATGTAATGACATCATGATATTTCCATTATGTTTAGTTTAAGATATTAAAAATAAAATAAAAAGTATTTCCGACCTACCTACCCTATTTTGTTCTGAAATGCTAGTGGAAACACGCTTGTATTTTTAGGCCTAACAATTTCCAATATTTATGACTGGCCAAGATCTGAACTTTCTGATTGGGTCAACCACAACAGTGACAGAATCAAAAAACCCAACCAAGTATGTGAAAATGCAGTTGATTAAAGGTCAAATACACGAATATCTTTATATAGGTCAATGAAAGAAATAGTTCTTTAAAAGTCACAACTTCACAAATATAGTTGCGTTTTACTCAACCGAGTAAAGATGCTTCATCATAGTAATTAATTACAGAGCATGATCAAATGATTAAAACAAAATATTGACAAAGACACTGTAAGAAAGTACCTTATTTTATCATATTGGTGCTTGCTCCACTTGGATACCGGAAAAATGTACATTAAGGTGCGTTTATTTACTGTTTTGGGCTAATTCCAATGTCCAGAAAAGAGGTTTAAACAACTGTAAATTCCTTCCAAATTCAATTAAAAAATGGTAGCTCCTCCCCTGTTTAGTACAACATGAGGGATAACCTTGTGAATGTGGTCAATGTACTTTGCACACTGTCCTGCTGTTAAGCTCTCCCAGAAACACATTATACCACTCACAAGTTCTTCTTTTGTTCTGGGTTTCACTGAGGTCTGCAGATGTCCTTTCAGGGCAGACCACACATTCTCTATGGGGTTCAAGTCGGGAGAGGATGCTGGTGTTACCATTACATTTTCTTCAATTTTCCGAGATCTAAACCACTCTGTTGTTGATTTGCTGCGGTGTTTGCTATCGCTGTCCTACAACAATACATATACTGTTTATATATATTTTTTCATAGATATGTCAACATATAACTTTGTAATTAAATAGTAGTCTAATCAAACAATAATGTGAATATATATAACTTATAACCAACACAACTTGATTCTCGGTTTACATTTGTACCATATCTATGTATCTGTTTGTGTCATGCTTGATCGTTGCCTTCAAATATAGATGTCGAGTCATCTGCTTTAAGGTATAAGGGAAAAAAGAGGCCTAGAGGGCCTGTTTCACTCTCCTGGATTTTACAAAAATTGACAAAAAAGCGTGTAAGTCAAATTAGAACGCATTTTCCCAGTGTGGGATCTGACACAACAGTTTATTACCATGCAATATAGTAATTAATGAATAATGAATTTTCGGATTCAAAATATTATTTAGAGGAAAATTATTAGAATTTGGTGTTTATATAAAATATAGATGAATTGTCAGTCTTTGCCCCGCCCCCCTCTTCAAGCCCCCGGGGGTTTCAGTCATTAATATCAATATTTTCAAATGTAACCCTTTTAGTTTCGGCCCCACCCCTCCTTGCATAAATTTGAATCCCAGCCACCTAGGGATGCTACCACTGAAATGTAAATGTTATAGATAGCTTAGATCCATTGAGAAGTCATCCATTAAATATGAATTTTGCAAAATGGACCCCTTTTGGCCCCATCCCTCAGGTCCCTTTGGTGGGAGGGTCAGCCCCATAATTTGTATAAATTTGAATTCCAGTAATCTAGGGTACCACTGAAATATCGTATTGTAGTTGATCATGAAAACAAGGATTACCTGGTATAGGCGGAAAACCTCAGGGAACATCTCATTTGCCCATGGTATTAAATTTTCGTCAAGGATTTGTTGGTAAATCTTCGAAACCATGATGCCTGTAAAACACAAATGTCACTTCTTCCATGGTATGAAATTCCATCCCATACATGTACCTGTTGAGAAAAAAAACATTCAATTAGATACAAAAAGGATAATAAAAGACATATGTCCAGAATATGACTAGTTTCTTTCAAACATCAACTAGACAAACCAAATCGATAATTCTGATATTTTATTATTTCTAGATAAATGACTACTTGGTGTAGTATACATATATATGCATTGTGCATGTGCAGCACAACT
Organism: Mimachlamys varia; assembly: GCA_947623455.1. Lineage (NCBI taxonomy): Eukaryota > Metazoa > Mollusca > Bivalvia > Pectinida > Pectinidae > Mimachlamys > Mimachlamys varia. The sequence continues at coordinate 18,880,868 of OX392536.1, forward strand.
GGTCCTGGTAAACCAACTTGTTTTTTTATTTCACCGTTGATTAAAATTCACAAAAATTAATCACCGTGAAAAAGTTTCAATACGAGGTATGCCAACTGTATGAGTACTGTACATAGGGTTTATGTCCGTATTTATAGCGAAATTAAATTGCATTGAAATAGTCATTTCTGATGAAGTTAAATGGCTGCGAGCATAAGTTGGTTTATAGTATAATAAAAACAGGAGTGCATACAACCCCTTATTTATATGAAAAATGTTGCAGAAATTTTTAATTAATATCCAATACACTGTGTCACTACTAGGTTAACTTTATGGCATAAATTAGGGACTAAAGTCCTTATACATACTTCTGATCAAAATAATCACGGCCATGGGCTATGTTTCATCCAAGTTCTGAACTTCATAGAATAAAAGGCGAAAAATTCAGAACATTTGTCGAACACCAATAGCTAGACTTGAATTTGTGATTATTTTCTGAATAGGAATATTAATTATCCTTCACTAATTGTGACTGGAAAATCGCAAATGAAAAGAGAATTAAAATTGGTATAACATCATCATGTAAGTAGATGGATTACCTTGTAAGCATGCTTTGGTTTAGCAGCCTTAGGGGGTAAACACTCCAGTCGCGAGGCTGGTAGAAGAAACGTCGCCCATTTGCACTCATCTCCACTGTTGTTTCGTCCACAAACACAACATTTCTGAAGTCATCTTGGCTTCTCACGGCATTGAGGGCCCAGTCAAGTCTGACCTGCTTGTTCTTGTGTGATATAAGCTGGTAGTACTTGACATGCTTCGCTGTTCATCCCATTTCTTTTCTTAGCTTGCACACGTAGAAAGTTGACACATTGACACCTAGAACTGACTTCATCTTGTGCTGCAATGACCGAGCAGTTACTTCCGGATCATGCTCTATCCACATTCCAAGAAAATTCAAATGGACTTTTCTTATTTTCGTCCCAGCGTGGGCTTCACCGTTCTTTGACCTGAAAGAATACAAAAGAAATATTCGTTCCGTTTCCGTTGCGTTTGCGTTAAAACGGACAAGAAAAATGGTCCAGGGTCTGTATGTGTTTAGCCGTCATCGGCCAAATGGAGAGCCACCCTCGGCCCTAAAACAGGTCTTTTCTATTCCGGTCGGTCAACTCTAGGACCCCTGTCATGCTGATATCGTCTAGCCGTATGGTCCAGCAGATGAGCACTACAGTGGAACTCGGAGCTGACCGAGAAGTATGGGGCGTCCGTCTCGAGGAGAAGCCTGGTGAGTGGGATTTGCTTCAGAGCCTGGCATTGGGCTTCATTGAAGTTGAACACCATTCCCGACACGCTGAAGTAGGTGTTCGGGAATTGGGCGAGCCAAGTCTGGGTCATCTCCTCAGTTCCGCTGAAGCAATGCAAATGGATCTTTTGACCCGGTGGCACCATCTCCCTCACCACGTCAAGGCAGCGCATGTAGGCTGCCAGCCCGGTGGGGTCATCCCTCAGCCCCCGCTTATGCAAGATGAGAGCCTGGTGTGGTTGTATGTGTGGGAGTATGCTCCGTAATTGCTGCTCCTGGCGGAACCATCGATCGGAGGAACGGACGATGTGATCTAGGCCCACTTCTCCAAATCCCACAACATCGGGAACCATCAGGAGATCCAGGAAGGTATGTTCCTGGCTCGGAGTGAGGAGCCGTTTGGGGTGCACTCCGATGGCTACCAGATATCCCTCACGCGTTAGTTCCTGGATGTCATGGGGAGAGGGGCAAGTCTCGGGGTCACAGAAGACTGCTACCAGTTGGAGGATGTCGGGGGAACCATGAAATTGTTTAGCCACGCGGGGAGATGTCGGTCTCGACAGGGTTTCAGTTTGTCGTGGTTCAGGCGGACGATCTTATTCCGGAGTTGTACGGTTAGTAGATACGGCGTTATCCATTCTATGATAATTCCGGGTACCTTCCAGGGTGAGCTGAGCTTCGTACTCCTCCCCTTGATTTGAGGCATCGTCTAGGATATACACGATATCCCCTTTCTCTTAGGAGCGTTCCAGGATCCTTAGGTGATGATTCCTCTTCATGGTACGTTGAGACTGTCCTAGTTTCTCCTGACCTATATCGTGGGTCAGTCGTAGGGTTTCCACCATGCTGGGCGATATATGCGGGTACCTCTTTTTGCTCAACCGAGCCTACGGGTTGGAAGACCAAGTCTGCTGGGAGATTTACCTCCCTTCCTAACATCATCATGGCGCCAGGTGAGGCTACTATGCTCCGTTCTCACTAGGAATGGTTTTCCGAGGAGGTGGGGACGGAATTGCCGGGTTAACCTCCCTACCGCCAGGTTTCCTGGTGGTGGTGCTTCTACCTTAGTTTAGAAATTTTGGATTCCTACCTATTGGCCCCTAGCATCACTGAAGGATCCTAGGAGGACGAAACAGCTGTATGATGCAGTTGAATTCATTTTATCGGCATACTGTATCTATTACTGAATTTAAGAGGTGCAGCATATGTGTGTGTTACGTGATCTTTATGATAGGGGGTGGCAGACTCTGCTGGTGGATGTTTTAGTCCCCGAGGTTTGCTGGAGCCTCCATAGCCACAGCTAATCTCAACGAGTAGTGGCACGGTACTTAATATACACATTTTCGTAGTACACGATTTGAAATTGTACAGAACTAGTTAAATTGTACTTCTTAATTAATAAACAAAATGGGTTTTACGCACCTGCTCTTTCTGATTTACATTAGTTTAGAAAGGAGTATATGCAGTAAGGACCAATTTTGGCCCCATTTCCAAAATTAATAAAAAGCGCAGAATATTATAGCCTAGGCTTGCTGCATTTGGAAATGACTTAATTAGGTGATTACATTTATTGTTGCTTAGAAACGGGCCATATTTAAGACAGACTTTGTATCATATCAAGGGCTTCATTATTAGATATATGAACTTTCACAATTGTATCTTTTTTAATTACATCCAAATCAACTAGGAATGTAAATCATTTTGACTTTTATGGAGTTAGGTCTTTATTACTTTCAAAAGCATCAGCAAACTACCCTATCAACCACATTTAATGAATATACAAATAAGTGTTATTTGATTTTCATTTTTCTTTAATCTGCAGAATAATGTTTACACGTTCATACTTTTGGTCATAATTAGTGATTTTGATACCCATAAGTGAATAATCATGATAAACATATACCCAAGCAACCAAAAGTCTTGTATAGCAATACACTTAGTGATTCTATCTAAGTCATATTTTGGTAAATTAAAGAGAAAGTCTTCAAAGGTATTTATCAGCAGATTACCAAAATATACAACAAAAATGAAACAAGTTTGTAAATAATTTGCTGGGATAACTTCAACTTAGTACAGTGCATTCCTATTTATATCATGTTGTATTTGTCAGACCAAAACATGATATTAACAGGAATATGACATAAAGAGAAACATGTTTTTTCTACTTATTCTAGGGATTTTTCAATCGCCATATCTAAAAGTAAGCTGTTCAAAGTACATTATTATAATTATGAAGATGTTTTAATCTATCGATACAAGTATGTCATCAAAATATCTTTTTTTATATATTGTTTTTTCTATGTAATATTTTGTACAAGTTGTATCTGAAATCAAAGAAAATTACACCATTTCCTCAAAATTTAAAAAAAAAATACATAGAAAGAAAACAAGATATTTGGAAAAACACATCATATAAAGAGGAGTGGAATTAAGTGATCGGGTACACTATAGATACATGTATAATCGCTCTAATGTTCTATCCGTAACGTTGTTCATGTAAATGAGCGTTTTACTGTTCATGAATAGTACATGCTGCATCACAAACAGAGGAGTTCAATCTTGATTTTGGTGTATCTTCCTCCTGCTACCTTTTCCATCCGATGTACCAAAGGACACTTGCTACATGGGCACAACAGCCGACGACACGTGCCCCAACCTTGCATGTACAATACCATCCAAACACAGATTCATTATACTGGATCCACAAAGTATGGATAGTATTTTTGGAATGTCTGGATTGTATTTTTACCCGAAGAAGACCTGTTAAAACAGAATGACAATAAGTCTGTTGGCTGTACAAGTTAAAATCTTATATCAAATGGTAATCGGAAACAGGTTTAACGTCAAAGATTCTTGTTAATTTATTACATTATCGTATCGAATATTATATTTCATTTCTGTAATTTTGAAGATAAAGATGCATGAACAAATAACAAGTTTGTAATGCCTGTAATGTCGTGACAGATCATGAGCTCATATACTCCGTCCTCCGAGCTGTGCTCCCGTGAATATGATGGGGCCTGTTTGATCTGGTATACGCCAAAAGTGATCTGTCGCAAGTCATCCAGTGTCAGTTTGGGAAACTGATCAAATGATAGATCTTTTGCATCAATTGGTGTATAAACTGTGCGCTTCTTGACCAGACCATTTTCCTCCACCGTTTTCTGAACTAAGTTGTCCTGGGAAGCCTTGGTGAGCATTTCTTTCCCAACCACATCCGTGTAAGTATCCATACTGGCCAATAGTCGTCTGAACCTGTTGCAGATAGCACATGCAATTTGGATAAATTCTCCAAGCTTGGGAACAAGCGTGTTTGGAATCACCTTATCGAAAAGTCTGAATGTCTTCAGTTTCCCATTGACGCTTTCTACAACCCAACGGACCTTTGTTATGAGCCTGGAATTATTTGCCTCCACTACGGTGTGCTGTTTCTTCCCTTTCTGGAGATAGCATGGCATCTTCGCACGTAAACCCATGGATTCCAAGTAATCGACTGAATCCCTAAAGGGATCCACGGTCTACAATAAATACGTCATCTGGTTGAAGCCAAGATCTTATGTCTTCAGAGTTGTTGTTAATGATGTGCTTTGTAATGCTTGCATCGTTATTTGAGAAATCAGCAAGATAAGGCCCCAATACGCTAAGGATGTAGCCATCTGTCCCAACAACCATCATGGGTTTCACTGTTCTTATGTAAACTATAGGACCTCCTTTGAAAAAGATAATCTGCACTTTTTTGAATGTATATGTACGTGCCATCAAGAACCAAGACTGCTTCTTTATCCGTTTTGTTGGTAAACAGCTCTCTTGCGATTGGCAAAGTGTGTTTGGATGCAAACGTGTCATGGTCAATATGGTTGAACCCCAGGTTGCCAGGTACAAACTGCTTCATCAAGCTAACTCTTACCGCAGAGATTATTCGCTGAACCTATTCAAAGAGTAACATCAAATATGTTGTAAGTACAAATATACTTCTTACTCTTTGTACATTGTAAATGACTCAATGACACGATTCTTTATAACGACTTACATCAACTGCTCACACATATTTAAAATTGACACATTGTTGAGTGTCATTAATATTACAAGTGTGTTAGCTTTCAATTCAGAGCCAATTTGTTCAAGATGCTGATAAAAACTAATCCTGATAAAACTAAAAGCTTTTGTAAGAAAAAGAATAAAAACTCATACCTGTGACATACTTAGGCCAAACATTGTGGCAAGAATCGAGTTTGGTAATCCTGTTTTCATCTTTGTGAGGAAAACCGCCAGACATGTCATTGTTGAACTCCCTGGAGTATTCCTAATGTCATTTAAACAACACGTGATTTCAGCAAATTGACATTTTGTCAATCCAGTCAAGTTGGGAGTATTCTTTGTCCAAGAGCAATTAAGGTATATCAAAATTGAGATGTCCCACTTTTTTAATATAATCTCTAATGCCATTTAAAAGGGAAATTATGTCTGTCCTTGAAAAGAATTCGCACTGTTTCGTAATTAACTAAGATATTGTCCTTCTAAATGTTCCTTACAGCATCGACTTTTACAGTTAATGTAAATTCCCTTTTCAAGAAAAGCTTGTGATTTTCTCAGATCTTAAGTTCTACCAGTGGAATTGAGCTGAAACTTGCCAGAAATGATATCCTGAGATGGTCCCAACAAAGTGTTGTTATTTTTCAAGCCCATCAGAAATCCAAGAAGGCCACTATCTTGAACTTGGCACATACAGGCATATTATAACTTGATTTAATGACTACACGTATTTTCATAGTGATTTTACAATTGGTAGTCAGATGACCGTTAAGGCCCGTTGGGCCTCTTGTCTTATTTATTTGCCTATCATTAAGCCAGTCCCACTGTGCCAATTTCAAACCATGGAGAGCTACGGGGATGCAAACCTGGAGATATCGTATTAATCCGTAGCAAGTTCGTACTAACACCGGGTCGAACCATGTTGACCCGTGTTGGATCGTAGCTCGTTTCAGTAGTTTAATTCTGCATTTAAACTCCGTGGCAAACTATAGTGGAATTGTGGTAATTTAGCGTCGTAGTGACACCGTAGGACCACCATACACGCTTCCGTGGCCAACCAGGAATTACTGTACAGTTCTCGGGACCACAGTGACTTACGGCAGTTAATATGGTGTTGCCACACTAGAACCGGGATAAACCGTAGCGGTATCGGGATGTACCGTGACCAACCGTACTGGTCTGAAGCGGTAACCGTAGTATTACCGGTACCAGCCGTAGTACAGTCGTATTAAAACCATGGATCACCGTGACAAACCTATCAAGTACCGTTGTAAACAATGTTTTCGCGCCAAAATTATATCATTTTTAATATCAGCAGGTTTCCTTGATGCGGGAGTTTTATTAAATAGTAGTCTTAATGGAAATGATATTTAGTGTGTTGAGGTTGTTATAGCCCCTGCATCCACGTTAGGGATGTACTGGAATCACACTGTCTGTCGTGATGTATGTCTGTCCATAACCCTAACCCTAACTGTTCCGTTCTCGCTCGATGGAAGAACCTTTGGACCGAATTCATATGTTCAAGTTTTACTCGATTGGCAGAACCACGGGACCTTTATTCCAACAACCCAGACAAGCACAACCATGGAACTAGTCCTTTCATTTCCACAGAAAAGTAAGAATTTTAAGAAATTTCTATAACATTTCCCTTATATTGGGCCCCGGAACTTGAGAACGATTCTGCCTGCGAGTACATTTTGTCTGAGGAACATCCTTACATTCAGTCATATTTTTTTCCTTTTGGTCTCAAGGCTTTAATACAAAGTTTGAAAATCGAGATTTTCTAAAGATCTCTTGCTGTCGAAAGACGTGCTTCGTCTGTTCGTAAACAATTTACATTTTCAACTTCTTCTTAAACAAATCTTCAACTTGTACAGCTTACTACTAAGCTGTACGATAAACGTGATTAATTAAATGTTTCGATCGTGAACTTTCCATCCCTTGATAGTAACACCCCTGCTTCTCCAACGTATGGTTTTACATGTCTCTGAATATTTGGATTTTCGTGATGTATGTCAACTCTTACGGCACAGGGATTCGAGAGATGCAGGTTGATGAAGACTATGGCCAAGTGTAATGGCCTCCATCTTTATCTCATCGAGAAATATTCTTTATCTTTGTGTGATATGAAGATGGACGTTTTTGAGTTTGTTTATTAGTGTGCTTATTTGTTGTGATTGACCATGATGACTCGGTTCTCATTTTGAGGATTGATGCTTACTTGGATATATTTACATTTGTATTGCATTGTCGCTATAAAGCCTTTTTGAGAGTTGTGTCGTTGATGTTTGTTTAAGTGCCATGCATCACGCGACAGTATCAGCGTAGTAATACAACACAGGCCGGAACTACAATATCGTATGTAAACAAACAAACATGACGCTGACTGAACTGTCATAGGGCCGAGACTTGACAAGACACAATGATGCCTTACACAAATGTTTGAAAAAAATACATTATATTTTTTTAAAAATGTAATAAATATAATAAAATGCAAATAAAAGTTCACGCTTCTTCACCAAGAAATAAAAGGCATAGGTATAGATTGAAATAACCAATGAGAACAGTTGTAACACTCGTACAATTTGTAAAAATGTCGTCTGCTACGGCCTAGAAAACCATCATGGAGCCAAACCAACTTCCAAACTTTTCTTTGGATTTACCGGATTTTCTTGACACCGAATTTTCGTCAAGTTGGGACGAATGCCTATCAACATTACCAACAATCAACTTATCAGATTTGGGTTTTGAACCTAATGATATTGTTGCAAGTTCCGTAACTTCCTATAAAATTGATGATGAGCACTTTCATGAACTTCTGACTGCTGGACCCGAGGACTCGCTACTACCGACCCCCGAAACACCGGCACCCCTAAAAGGTTTAAAACGATGTCCGAAGAGAATATTGAACAACTGCTCGATGCCAGAGAGGCCCCTGCGACCAAATAAAACACACAATGAGAATCAAACTATTTCAAGGTAGGTTTCTCCAGCCCCTGTGGCCTTGGCCTTTCCAGACAAACTTTGTTTCTTGGAGATTACGTCATGTCATGTAAATAATTCTGCAGAATATCTACAGAAAGCGATAAAACGAGTTATTGTCGCATAATATAAAAGCAAGCAAAAAACTGTTTTAATCGTTACACAACAGACAACTTTTGTCTTCTCTCATTTTATTCTTCTTTAGTCTAGATCAAGTTCACGTTTCTTTTTTTTGAGACTGGAGTAAAGAGAAAACAGGACACGAAACTGACCTGAAAAATGTGCCCATTGAAGAGTTGGCAGACAAATTAGCAAGCTTTTACTGCGAGGCAAAACCAGCCAAGGGCGACCAGAAGCAATGTACCACAGAACAACTTTAATTAACGTTAGAGCCGCAATTAACCGTCATCTGGCGAACTTGAGAAGAAATGTGGACATTGTCAGACAAGGAATTTAAAGTTGCTAATGGGGTTTTAGATGGTTTGCTCAAAGAGTGCATGAGACTCGGACAATCAAAACCAGTCAATCACAAAAAAATAATTGAACAAAGCGATTTAGAGAAGATTTCGACTTACCTTAAAAGTGCGTCCGCATCCCCAATAATCCTACGGGAGTGTGTCTGGTACCACCTGTCAATAAACTTCATTTCACGTGGAATGGAGTTCCACCACCAACTCAAGGTCAACTCCTTTGATTTTAATTCCGATGAATCAGGGGAATATGTCACGTAAAAACATGAAACAAAACAAAAAAACTTCCAGGGTGGATTATCATCCGCAGAATGCGGCTCCGGTAAGAGAATGTATGCGACAGGTACAGCCGACTGCCCACTTGCCATGTTAAAACTATTAATAGATAAAACTGACAAAACAGCAAGCAGTCTGTTTAACCAAGATGCACTCGGCACTCCATTCCTTTCAAATACTTGGTTCACATCTAAAGCTCTGTCGAAACGCACGTTTGCACGATTCCTTCCAGACATCTATAAAGCTGCCGGCGTCGAAACATACTACACACCGCACTGTTTGAGGGCCTCAGCAATTCAACATTTAAATGATCAAAACTTTGAAACAAGATATATTATGTTCATGTCTAATCACAAAAACGAATCCTCTCTCAGATCCTACAACAGGAACGGGTCGACATCACATAAAAAGGCACTAAGTGGCGCGCTCTCTAGTATCACTCATCCAGAATTACAAACGGCGATCGTCCCATGCTCTGTAACTAGGTCAAACACTCCTTCATCCACAGTTTCCTCAATTTCTCAAAATACATCCATTAACGAGGATGCTGTAGCATCGACCAACTATAGTCAGGTTTCGTTGCAATCTACCACTAAATTCACGCCTGGATTCTTTGCTAATCCCAACTTTTCGCACTGCTCATTCAACTTCAAAAATTAACTTCCTCGTGGCGCGTGACTGTCAAGGTCGAATTACGGTGTCGGGTGTATTTATCAATGCGCTATATTTTGTTCCGGGCCAATTTACTGAAAGCATTGTTATAGATAAATTTGAGCAAATTTTTGTCAAATAATTTATTATGAGAAAACATGCCATATACTGTAATGAATGTAGAATATAATGAATTGTTGGGGGTTTTTCCAAGCACTATTTTGTTGCCGATTTTGTTTAACAATCTGCACGAGACATGAAGGCTGTTCCAGTTAACGACTAAAATTTGTGTTGCCTGTCGGTAACGCGGAAATTATGAATTTTTTAAATATGATCTGTCAAAGGAAAAAACATCATATCGTTGGAAAACGTAAACAAATCAAATCGCTAGCGCGCATTATGTTGTTTGCTTGCAAAGCTCTGTCGTTCAAATAGATCATACCATACAAAAACAGTTCAATGCTTAAGTGACCAAAATTTATATGGCGTGTTTCGTCGATGAAGCAGAAAAGGCTAAATCTCCCAGAACACCTGGTCTTATTTCCGTGTTCTTTTACCGGGATCTCCATGAAAATTTTCCTTTGTTCCTATTTTGCCTGAAGATTAATCGATTTCGAGTTCGGATTATGGTTTTGTTGATGCGTTGGTATTCTCTGATTATTTTTTTTTTTATTTTTTTTGAGAAAATAAATACCTTCTATCCCAAAAGAATAGGTATTTTTATATATATTTTAGATATTTTGTCCAACGTCGTAAGTCGTGCTTCGTCTGTCGTAAACAATTTTTATTGTCTTCTTGGACAGCTTACTACTAAGCTATACTAAAAACGTGATGATTTCAATTTTCCGATCGTGAACTTTCCATTTCTTGATAGTAACATTCATGCTTCTCCAACCTATGATTTTTACATGTCGCAGTTGATTCGATATTCTAGGGCTTGCTCTAAATATCGTGATTTTCATGATCGATTTCGACTGCTGACAAATAAAGTAACAGCACCAGGATTCGAGAGATGCAGGTTGATCAGAACTATGGGCAAGTGTTTTGGTCGCCATCTTTGTCTCATTGAGAAATAGTCTGTATCATGGGGGGTGTCGTCGATAAAGCAGAAGACGCTTACTTTCCTGGAACACCTGGTATTATTCTCTTGTACTTTTACAAGGGTCTCGGATGTACTACTATCAATATTGTTATATTATAATGAACTGCTTACGATGTTTTGTTATTTTTCAACTACATGTATATACGGTTTTTGATACAATTAAAATCCTCAAAATGCAATATTTTTGCAATTTCCCGTTTTTTATTCATACAGTTCGGCAATATATTTCGTACTTATATTTTTGGCGGTGGATCCCAATGTATTAATTCCATTTATTGTGCAAATGAAAGAAAAACAATGTATATTCATTTTTTGAACATTATCGAAATAGACCCCTCCCTGAAAAATCCAGGACTTAGGTGTTTTTGAAATAAAATGCCAATTGTCACTGATAAGTGGACTATATTTAGGAAATTGCATCAGTTGTGTTCATTTTTTGTTTGGCTAATGGCTTAAAATGTACACAACGTTTGAAACAAAACTTTTGGATGGCAGTGAATATGAAAATCAGGTGACCGTAAAGACACAACAACTTAATTGTATCATTGTTAAGACACCACAGGACAATAATAAAACGTTAATTCAACTGTTTATTGCTTGTTTAAGATAAAATGGACATATTTTGTTTAATATTGATAGAAAGGTCAATTTTTATCAACATCTTCCTGCTATCCAGAATTCTGATCGTTTCTATATCTGATTTTTTTAACTTTATTAAAAGAGTTCTCGTCTGATAAGTTTTCGCTTTCAGATGATGATCCCTTATTGAGCATTGTGTCCGATTCTTTATATTCGTCGTCAAACATCGACCCGTCAGCTAACACATCTTCGCCAAGCTTTTGACCTTTACTGACCACCACACAGGCGGCGAATAAAGCAATAAGGAAATATGTCTTCATCTTCCTGTTTGATTGTCTGCAATGAAACATAAACAAATCAGCCCATGCCATTTTAAACACAGCAGTTTCACAGAATAGCTCTTCCAAGCATTGTACGTTTTATTTATTTATTTATTTGAGGGCTGAATTGTACAATGGACTTAATCCTGACTTAATTGAGTATATGCTTTAAGTGACTTAGTCGGCAAGTGTAAAATTGCATACAAAACAATAAAAGGGGAACAAATTAGATCCCCCGCCGGAATTAAACAAACCACTTTAATACTTGTCTTTATATCAATGCGACTCACTATGTTCACAAACGCATGCATATACATAAGTTTATATTGAATCGAGGTTGGGCGTACCTCCGTAGGATAATTCGTAAGAGGCGACTTAGTTTGGGATATTTTCTCTAACTAGACAAGTTTGTTCTTTTTATTTCTCCCTTTGAGATAATTTCATTTTTTGGCTTTTAGTAAAGCATTTGCCCCAGTGAGGAAGGCTTTAGGTTCTGCCCCGCGCGGCAGTCCAGTCTCAAAGATATAGTTTTTACTCCCTTTTAGGCGCTCACAGTTTTGGCAATAGAGCAACCTTTTCACTGGTCAGTATAATAGGATGGGATGGGTTGTTTTGGTTTCGGGACTGTCGACAGTTTACTTCAGTATGGTAGCATTTTAAAATCGGTTAACGATCAACACCATCACAAGGAGGCCTACACAACTATACCGCAGCCCCAAGCACACACATACGAGGGCAATAGAGCAACTTGTTCACTCGTTGTCAGTATAATGTGATGGGATTGGTTATTTTGTTTGGGGACTGTCGACAGTATACTTCAGTAAGGTAGCATTTTAAAATCGGTTAAGGACGCCCTACCCTACGTAATACACAAGTTTTGATTCTCGTTTTGTGGTGACGTAGCTTCATATTTGTGTACCTGGAATTTAAAAACGGGGTATCAAATTCGTTCTACACAGTAATGTGTCGCGATGTCAACAATGGCGAGATGAGAGGGGACGGTTCAAGTCTTAAACTCAAGATTATGAGCAAATAAAGTATTATCACGACCACTCCTATTGCAAAACAACAACAAAAACAGATGTACACGATATCGACACATGGTCGGACACTGACAGCGACGGCATCAGTATAGAAACAGAATCGGTATGTAGGCCTATAGTACCAGTACAACTAGCCATGGTTTCTCAAACTGGAGAGAGAGTCGGCGTGTGGTAGAATTATCCGTGTTGGCAGAACGTTTACACAAGGGCTGTGCCTGGTGTCATTATATATGCACTATTATGCTGTTGAAAATATAACACAGAACGCCGGTTAAAATGTTTTAGGCTTGTACGCATTCACAGTATATGTGTTATGTAAAAATACTACCCACAACAAAAACTTCCTAATAGCATCAAGGGAGACAACCTACCATAGACACAGTTTTACATCTAGTTTTCAATAAGTAGCATAAAAGCTTGTCTGTGATATTTTGATTCAATTTTTTGCTTGTGCTTTATGTAACTATACGGTATGTAAATAAATTGACTGTGAATACTGAAATTTGTCCGCTAGATATAAAAATAATACACTTGGTAAAAATCGTTTTGTCCATTTTTCCACAAATAAGATATTTTTGATGTAGCTATTGATTTCTTTTTTTTTATTTTATTGTATGTTTGTGATTTCAACAACATTCACAAGAACAAAAATGAAACAAGTCATAGGAATGCTTAGATTTTCACAAAATCATCTCTACCTGGTAGCATAATCAACATATCAAAGTTTTAAGGAAATCTAGCGGTTAATTGCGAAAGGGTCGAGCCTCCTTAAAGATCCACACCGTCACAACTATACCGCAGCCCCCAGCACACACACATACGGAGGCCGTCCTTAAGTGACCATCGCTGTTAATAGAACATTTACCATATACCAAACGTTCTATTAGAAATCCGTGTCATTGGTAGAATCGGTTGATAAGTTTGCTGTCTTTCTGTGGTATCCTACCTTGTAGATAAGGCGTAATATTTGTGTGCCGGCTTTCCCCAATTGATAAATCGTAAGAGGCTGCTTTTATTTTGGATATTAATTTTCCTCTTTTCTTTCAACATGTTTGCAACTGTGAGGTATGCTAGGGGTTCTATCCTTTGGTCGATACAACAAAAGTCTTTCAACATGATTGATTTAATTACGTTTTTTGTATTATTAGGTGCTACGTTCGATTCCGCAAGGTCTATGCAAGGTGAGTTTGTGCAGATACATAATTATTTGTATTTCGGAGGCTGCATTGTTTTCGCGTAAGCCTCCTCGTGATAATCGTATTTGGTTTGGTTTGGATTTGTTAAACGTCCTATACAATTTAAAACTATTTTTCGACTCCCATAATGCTGAGGGTCTAAACAGAATATGATCGCATTGTACAAATATAACAGGAAAATTTAATGAGCAATTCGAATATAGCCGACCTGTTAGATATACATGTATATCTCAAAGCTCGGTGAAAATCTGAGATGCATGTTACTGATATACATGTACCAAGTAATTTAAATACAAATCTTACCATAATGCGATACAATGTAAGATACAGTGCATAAAGCAATAAAACACAAAAATTAAAAGAATGCGGAAGACTCCTTATATATGTACGGGTTATGTCAAAGTTTAAACCACCAGTGATAATCTATTCAAATTTTTATCTCAAGTTCATCAAGGGCCAATGCCTTTATAGATAACACACAACAAGTACAATATTATGCAAATCAGCAACCGCATTAAATACAGAGATTAAAGAAAATGCATGGAATCTGGATAACATCAATCCTTAATAGATTAAAAATAGCAAATCTGGTCAGGGTCATATCATTAAATGGATGCAAACAAAAATAATTACCAAGTCATTTTGTAAAACAGGTTTTACCCCTCGAATGTGAACGGTGATCAACGTAACTTACCTTGTTCAACAGCTGCTGACGTTCATTGAAGAAGATACAGAACGATGTTCGAATACAGCGCTGAGCTTTTAAAGGTGATACAAGGTCAAAATTATGTGTACAACTATAATTGGTTAACAAGAAATCGATTATTCTTATTGAGAGATTGGCATTGCTATTTCATTGGCTCGTTCCCTTATGAAACAGACAGTTTCAATTACGTGTAAAAGTTTGGTTTTTACAGCTAGACAGTATATTAAATGGGTAGACGACTGACATGTATAGCCCATCCAGAAAAACCTCATTATTGCAACATACAAGTGAAAAGTCCGTTTACAAACTGGTCGGATAGAAAGGTTACTGGGTTTCGGAGATATAAAAGTATAGTGCAGTACAATTTTGAACAAGTAGGCCTACGTTTGTTTTAACAACAATCGCATACATTTCGGTCCCAAGCTACGGGACAAGTGCAAAAGGGGGAGCAGACTGCAGAGAAGAAGCTGTTCTTTCTCTGCACTCATAGACGATTCAATGCGCTGACCTAGGTGACTGATTTCATTATAGTCCCTGTATAAAAAAGTTGTTTGATTCAGTTTATGTGTAATCAATCTATGATAATTTACATACAATTGATATCTATAAAGATTTCATAAATTATTTGTTAGCTATTTTGTAGCCGTTTTTACCTATTTAACATTTAATGTCTGGTTTTATTGTATTTGTTTTTGTAAATATCATACCTTTTACACTAGTTTTGTCCTAAATCAATCAGATTGTTGATGGGCCCTGCCACGTTTTGGCATTGCGTTGAGCGCTCGCTCCTTTTCAGGGCCCAACCTCACGTTTTGGCATTAAGTTGAGCGCTCGCTCCCATGAGGAGGACTTTTCGTTCTGTTCCTTCGCCGAGACATACAATAGTAACAACCAATGACAGTCACTACTCTCGGCATCACGCTAACCATTGTGGGATTGGAGCCACTACTGCATCCGTTGTTATTAGAATGTGACCGGGTAGGGTATTCTGCTGGGGCCTTCGGCAATATGCGTCTGTGTGGTACTGTAGTACGTGAAATCGGCAAAAGTTTCCGGTCTATCACAAGGATGAGTATACGAACAAACTGTAGCCTCCCAAATACACACAATCGTCAAAATTCGCATTCTCGCACATTGCACATATCGGGAGACCGTTCTTTAATGGCGGAATCTATGTAAGCTGAGAGTGAGGATCTGCATTTTTATTGAATTGTGTTTGACACGCAAGTCAGCATGTTGTGACCTGTATCAGTATAGTATTTTTATTTCAGACATTTTACCAACCCCTGTCAATCATTACAGTGTAACGCACACTGTTGCTGATTTGTTACGAGTATTAAAATTGTTCTATTCTTCCGTGTACCGACCAATTCGAAGGTTCCAAGTTTGGAGCAATGACATTGCGTGCCATTTCAGCAGATCTCATGTTGTTTACATTAGATATATTGCAGTTCCGGTCTGTGATTCATTGGTACACTAAACATTGTTTATCGTTGTGTATGGGATATTAAGTCCAAACAACTACACAGCTTTTTGAAAACATATAAATAGCTCATCACAGTTCCGTTTGTGTTACAGAAAAAGAACAGTGTAATACATTATGTATATATTATGTTTCGGTAACCTTGTAAAATAAGTATTCCGTGTCTATCGCCGTAATTTATGTGTTTATTATCATTTGTTTACATGTACGCTACAACCAACAATGATAAATACCAGCAGTAATGCTTTTTATTTAAGTATAAAAGCAAAAGCTACCCTTACGTTACACTTATTTTACTAATGACGTCATAGATAAACCTTGTTCAATGTGTCTTGGATATCATGGAAAACTCTCCTTTGTCAAACACTCAAATGACTACGGTAAATTATTTGCGCTAATGTTTGGGTTTTTTTTAAATTAGAATTGTTCTGCCAGTTTCTTTGAAAGGCTACGTAAATAAAAACGAAAGCATTAATACCGGCATGAATGATACTAAAATCGTGTTCAATCCCTCTATGTAAAATAAGCAGGGGCCGTGACATCATGCCTATACCATATGCGTTCCATGTATACTGCATTCAAAAGCGATAGCTTATTTGTGATCGTTGTCGACTGCTGACAAACAAACTAACAACACAAGGATTTTAGAGATGCAGGTTGATCAGCACTATGGTACAAGTGTGGACGTTTTTGAGTATGCCCCTTGGTTTGTGTACTTGTTGTGATTAACAATGATGACTCAGTTCTCATTTGAGGACTTGGATGTGACCACCAAGATCTACATGGCGGTTGTCGTCGATGAAGCAGAAGACGCTTTTTCTTCCGGAACACCTGGTCCTACGCTATTGTACTTTACAAGGGTTTTCATGTATATCTTTCTTTTGTTCATATTTTTCCCCTAGTTAAATCTATTTTATTAAGTTCGGATTATGATTTGGTCAACGCTTCAGTACTTAATAGCAGAAACGTGTTTACCATATCAAAGTAATAAAACTGAGTGTTTTGAGTGCGTTCGAACGACCTTGTTACTACATGTAAAACAAAGGGTCGAGCACGTGGATTAATTGTTTGATCTTAGCTTTCGTTACTAGCCAATGGAAATACGTGTATTTTTCTTGGTTATACGTGGAAATTGTAAACGTTGGGACGGTTGAAAAGTCCATTTAACTACAATACATTTTTTAAAATGAACATACAGTAAGGACGAACATTCTGAACATATCGATTTTGCATCAACAGTGCATTATTAATACGTAAACGGCTGTTATACATACAACAATTAAGGTGCACATGTTACCTGGTTTCCAACATGTTGTGATTGTCCAAGCACGTAATTATAATGTTTACTCCTGTTAATAGCATGTAAGATCATTTACAACATCATTCATCTGTGACTTACCTTTAAAAATCGCCATCTTGGATTATGGCAATTCTTACAAGTTATCGCTATATCTAACATTTTTTTAGAATTGTATACGAAAGAGACCTTTGTTTTGAGGTGTGCATATTTTAATTTAAGACTGATTGGAAAACTAAGATGGCTACCTAATGGCACTATTAATTATCTCATTAAAGTTCGCTAACGTAAAATTTTCAGAAAATACTGATCCGTTCTTTTCAAATGGTGGATTGTCCTGGCTTGGGTAAGTTCTTGCTGTTTGGTATTTTAAGGAATCGGAATGCTCACAAATGTCTTTCTTTCTTGACACTGTCGAATCAAAGTTTCAAAACAATCAAGGAAGAAACCCAAGATTCATCCGTTAACATCATTTCAATACTTTAGATCTGTTCATCTCTTCCATAGACAAAGCTTCTAAAGCTACTTTTCCATGTCTTCCTCGACACTGCCACACTTTAGGCCTTTACTTCTGGCGTTCGCCCCAATTGGAAAGCTTTGGGTTTTGTTCCAAGGCAGAGATATACCAGAGCATCAAAACATCATAGTTACTATCTCTATGTGACGCTCAGCAATATGGGAGTGGTTCACTTATTGTTGGTATTGTGTGACCGATTGGGGTGTTCTACTGGGGACCTTTGACGGTGCAATTATACTGCTATACTTCAATGTACTAGCACGTTAATACTGCTATACTTCAGTGTAATAGCACGTTAAATCTTAATAATTTCTGGACTATCAAAAAGGTAACTTGTACAAACATTCTTGTTCCACGGCCTCCCAAATATTACAATCACATGACCCACACTCATATCGCATACACCTGGCGGCCGTTCTTAAAAGACTTACCCTGTTAATAGGACATAACATCGAGTGTCTTTCACGTGCGTGGATTTCAGTGTGATAGTCCTAAACAATCGTCATCAGATGAAGTCCATCAACATAGCATGTCTCCAGCAGACGTACACACGCATGCTTGCTTACACACAGAAACACGTTATGGAATTATCTTAGATATTATAGTAATATTTCATGAAGTAACTCAGTTGTCAAGTTTAACAACAGACGGAATCTAGACTCGCAAACATACCAAAGCTCCCAAAATACACATACATAGATATATGTACATAACGCGGACTCACGGCACTTATACTGGGAGGCCGTCCTTAAAAGATCTTAGGTGCTAACAAAAAAATAATCTTTGAGCTAAGGATGTTTCAGACCGCACTTAGTTAAAATCCGTTCAGCTGTTCAGGATAAGCAGCCACTGTATAAGGTCACTTGCCCTAACAGCGGGTTAAATTGCTTATAATTACATTCCAGGTGAACTTCGACTCAATATACCTACCAGAGTTTGAATGTTATTTTTCGATGAACTTTTCAGTGGCGTATCAATACATCGGTAAAGTAGTCCAGGAAATGTTTCCCTTTTCTAAACTGTTTACAACCTGGGGTTTGTTTCATTTTTCATATTGAATAACCGTGTTTGTGTTGTACCATTTTGAAGTTGGTATCAATACAAAAAAATAGCTATTACTTTCTTTGGGATGACATCATACAGTGAGTGATGACGTCACACGTCTTGTATTCTTCCGCTGTTAACACTGAACAAGTCCAATATTTAACATATCATAATCAACCTGAATGTAAATATTACGATTGAATCCTGTTTTGTTGAGGTTTATGGGGTATAAACCTCAAACGGTCTGGAGACAAATTTGATGTGAAATGCTTCGCAGTTCATTACATTTGTTCCAAAACCCATTGAGGTATGTTTTGCATACCCAATAACCTCAACAGAACAGGACTTAATCCTTAAATAGCAAACAGTAACTCAAAACAATCTCAGAATGCTGCCAAATGGCTATCTTGGTGATTCGTCACATGAAACATCATACTGCTTTGTGATATACTGCTATACACACGCAAAATTTCTTTATGTCAATTCAGGTCAATTTTTTAACTGAAATTGACCAATTTGACCTGAAAGTAATTTCAGGTCAATTATTTCAGGTCAATTTCAGGTCAAATAATTACAATGAATCAACTTTTATTTGCTCTTTTCAGGTCAAATTCAGATAAATTTCAGGTCAAAATTTTCATGTCAAATTGACCTGAATTCAGGTGAAGATTTTTTATGTCAAATTGATCTGAATTTCAGGTCATTTTCAGGTCAATTTCAGGTCAAGACTTTTTCATGTCAAATTGACCTGAAGACATTTTGCCCGTGTAGTGATCGCGGTGTGAGGAATTGTATACGGATGGGCATCGGATGAATTGACCAACTGCTAGAAACGTTGTCGGTGTAATGTGACCGGGTAAGGTGCTCTGCTGAGGGACTTTGACAGGATATTTCAGTGTGGTACATATAGCACTTTAAGGTCGGCATCAGTTACGCACTAAAACAAGGAAGCATACACGAACATACCACAACCTATCAAATACACTCACACTCAACACACTCTCAAATCGCATTCACCTTGAGGTCGTCCTTAAATTACCTTTGATATTAGAATAATAAACAAACAAAAAAGAAAAGAAAAAAGAGTAAAATTACTCTAAACGCCTCAGTTTAGGTCCAAAACTAGCTGTAACAAATTTCCAGGTCCCTGTGGTTTAGTTGTCTGGGTTCGTTACGTACCTGTTTACATTTCACAGTCTTTTATTCGTTTTTAGCGTTATATGACTTCCGCTGAAAAAGTTATATTATCTTAATACAAACCAAGTTATCTAACTTATATTAATCACTCCTGTTGGCCCGGATGTTAACGCGCTACTGGTCTTATTGTGGGAGGAAACCGGAGCACCCGGAGAAAACTAACGTGGTCGGGCATGTGATCTCCATTCCTTTTCACGTCCGGTCGGGAGAATCGAACTCCGGCCGTCTCGGTGAAAGGCAAGTGCACCACCCGACCACATATTTACTACCTGAGATCGGTCCAATAAACGATACAATGCAAATCTAATTCAAACATAATTTTCAAAAACTTAATGTATGTATACATATATTCAAACTGTATTCAAACCATTATCTTTTAAAAGTATATGACATTTCCAAGCATTTCTTAAATGTTGATGGGAATATCCATGAGCTGTGAGAGTATTCCAGAATTCTTTATTCCAAAATTCCACTTTTCCTGTATAAAATAATTTGTTATTCACTGGGGCCACGCCCAATTTATTGGCGACAATAGCCAGGAATACGTCATCAAAAATTATGTGTTTCGTGAACTGACTAGCAAATATAAAATCCTGAACGAAATTTATAGACATCACTATACTTCCGGCACTGACAAATGGTGGGTAAATATCATACGGGTAATCTGTTGGTGATATATACCACTTACTACTTCTTGCTCGAAACGGAAATGACCGCGGATTTACCCATCCCATGTAAAGAGATTCATTGCTATTTCCGGACAAGTCTAGTTGCTGTAGCAACAGATCTGTGGCTACGTAATAATCGTCATCAACCAACATGACGTAATCACATTCTGTGCACGAGTTCCCAGCCCAGATTAAAGCACCACGTAATTTCCACGTGTTCATGTAGTATTTATCTTCATAGTCTATCAGTAATATATCCCTGTGTGTCTTTATTTCTTGTTCGACATCTTTTTGATACATCTTTGTGTTTCCTAATACAAATACCCGTTTAATTCCAGGTACATTCTCCTCATTTGCCCACGTGTCACGAATCGCTTGTCGGGCTCTTTTGTTTCCAGGCGCTGATTTGATGACAAACAGCAATTTTGTATTTTTTGTACACGTCACTTCCGGTTCCGTTATAAATACATACGGATACACATTGATCATTTCGGGTGGTGTAAACTGCAATCCTTCCCGATGATTCCTCACAAGCTTCCTCATATCGATATTAAGAGGATATGACGTATAGTTTTGATTATTGAAGAAAGGTATCGCCACTTTCACGTGTTGCTCGATACCCATCTGTAGCTCCAACCGCCATCTTGGATTTTCTAACGAGTACATGGTCGAATTAATCCCTGGTAATGTGTTAGCGGCTATACATCCATTAGCCTGACCATTAGGTCCAATATTCAAATAAAACAGTGTTAAAATCAGAACCGAAGCAATGGACAGTAACGTCAATACTGCAAGAATTTGCTTTAGAAACTTCATCGTCTTCAGGTGGTCATAAAGTGTGCCGGAAAACGCCCATCCCCGCCAACATGGTGTTCGGCCACCGATATGTGAACGGAAAGCTGATAACACTAACCAGTAGCTCAGGTAACGAACACATGCGATAAGATACTGATAAGGCTTTACCCTTTATCCAGCACTAGTCATATATCTCGTTCAGTTTATCACGCTCGAGACAAACGTGAGTTTGCATACAAAGGTATATCATGTAAAAGAATTATTTGCATAAATACAAGGTGTTTGTAGCAGGTGTTTCGCTATAAAAGCTAACCATGCTTCTAATATGATACAGTGAACAGGAGGGGGCATACACATATAGCAAGCCAATTTCCTGAAACTAACAAGGCGTTTACATTCGTGCATCTGCTCTTTATCATAACCGTACGGGTCATACATGTGTGTACGATAGTATGACCTAACTTAATTACGCTGCATGTATTTGAATTTCCGACGTTTCTCGAATTATCCGACTCGCGACAAACCACTTACTGAAATTTGATTTTTGTTTTATATCGGTAATTCGACAAAAATCGGCAAAATAAAATGCTTATAATCGGCATTCGTAAGTGAATCAAATTAAACTATTGTCTATCTGCACCAAAACCTATCAGTATACTGTATATCAACATAAGGAAGTTAGTGAGTCGAAAATATTCTTCTGCTTATCTAGACTTCTGCCCCTTGCTCAAAACCCGGAAGTGAAATGAACAATCTGTCAATTATGATGATTTGATCATGACCACGTGTTATTGGGCGTTGTTTCTCTCAAGCTGGTCATGGCAGCAATGGAAACACATTCATTCCAGCCTAACTAGCCGATTAAAAAAAATGCAACAAGTTGCTTACCTTTCAAAATTGGAATGATATTTGTTCAGTTTACTCGTTGTTAAATTCCTTAACTTATAAATCCAACCAACTATGTTTCGAAATGTGATAACAAAATGTTCATCAGTGAAAAGTACAAAATTTGACCTTAACATGACATTTACATTTGGTAAATTGGCTCATTGTTTGATTCCGACCATTTTTGATTCATAATGTAAAAATAAAAATGTCATCGGTAAAAAAGAACAAAATTTGACCTTTTACTTTGCTCTTTTACCTTCGAAGGTATTTTTTGTAGACTGAACATCTTGACCAAATTTCATATAAATCGGGCAATAGAGACTTTATCAGCAATGAATTGAGTTCGTGGACAGACGGACAGACAGACAGAGTGATACGGGACCCTAACTAAAACTTTCTACTGCAGTATAGGTTTTGATTTATTCAAATACATATTGCGGATTTTTTCTTAATCCACAGGTACCGGGTTACTGTTAATGACGTATTGATACCTGCAGCATATACATTGTGCGTCTTGTTAAAATCAATATAGCGTGGTCTACATACATGTCTTTGTTCGCGCTCTTTTCCTTGCCTTAACTGTACTGGACCACCTAGATGATAAACACCTTACTGACCGAGATTAGTTACCACGACAACAGGCCTAGCGACAAACCTCCCTGGTGACTAATAAAAGCTTATTTTTATATACACCGCTGACACAAACTAGATGTTTACAATTTCAACTATTAAGACTGGTAAATGCATGTGTCAAGTTATTGTGAATTGCTCTCCAGTTCCGGAACTTAGGGGTTTCTGCTGAACTCTTTCAATTCAAATTCAAATTATTTTATAACATTAAGCTTTACAGCTCATCTGTGCCTCGCAGATAGGCCTACATTATATGCATGGACCCTCAACACAAACTGCCTCATTACTAAACAACTCAATATATGTAATCCGACTATAATTGTTTGACGGACATCTTTTTATATAGCATTAATTTTCTCTTCAATTTGGCAACAAAAAAAACGGAAACGAAATTATGTCCTGTACATATACATTTGTAGGCAATATTGTATACAGGGACTTTTTGTATACAGTTCTGGACATTTTTGGGCTTTATTTTAACGAGCATGTGTTGAATACCAATAAAGAACTGCAGGTTGGGCGTAAGAATGGTACCTTCTGTCCCCATTGCATGATTCGTAAAAGGCGACTTTCTTTTTGATTTAGTAGATCTCCTCTTTCTATACAACGTTCTCCTTCCTAATGTCTCCCCAATCGGGAACCGTCGGCACTTGCCGTAAACGAGAAAGTATTTTCCAATTTAAGGAAAGTGCCGACGGTTCCCGATTGATGTTTCCGATGACACTGTCTGTCTTTTGGTCTTCAGTAAACGGCTCGCCCCTGGCTGAGACATCCAAGAGTCTCAAACAATGGTAGTTAGGATTTCCTGTTTGACGCTCAGCATTATGGAAGTTGAACTTCTGGTTTACCCGTTGTCTGTATAATGTGACCGGGTTAGGTGTTCTGCTTGGGGCCTTCCGCAGTATAATTCAGTGTGGTAACACTTTAAATCGGCAAACTATCCGGACTATTGCAAGGAGGCTTACACGATATACCGCCAAATAGACACGCTCTCAACACACACACCACATAGTATCCACCGGGAGGCCATCCTTAAATTAAACACTTTTAAAATTAATACATACTGCTATAATGTGAAAAAAATGTATTTCAGTTGCATACACTTGCTCTTAAAACAACAGATTTGAATCCATATATCGTAATAGTCTTGGTTCCTTTTTATGGAGGCGTTGTAACGACGTGCGTAGAGGGATTGGGTAAAACTGGATACACGGAGTTGGTCATCTCCGCAATTTCTGTACATAAGGGAGACAACTTTTATAGTACCGGAGTATCTAATATAGCCAGGTGGTATAGGACAAGTAGTTAGCGCCTGATAAGGCAGCTCCTGCGAAATCCTCAGAATTGTATATGATAGAACTGTATGTGTTAATTGTATAAGAATTGTATATCTATGTACTGTAAAGCGCTTTAGAGTGGCTTAATGTTAGCTAGATAGGGCGCTATATCAAATAGTGTAGTTGTGAGATAATATGTAAAGGCCGTTTTCGTTTAAGCTGAACAACCAGTTCATCCACCTTAAAATGTCACGTTTCGGAGTGAAAATTATGGCGGAAACGCAATTGCAAATGTTTTTTTCCTCATGGCTGGCCTTAAAGCAACATTAGCTTACTAGGTTCGACTTAATTTAATATACGAACAACTTTGGTCGTACCGGTTCAACCATTTCAAAAGACAAACGGTATGGAAGTTACTGATGGAAGGGAGATAACTTCAATAATTGTTGTAGACGTTTGCAAATAATAGTTCGAAACGGTCTTGAAAGCCCAAAATAGTTGACAATATTTCTATCGATGATTCAATTAGGTATAATATGTATATTTAATTATAAGAAAAGTTGAACAAGTCAGGCATCTTCGGATATCGGACTAATCGTTTCGTTGTACGGAAGCCCATTGGTGCCAAATGTTAAATGTTAAAAAAATAATTTATTGCGTTTAAACCAGGGACGTATATGTATACGTCCCTGTTTAAACGCAATACTTTTGCGAATAAACGCAATACGTTTGCGAATAAACGCAATAAATATTTGCTAATATACACAATATATTTTATCTTAAGAAATAGATATCGACACTGTTAATAAGGTAATAGAGTATTAAGTCTGATGCTCCATGTTCATGCAAGGAGATGAGGAAACCGATCAAGTTCTACTTTAATTTGGGATTACCGTATATGGAAATTTTGTGCTGCGTTTATTCGCAAAAGTATTACGTTTATTCGCAATAATTATTGCGTTTATTCACAATAAATCTTTTTTTTTACATATAACATTTGGCACCAATGGTCTTCGGACTCTCGCATATTTTTTAGTCTGGTACTATTCATTTAACTTTTGAAAATATGCCTCATGCAATATTGTCACAACTGCATCTCGACTTGGGACCGATTGGAACCAACTATTGTTTTTGGAAGGATACCCCTTTCGGTTATGATTAAAGGCGGAATATCATCTTGACAAGTTATGCTTTTTATCATAAAATCGTCTACAAAAGCAATGTATATGTACATTGAAAAATGTCTACTTGGTTACAGTTTCACCTGCTCTTTCCTCTTTTCTATATTCATTAGGAAGTGTTCGGAGCTGGGTGTATTGATAAGTCTGTTATTTCATTTTAACAGTTTCACATCAAAATGAAAACAATCTTCAATAATTAAACTGCTCTTGCATGTTTATCAACAGTTGTGTGTTATCATCTACAACTGCCTTTCAAAAAATCCAAATTTCACTTTTCATTATTTTTTCTTTCCCATTTCCAAACACTTACGCCTCCTTCAGGCCTTCCAGTACTTTGTTTTTCTTTATGTACAGAAAACAAGAAAGAATAAAACGCTTAAGATTAAAAATAATTCTGCGTACTATCATATTACAATGGATTCTATGGCCATCAATAACGAAGCCGTTAAAAAAAACCCGTTTAGTTGACCAGATCAGTAATTTAAAAAACATGCAATTCTTAAACAATGAAAAGTTTCTACGGTGGAAAAGCTGTGTCATTAAATTGTGTGAACATGTCATAACATTGACTTTGCACTTGAATGCTTTCCAAGATCTTACAGTAACTACTATCGATTTATAAAGATTCAGTATACATTCGGCAAACTTCGGCAGATTCCGATACCCACTATCTAAGGGTGCAGGAATCTGCCGAGGTTAGCCGAATATGGTGTTTGGCACCGTTTAACCCCTTCTCGCGATCGGTACCCATACGAAGTGTGTTTAGTCTTCTTTACATAGGCGGATCCACGATGTTGGGTTAGAGGGGCGTACATTTTTTCGAAAATGAACTTTTAGTGTAAACGGTATTTTATTTTCCGAAATTTTGACACAGTTGTTCAAAATAATAAAGTATATTGGGGATTGGAAAACAAACTGAAAGCTTATATAAATTCCTCTCCCCGGGAATATTACAAGCAATGTTATGATTAGCCGAACACACGTTTGTGTGTGGGGTGTTCGGTTTCCCATCCATATTGAGTTCAAAACATTATTAAAATGCATATCTGTTGTGCACACAAAGAGTTTTGCACGCAACGTATACTCGAGTATCACGTGATTTACGTGCATTAAACCAGTACCAACCACAGGGATCAGAGAATTTGTTACAGCTAGTTTTGAACATCAACCAATGTGTTTAGAGTAATTTTACAGTTTTGGGGTTTTTAGATCAATTTTCGATAAAAATGCTCTCCTTAATGGTAAAGACTAAAGGGTGGAAAGCTTTAAAAACTTCCTAAATGCACGCCACATGTATCATCCATCCGTAGAAATAATCTCGATTTTTTCAAAACCAAAAAACACGCAAATTTTTTTTCCTCTTTCCGAAATTGAAAAAACAACAACACATATCTGATAGGAGATATATTGTTGAAAAAGTGGGCTGAAATTCGCAGCTTACCCGTTTCTGATTAGTGTACACAAAGAAAAGAATGAAAATTGTTTGAAAAAGTGGATTATAAGATTGAAACGGTGTGTTCAAGTGAAAGGTGAATATTTTTGAAGGTAACTAGAAAATGCATTCAAATTTTGATAAGCGTTTCTGAGAAAACATGTAATTTGCAAAAGTTTTCGAACACCCCTCGTAATATATAAGAATTATAAACCGTCTAAGTCTGATTTAGGGCGTAGCCCCGATTTTTTTATAAATATTTCTATCCAATGTATGGTTCGCAATACTCTCTGGTGGTGAAATTCTTAGTTTTAATTCTTGCAAAAATTGGTCACTTGACAAATTTTTTTTTTTGGGGGGGGGGGCTCTGGATCCGCCTATGCTTTAAATCGTGTCCTGTGTCCTGGCGTTTTGCGCTTATTCGTGTGGATCGAATTGATTCTCAGATAACATTCCTGTGTTTACAAGATTTTTTAAAAGGTGTAAAAAGTATCAACAGCTTGACAGAATACAATCATTCTTTACTTTCATTATGTTATTGATAGGCA
Source organism: Mimachlamys varia (assembly GCA_947623455.1). Lineage (NCBI taxonomy): Eukaryota > Metazoa > Mollusca > Bivalvia > Pectinida > Pectinidae > Mimachlamys > Mimachlamys varia. The sequence continues at coordinate 18,908,461 of OX392536.1, forward strand.
TTTCATAGGGTTGCACCGGATAATAATTATCCCCATAAAGCACCTTATTGTTAATGAGAAATATTTCAATCTGTTTCAAAATTGTCGATAAAACATAATGATATACTTTTTGTAAGCTAACATAGACTTACAAAGACGCCTAACGCACCCGACACACATTCATTGTTGTAACCACAGCACTGTGTATGCTAACACTATGGCTATACCTGGGCATGAAGCTTACACACTGGAAAATCAAGGTATGAACTGTTATTTACACAAAAAATGGAGATAAATTCTTTTTATTTGAGATTTACGACAGCCAAGTACCAGAGCCTGATAATATGTCAGCAGCGTGCATGCGTATCAGCACCAGTTGTTCCCGAGAATGAAACTTACACTGTTGGGGTCGAAGTATTGAACTGAGAATAGTTCACAAACAGGGGGAGTTTATTTCTTTTAATTGGCGAGTGTAAACTTCATGGGGATTCGTTTTAATAATTGATGTACAGGCAAGAAAAGTCTGAGTTGTTTAAAATTGAATACAAACATATTGAAGGCAGCCGAATTGATAATATAGGACACCTAAACTCTAGAAGTTTAATCTGACTGGGAATCTTCTCAACAGGAAGTGACGTATGTGGTGTAAAATTATAAGGAAATTCGAGGTTGCACATGACAAATTGAAGCAACGCACTGAACAAGAAATTTAATGTGTTTGGTAAATGGCTGTCTCCGGTCAAAGAATTGTGATATTTGGTTTGATCATGACATCTGTATATATTTTGATTTACGTTTATGGTGCGTCAAAGCGTGTTACAAAAGATCCATCGGACCCAAGATGCATTGCGAAAGGAAGTGCAACTCTGGATGAGTTAGATGCAATTCAAAATTTCTCATTTGATCATTCATCAGAATACACTTACACGAAAGAAAATAAAAAATGGATTGAAATCTTGGAAAAAAGTTTGCATCAGCCTGAAAAAGACAGATTTAATGTGTTTAACGATACTTATCCTTTAAACGTGAACATGCGAGAGTTGGTGAATACGTACAAGAGTGGAGGATACGTTAGCCCCCTTAAGGTTAACGAATATCCGTTCCATTTTATAAGGAACCCAACCAACATGTGTGAAAACGGACAAAAAGTCTTCCTTTTATTCCTCATAAAATCTGCTCTACGCCATTTTGACAGACGGCAAGCGATTCGTCAGACTTGGGCCAATCAGGAGCTGTGTAAGAAGTTTGGAATTCGGCGGCTGTTTCTGACAGGTATAATGCGTGGCCAGAATCGATTCCATGAATTTCTAAGGAATGAGATAATTTACTATGGCGATACTCTACAAATCGGCTTCTTTGATAGTTACTATAATAACACATGGAAAACACGTGGTGGAATTCAATGGGCGGTCAACGAGTGCAAACAAGCGGAGTACGTCATGTTGGTGGATGATGATATATATGTTGCTTCAGATCTTCTTGTACAACTATTACACACGGTGGGCAGATCACGTAATTTCTACATGGGCTGGTTGAATGGGAATCCAACCCCAGTCCGCAACATGCGAGATAAATGGTTTGTCTCTAAACGGGACTTCCCATACCCCATTTATCCCGATTTCATCAGCGCTGGAGCAGTTGTGATGTCTATGGATTTCGTTGTGGATCTCCATATTGCTAGTCAGTACACGAATCATTTTAAGTTTGACGATGTGTTCGTTGGAATAGTTGCTTCAAAGCTCAAGGTCACACCGGTCTCGTGCAATCTCTTTAATATGTTCAAAATCTGGTTCACGGCAGATCGGTTCTGGAAAACGCTTGTATCGCATGAATACAAACCGAAAGAACTATTGCAAGCATGGAAATGTCACGTGCTCATAAGTACACATGGATTGGACAGTAGTATCGACACATCTTAGTTGTATCTTCAGTGTTCCACCTTTTCGATACATATATAGGAAGTATCCTTTTCTACGCGAGTGAAATTTGGTGTATTCACAAAGCTTCAGATATTGAACAAGTGCATTTTTATTTATGTAAGAAATTATTTAAAGTTAAGAAATCAGCCAATAACTACATGGTATATATTGATTCGGGTCGTTTACCTTTAATTTTGATGGGAAAATTGGAATGATAATTTTTCTTTTTTTTTAAGATTTCGAAATCTGAAAATTGTGTTGTATCCACTACATTGAAATGTTGTAGTAAAAATAATTTTAACTGGACTATAGCAGTAAGAGATGAATTGAACAATCTGTAGGTCTAAGTCTTGGTGAAATTTGGTTAAATCCATACATTACTCAGCTAAATATAATATTATTATTGATAAAACAAAGGATTTTTTAATACATTTTTTACCAGTGAAATATCGAAAAATGTTCATTTTATAAAAGTGATATTTTTCACTAGTCACTTTTTCTTATCAGAACGCTGCTTACAAACGACATTTGGGAAAATCAGAAGCTACCACTGTAGATTTCCATGCAAAAATGTAATAAACAGGATATCTAACAGTAATACCAAACATACCTTCAGTAATATCAAACATATTTCACTCGTGTGGCTAATATTTTGATATTTTTCACACGAGTGCGCACCAAAATATTAGCCCCTCTCGTGAAATATATTTGGTATTACCGAAGATACTGTTAGATATCCTCTATTTATTACGGCATGCAATCCCTTATAGCCTCTGTATAAATATATATTAAATTTCAATGAATCATTACAATTTTACCTTACAAAATATATGCCAAAGAAATACCGCATTTATATAACTAAAACACGTACGTCTACCCATAATATGGCAGTAGAAATATTGGAAGGTATAAAAACATACCTAGAGAACAAAGGTATTGTAAAGAATGTAACTCCACATCTGAAGTGGAGGTCGAGTATATTTTTTTGTTTGTATTGGTTTTCTCAGGTAACATTGCAAATCACAGTCGAGGTTAAGGTGCGATTAAACAAATCGATTCGATGATGTTATAATTTTTTTTTGCAATCTTGTCTTAAATATCAAAAACGTCCTTTGAATAATTACATTTATATAGGTATCATCACTATTTTCTATATCCCAAATATAGCCTTACCCTAGACTGTATAATTCCTTCTTGATGTTCAGGACCCCTTTATCTTTATTCAATAACTTATCGTCATCGCTAACTTCAAAATACAATTATCAGTGGGTTTTTTTTAATTTCATCCAATACTTGATTACTCTTAATTTTCTTAATAGTGGCAATGGAAATCGACCAAGTTCTAAATAAACCATACTATTACACGTATTTTTTTACGAACTCCTAGTAATCTTTTACAGAACATTGTATGATTTTTTTCAACATCTGGGGTCGTATTCATGAAACCGTACTCATGCTCAAGCATGGATTCTGTGTTCAAGCCCAATTTCTTGATCAAGTTATAATTTAAATAATGATTTGATATTTTGCCAAAGGTTTGGAAGTAATTTGTAGATCGATGAAGCCAAATCCTGTTCTCAATGTTTACATTTTACTTTTTGATCATTTGACACGATTTAAGTAAATTATAAGAAAGCTGACTTGAGCACACAGTCTATGCTTGAGCATGAATACGGGCCCTGGTGTTTTATGGAAATCCCATATTTTGGACCCAGAACTTAAAATACATCAAAGACTGATAATTGAGTTTCAATGTAAACATATTTTATATGACAGACATTCATAACTGAAAATAAAGCTTTTCGCACTTGTTCTGCGATTTTTTGTTGGGCTTTTCTAAAAGTTTCATTGTAAGTAAGTAACATGAAAAGGTAATCAACTTTACAATTTCTAATAGACAACAATTTTATTTCCAGATTTCGTCATTTCTCAATATTCCGCCATTTCGAAACACTAGAACTTCTGTTTTAGTCGTGTTAACCGTGAAATCCCACTTTTTTGTGTATGATTCTAGATAATCAAGCATATTTTGTTATCCCTCTGGCATTTCTGAAAAAAATATCACCATATCATCTGCATACATCAAAAGAAATAAGTTCAGGGTCGGAATTTCAATAGAAGGACAGTTGTAAATCAAAAATTGCAATTTTCAGGTCCCTGTGGCTAAGAAGCGTTCTTGGAATTATTCTTATGTTTATAGTACTTTGTACGTGGTATGGAATATACAGTATGCAGAAATTACATTTATTTTGTAGTGTCGTACCGTATAATTGACCTGTGCACTTGTATTTCCTCGTCATAAAACGAAGGGGTCGGGATGGGTGTGTGTGTGGGGGGGGGGGGGGGGGGCTGTATAGCTCTAGCGTTGCCCATGGCCATCCCGTCCCCTTATATGAGATTTGTTAGATCCTGTATGTATATGGAGAGATAAGGACCGACAACGGTTAGAGAAGTTTACATGCATGCAAGTATATGTGTGCTTTATATTTTATTCATGCATTATATTGTAATCTTGCATGCACTTATGCGTCGTATTATATGCATTGTATGTATGGACTGTATGTATTGTATTTCATGTAAGTATGTATGCTTGTGTGCACGTATGAAAGTGTATGTATGTAAAATGTACATGTCACTAGCTACTTGGTTCTGCCATTCATATGTGTTTAAATTAATTGACCTCCTGTTACACACACATTGTGTGTCTGGAGTGTACGAATAAACTTTGAAACTTTGAAACTTTGTTTACCGTGGGTTTCCGACAATGATCTATAACGTAAAACGTTTTTTTATCAATGAGAAAAAAGCGTCACGTCATAATTATTTATAAAATCATATGTATAACATAACATATATTTGTTCTCCAGAAACCTTTTTACGTGAACAAGCTTAGGAGAATTTCAGAGACTCATTGTTCAAACAATCAGAAGCGATAAGTCTAGGATTTATGGAGTTTGACTCGCATAAAAAACGTTCTTTTTAATGAATACTAATTACCGTATAGTGTTCTTTATCTAATGTTTTATATCAAATGTTTTTAATGGTCATTTAATTAGGAATCGGGTGAAATTTATCTTTATGTTTAAGACATATTTCAATATAACAGTACAATAACGGGTACTATAATGTAAGTTGTATGCAATTTATTCATTTTTACATGTATTATTATTTTAACTTGTATGACAGTGCTTATGAGTTGGATTTCTATATGGATATCAGTTTTTACAATGTTAATTATCTACAAAGATGAATAATACAGAACCGAGAGATTTATTTCTACAGTGTATATATTAAAACTAAATATAATATATTCTATTACAAATGTGATACATTTCATATTGTTATATTGTAGGGATAATGACGAATTTAACTGTAGAATGGTGTGATATAGTGTCTCATAGGTAGAAATCGGGTAAGCGGTTAAATGGTATTGTGTTACATACACAAAAAAATGTATGTATATTAAATAAATAAACTACTTATCTACATACGTACTTATTCTTGTGTATGAAAATCTTGAGAAATCAACTTACTTCAAATGCAAACGTTTTCTTTTTAATAAAAGAAGACATTTTTAATGAGGCTAGTATGTGTTCTTGTTTACTAGTAGAGTTTATTGTGATCTTCTGCCGGCGAACATTTTATTCACCATGCAAATTTTGCTGAAATTCGATTACGGGAACGTAATATAGCTTATGTACTTACTTTAACCTGTGATCGAATATTTGCCAAAACAATATGCAGCAAATTTCCCCGAATGTAAATAATTTTTGTTCCTGAATTCCCCAACCCTTTTTTTCCCACCTGCACGTTGCATTATGCGTTCAGTAATTACGGTTCAGCGAGTTGGGTAGATGTTAGGTCGTTAGAGTTACCTCCCTTCTGTGTGCGATAGAATCAAAGGGAAACGCAGTTGAGTTTTTAAAAAGTGCGGAAACAAACGATTTTACGAACAAACTAGGTGACATGGAGATGAAAACAAATTTTAAAGGCACCGCCATGACAAAATAAAGCTCATATGTAAGGAATATTGTGTTGAAGTACAGCACCAAAGTTATCATTGAGACTAAATAGAGTCAAAATTGCTCTGTAATGTATGCAAATTTAACAGCATAAACAACATTAGGCCATATCAGTCAACAATATTTGGCAAATTTCACTGAATCACTGTCTTCGTATCATTGAAAGCTTGTTAAAGCTTATGACGGATACAGCATTGTCATTTCCACACAACTTGTACTGTTACATTTCGGCTACTTGGATATTCCGGTTGCGCAAATGTGTTTGACTTTTCTATAACTATTGTCTACACTCCTGTAGATAAATGGCCTCTGGTATATAGAGTCAGAAGTATGAACCTTTAACTGAGCAGTCCGAACTACAAATTTTAAGCAAAATAAAACAATGACAGGTCGGGAATTAACGAAGGGTCCCACTATGGTTGGTATCGAACCCTAACACTTTAGCAGTTCAGAGACGTAACATCTGACTTGGCCTTTGATACGATGAAATTGGTGTTTGATCAATTAATACCTTTTTCATTACTAACTTTTGCGTCATGATGTCATAGCAAATGTTTATCAGTAAAAATATGTAAAATCTGATTCTGACTGTCCAGTTGGTTCCAGTCAAAAAATTGCGGTCTTTACAAAGAATGATTGTTTAAATTGTTCAGTGCTTGCTAGTTGGTGTAACAAAACACTTGGTGTTGTTTTTTAACTTGGCCAATTATAGGGTTGACCGTGACGCAGTCTGAAATTTCTAGCACGTATTTGCCGTTCATTCCTTTGGTTGGCTAAGACCCCACTAGGGGGTGGTGCCGGAACCAAACCCTCAACCACCTTATTAAGGAGTATTAGACGGGGGTTCTTTCTCCTACATTCTAGCGTTTGTAGAATCAAACTAGTATGCTATCTTGCCGAAAGCTCCAATCTCTCTGGTCTTCCAGCGCAATTTGACTTTGAAAATTTCATTTAAATGGCATGAACGACATTGCAGACCCTTGTCTAACACCAGTGGATATTAAAAAAAAATGTTCAATTCTATTTGGATGTCGGTGGTAGCATTCATATCACACTGATATATATATATATCCTGTTCATTTTTCAGCTGATATTTCTTATTTAAATCTGGTTAAATACTGATAAGATATAGTTAGATTCCGTTGAAAACTCCTTTAATCGTTTTTAAAAAACAGTTTTTCTTCCAACACTGGGGATGGCTAGGGATAAAAATAATTGTGCCGGTGTATATTGCTATTTAGATGATCGGTAATTATATTATCATGAATGCCCTTCGACTTCACTGGCCATAACATTCACACCTCTTGGTAATTACAGGGTAATTAGTACACCTGCCACAACTCACAGACACAAATGCCCTTCGGCTAGTATATGTGTGACAGGTAAGGCTACAGGTAATTTACATAGATTATCAATGTCTCTAAGCTTGGAGTTGCTTAGACGTCACGGACTAGATTCGAATTGAATGCAGTTTATGTAAAAATCGGAATTAGATAAGTTTTATTTTTTGACAAGATCATTAATGACAATTGATGATTTTAACCACATAACATGTATTGGTTACTGTCATTACTTGTATCAAGAAATAAGATAAACGTCAATGCTTACACTCACAGATAATACATAAATATGTAATAGGCGTGTACAGGTATCGGATACGTTGTGCCTCAATGACGTCACACATCACGTGACCTAGAATCCCGGTCAAAATATGCACCTAGCCTCTCTATTTTCCCAACACAGAGGGAGACGGGGTATCGGTCACTACACGTATTATTGCATCATATGAGATCAAAATATGAAATTATGAAAAATCGTGGCCAAAATCCTTTAAGGGAGATATGTCCCTTGATACAAAATAACTTGTCCAGAAATTCTGTCTTTACTTACGGGCCATAATCATTTCATTGAAGCTGCACATGGATTATCAGTATGTTATGTAGTTTTGCATCATCATTTTAATTTGAGAGTTCCCTTTATGTGAATTAACATTTTGGAGATCTTTTCTACAATTATTTGCAACAAAGTTATGGAGCTAACGCGACTTTCTGAAGTTTACAGAAAAAGGTCCCATAAAAAATCCTTAGTTTGAGACCTTGAACTTCGGAGGTCAAAGTGTACGACCCACCTTCGCGTAGTGGCTAACAATCATTCAAATGACCATTCGTGTCCTAACAGGTAAAACAACATTGGAACGGAATTGAATGTGTTTCAGACGACGTACTCACAGACGGTACTTATGGGGTGTCCTTTGTCCTTGGAATTGTGGGATGCAACGCACAAACAGGAATATATCGGATGCACGGACAGAGTGAACACTCTAGCTGTGATGCTTTTTTAATTATTCTTTAAGTTCAAAAATTTCTTACAGGTAAGGAATATACGTGTGTTTGAATTTATCTCCCCTTCAGAGAATTTGAGAGAGCGCAAATTAAGGAATTTGACTTCGAATATCGAGAACGAAGACTTACGTATTTGTTTATTTTCAAAAGTATTTTATATACACATTGCATTATACATAATAAATTCCACTTTCACACACACTTACATACTTCTCCGTTCACTTTGTTCGTCAGTAATATTTTATCTATTATAATGCTACAGTTGAGTGTAGACTAAAGGTTACACAAAGTGCACTCCGTTTGGACTTGGCGTGCACTCTGTTTGAACTCCGGGTAAACTTCAGTGCACTCCGTTTGAACTCAAGGTAAACTGGAGTGTACTCCAGGTCCGTTTGGAGTCTACTTGAAGTCATATCAAGCATTATGTCTACCTGTATATTATAGGGGCTACATTCATATTACATTTATTAATCGTATAATTGAATTGATCAATATTTATTTATAAATCTTTCTTGTTTCACTGTTGTACTGTTTATATTAATACGGTATTATTTTTTAGTTGTTAAACAAGCAAAATAGAATATGCTTTTATACAAAATGTGTCATAAAATTTGTTATAATTGATATAAAAACTTTAACACGTATACTTTAACCACTCAGAGACGAATATAACACACTCTGTTTTACTGTATTTGAAACTTTTAATTACAATAACTTATACAAAATAACTGGACAAATTTCATGGACGTGCATGTACAATACATGCTATCACGGGCTTAGATTATCTAAGTCCGTGATGCTATGAAGGATTTCGAAACAATCACAAAATATATTTGGCTTTTTCTTTCTTGTCTAATAATGATATAGGGAGTCTCTGTGTTGATTTTAAATGTCTTGTTCTGATTCTGAATGAGGATGTATCTTTTATTATCAAGAATGTTTGAAAGTTTCTCACAACAACAACTCCAAAACACAATGAACAATGAATGGCTTTCAATAATTAGGCCTTTGCTTTGCCTGTATCAGGTCTAGATCTAATCCCATAGTTCAAGTTCTTTATTCCTTAAGTCATTCGACTCATTGGATACAAATATATACAAATAATCACCCAATAGAACAATACAACAACACGAAGCACATCAATTAACAAAGGAGAGTACATATAAGTAACAACACACTTAAATAAGTTGCAATCTTAATTTGTTGGCATGGAACAAAAATTTTCCTAAGTTTCTGATTTCTATTACATTTTTGGTATTAAGAAGTAGAATTAGTTTAAACATACTCGGGTTCTTTACATAATATTTCTTTATATATTTTATACGAATTTCATTATAATATGGGCATGTTAAAACGAAGTGAAATTCATCTTCTACGTCACGTGATTTACATACAGTACAAAATCTATTTTTACGTTCAACATTTTTATACCTACCATTTTCTACATTAAGCTTGTGGGCGGACAGTCTTAGTTTTGTGATCTCTTTTCTAAAATTCATGCTCATAGGTTTGGATAAATAAAATTGCTGTCCAAAGTTACATATATGTTGGTATAAAAGACCCCGAGAAGATGTGCGTATCTTTTCAAAACATTCTTGCTTAAAAATATCACTTAATCTCTCCTTAATAAGATGTGATGATTTCGACAGGCTTACACGTGCACTCAGCTAGACCTTGACCCCTCATGCCAGGCCTCAACTCCTCCTGGTTGATATAAGGTGTGAAGATCTAGAGATAATCCCCTGGGGCCCCTGTTTGTTAGTTGGAAACAAGCCATCACACCTTATATGATTGCAAGTATATACTGCTGACCATCTATTCCCGTATATTTTAATCCCTCATCACATGTCACGAAGGAAGGCCAGGCTTGAGGAGCAATGGGATCCCTCGAACTCCTTTACAACCATACAAAACACTTTATAAACATATTTGTGCATAAGAACATCTACATCATGTATTTCATGTTAAACAATACTTCATCATTTTCCCATATTGATAGTTTAATCATATTAATTACATGGTACAGTATATAAATGTTGTGTCATACCACATTAGTTTAAATCTAAAGTACATATACATCAGAGACGTATAGAGCTGGCTTTATACGTCTCTGAGTACAGTACACATTGTCTACATTATTAACATAATATTATTCTTGATGTTTCCTTGTCGTTTTGATCTTACAATATCATCTGCTATGTTTTTCAGTTTGTTTCTTTTGAGAGTTTTGCCCCCCATTTTCAAACTTTTGTTTTTAATTTCTCATCTTTCTAAAAGTAGTGACACGGAAGATGATTAGGTTGCACAATTTGTTTACACTTTCACCATATTCTGTACAAACTGAAAATCATATCTTGATCTCCACGCGGTTTCGTAAACTTCTCGCTGCTGCGTCAAGATCTAAGGGCAGATTAAACTGAATAAGGTAGTTTTTTCAGGTTTTGATTTTAAGCATATAGGCAAATTTATCTTATCCAATTCAGTATTAAAGATAAGCAATGCTCACACTATAATGAAAATAAAAACAAATTAAGCATTTGCCTTTCTCATCATTAAAACACACGTGAAATAAATGTGTAAAACATTTTATATTGACTTTGAAAAAGTGCAAAATCAGCACATTTTGACGAATTTGACGTTAAATAACTTTGTTAGTATATAAATGAATCATACGTCCAATTGAACAATTAAAGTAAATGTCATTATCTGAAAAATTAGATATGAATTTATTTTGCTACTGAGATTATTAAATGATGTTTTTTGCACTTAAAATTTAAAAAATATCTTATCGTTAAGTAGAAAGTATTTTTAGCGATATTGATGGATCAATATTTTTTCAACACGACATGTCAGTAAAACAATTTTTGCTAATCTGTGATTTACTGTTCTTGTATTAATCTCAATAAATCTGAATTCACTGAAAAGATATTTTTGTGTTTCTTGTACAAGTTACACAGAACATTTGATTTCTACATTTGACGTAATTTATGTTCAGTGGTCAATATTCGGTGTCGAATTCTCCACTGGAAATCATTAATTTTTCTATGTATTGAATTATTGTTTAATGAACGCCAAGTGGATTCCTAACCTAATGTAGAATATTCATTCCATGATTTGATATATGAACATAATATTATAAAGTGTGAAGACTGGAGATACTATCCCCCGGGCCACAGATGCTAGTTGGAAACAGGTCATCACATTTGATATGATTGCAAGTACAGGCTGCTGACAATCTAGAGCGAAGAATGAGAAACAGATAAAAAGTATAAAAGGTGGAAAAGAAAGGGGGAAAAAGAAAGAAAATCGAAAGATAGGAAGACAGAAGAAAGTAAAAAAATGAAAACAAAATGAATCTGGTAATGTAGGTGTCACTAGGTATATAAGCAAACAAGATACTTAGTTTCAATTTAGTCTTTTTTTCTGATTAATAAACATTTTAATTAAGATCAGACATATAATAGTCATATCACATGTATAGAAAATATCAATTACATGTCGTTTTTCCCCTAATTTTTCCATTCATTCTGAATGTTTATGCAATATTTCTCATCTTTACTATCTTTTATGTGATATAATTTTTGAATATGTAATTTCCTGTCCAGATAAGGCACTTTACGACATCTTTAGAAATAACGATGTGTTTTAAACAGGGACGTATATGTTTTCACATATATACGTCCATCTAAAAAATATTTCCATGTAGTAACAATAATGAATTATCTCCCCTAGCATATCGGTCATTCGTCTGGCATTCGGTAAGTTTTTCGGTGGAGTGCGCATGTTAGCACAGACGGGCCCGGCGAAGCGTCCATCAAAACAGTTTCCATCCCGAAGGCAGAAGGACCCAGCCCACTTGTTTAGAAACATTGTCACGGGTGCATACTAAGGTAAGCTGACCCTCCCGATCCCCCTCGGGCAGATATCACGTCATAATTCACATAGTTTACGTATTATTTCAAGTCGCCGCCGGTTGCAGGCGATTTGAAAGCTACCGGCGTTATTCGGAAGTATTTCTAATTCCGGTTTCCTATTTCATTTCACTGTTGATTGACCATTTTTGGCACAACATGATTGGGTTAGCGCGCCGATCGGATCATAGGTGTCGGCTGAGGTCAGGGTATTCGACACAACATCTGTCGATACATTATTACATGAAACTCAACCCTCTGTCACTCCGCTAATTGGTTTTGAAATGGATTATAACTAAACAGAGGCGTTCGGTGTTATTTTGATGTCAGTCTGCTCTTTATATTAGTTTCTTTCTGGGACGTGTAGATTTAATTTAATTAATTGGATGACGTAACGCAATTTGTATCTGGGAGTTATATACATTGTTTTGTGATCAACATTGTATGATTTTAATTGTACATTGTTTGTTTACAAAGTCATGTAAATACAAGTATTTACTAACATGGTATCAATATAGTTATAACAGTGTTTTACATGTTTTTAATTGATTTAGCAAATAATTGAGCATTTATTCATGTTGCATTAAAAATATAAGTAACTCTTGACATCAATAGATTTATTTTTAAGTTGATGCCTTGGGCTTATGTGCTATTTCTAAACACACAAATGTCCCTCTTTATGTATTAAACTAAAATAAAGTTGACAGGAGTTATGTAATAGATCATAGCAACCAGTATTGTTACTTATGATCTATAATATATCTGTCTTCCATCATCATTGAATATGCTTTACAATGCAATTAACCAGAGACATATATATGTTTATATATATATGTTACATAATTAACCACAACATTTATAGTTGGCGCTACATAACACAAACGTAGACTCCTGACGCTGTGACATTTATTGTGTACATTTTTATTGTAAATTTGATTTTAAATGTCAAAATATTGCAAAAAATATTTAGTACACTATGACAAAATAAAGTAATAAATCTCAATAAGTTTAAGATGAATAATTGTCTGCTATATACCTACAGTGTATACCAGTAGGACCTGTGTATAATGATACATTGTACATTAATTATGGATATGTGTACTAGTAAACAGTGTCTAGACTCTAGATCTACCTGTGACCTTAATGTGTATAGAAGCACAAGGCCAGTGACAGAGGGGAAATCCAGGATTAAGTATGTAAGTCAAGATGTTGAAGTGAAAGTGAAATTTGTTCGTGGAAGATGAGGTTAACTCCCTAAAGTGGCTTAGTTTTGAGTCACAAAATCTCATTTTAACCCTTTTCTAACACCCAACCCACACCCACACCACTTAACCCCTCATTGTAAAATTTTCAAATATGTAATATAAAATGACATGTCAAAAAACTGATCAAACCACAATTTAGACAAATAGTATGCATTTCAGAGGGAAAATGAAATTAATTAAAGAAGAAATATATGCAAGATTATAGTTGTAAATTGTAGCACACTTCTTTCGTTTAAAATGTCTACCATGGCGTCTTTATAAGCACATTATGTAGCCGTTGGGTTGCATATATTATCTGTATAAAGCCCATTGCATATGATCATGACTGTTGAGTCAAAGATGTCCTGTCATCAGTGCAATTTTGCCAAAATTTAGCACAAAAAGAAACCCCTACATTTTATAAAAGACCTGTCCAATCACTGAATTGGTAAGGTTCAATTGTAATTTTAGGGGTGAATGGGGGGAATTGGCAATGACCTGATAGAGATAAATTTTGAGACTACTTAAATGAACCTGGGACTTCCGTTCCTCTTCATCAAACAGGTGTGACATCATGCTCCTGTAAGTGTGAGATGGCGTTGATTCAAACATACAAGTACATGTGTGTATATCAGCGTTGTACATGTATAATGATAATTGTATTGTATAGTAAATACCTGTAAATGTACTACCAGATACCTATATCTGTATGAAACAATTACATGGGTAGGGCACAGATACCAATTTATATACATCTGCAGGGCACAGAAATGTGCAGGGCAGATCTTGATAAGACTATACTTATCAAATCATATACAAGAGTATATATATACGAACATGCAGTACCAAGTACTCACAAATACTTTTATTTTGTGGTTTAAATTCCGACTCCATGAAGATACAGTATTTTACACAGACAGGACGTCGCTTTCTACAATAATGGTACCAGCAAGGAATTTATAAAATGTAATTCCTATGTGTTACTAAGGTATATATACATGCTGATTTATTTAATATTTATAGGGAATCCACTTTGGGAGGGGGATAAATGTCTAAACCTTAATTCATGTCTATTTTACACTGAAAATATATGAAAGGTTTTGTAGTTTGGGAGAAAAATAAGTGAAGGTTCGACCCTACTAATCCAATCTAGACCTTCAAAAATATCTTTTACGTATTTCTGCAAGCTTGTCAAAATTTCTAAACCTGGTGCTGAAATTATTTGGATAGATGCATTTTTGATTGATTATTACAAAGCTGTGTGCTTCATCCCAGTCTCCCAGTATAAAATGTTCTATAAATATTTATGTGGGTAGGTTGCAGTATATCCTTGGCATATCTCCGCCCATCTGTGACGTTGGGTCGTCATGGTTATGAGCTTGGCTAGAGGTCTGTTTATGCACTCGTGTAGTTGATGTCATTGATTACAGCAGCTCTAGTGTAACTGCAGTATGTGAGAACGACTTCAGTCTGGAGAGGTGTCAATTTGTACAGGTATACTGCTATACAAGTTTCCGAGTCTGCCGTCAAAACCATCACTAAATGTGTTTTTTATCGATTATGTTATCTGAACAATCTTATGCATTCTGAATGTTCGTTCAGGCATGGCGATCGGTTGTCATGGATACATGGTCATAGGAGAATCACGGCCAAGTCGTATATATAACAGCTGCTGAAAATGCAGGTGTTTTTACAATATCAATACTTAATGATATGACTTTGTACTAGTTGTGGGATTCAGAAGTCCTTGAACTTCAAATGTGGAGATTGATGTCATGGGGCAATATTATATGAATATGCATTATAATGCAATAAATCATTTCTGGTTCACATTGTGGATGCAATCAAGAAACTTGTATACTGTTCCTTGAAATACCCTATAACTTTACATTATCTTTGAATTTAGTATACATTGTTGCAGCTAAATACCTATAAACAACTACATGCAAATTTTTTATGTAAGTGTATATATAGACATTTGTGATACTGTACATTGATATCAAGGAAGAAAATCAAGAGCATTCAAGCTTTTACTCAAGTGTTTCATGGTTCTGCATTTGATTTCATAACAATCTTATTATTTTACACATGTTTTCCGAAACCTTTCCTTGTGCCATGCCTTTATAATTTCAAACCAAAAATTTCCACTTCAAGACCATAATCTTTTCAAAATGCAAATTTTGATATTTTAATGAAATAGCACTTTTAATAAAAGCTTTATTAGAATAAATAGTATAAGTAAATGACTTTCAGTGCAAATGAAATCATGTTTTTTCAATTAATTTGAATTTATGATT
The DNA here is from genome assembly GCA_947623455.1 of Mimachlamys varia. Classification (NCBI taxonomy): domain Eukaryota; kingdom Metazoa; phylum Mollusca; class Bivalvia; order Pectinida; family Pectinidae; genus Mimachlamys; species Mimachlamys varia. Next base: position 18,924,175 of record OX392536.1, read on the forward strand.
TCATATAATTTGCGGTGACACAGGAAACTTTAATGGTTCAAAATATCTGAACATTTAAATGAACACTCAGGTGGAAGTATTTTCTGAAATGATCGAAGCACCTCCTGACGTGTAATCATAGTTAATGATGTTTTGTTTTGTGGTGATGAGTTGTAGAAATATGCGATGAGGTTTTGTATATTTCTGTAGGTGTTTGGCTTATCCTTATCATCAGGCCTTATTACTGAGGTGGAGTAAACAGCTAAACAATGTAGGAGTGGAAGTGTTTTTCTCCTGGTTTGTGTCAGTCACCTCTGACGTACTACCTGGTCTGGTATTTCTTGTACAAAAATAAACTCTGAGGTGAGAAAATAAAGAGGATGGTTTTTCAGGTCTATACAAAATTTTCTCTTGGATCATGGTCATAGGCAATTATGTTTCTGTGAGTATGATGTACGCTATTTTGACAATATTGATTTGTTATTTTGTGGGACATTGGACAGGTAAATTACTGTTCAGGGTTTGGGTGGCCCAGTGGTTTTAATGCACTTGAATTAACCATGGCAGCTAGCCTCCAGGGTACAATTCCTCCATCAGACATATGAAAAGGTACTCTGTCACCTTCCTGTTGCAGTGGGTTTTCTTCGGGTACTCTGGTTTCCTTCCACAGTAAAGCCTGCACATCTCTTCCAGACAAAAAAAAAGATAAAACTGTTTACAGTAAGTTATAATAATTGAAAATTGTTGTTAAATGAATTAATTACATTTGTAAAACTACATGTTTAAAAAAGATATGTAGCTCCCCCCCCCCCCCCCAACTCTCCTGATTACTATACCTCAGAATGTAATCATCACCAAATTATATAGCCCCCTCTCCCTGGTGATAATTTTCCCACACTTATATTTGGAACAGTTCCAGTAGTCATAATGCATTTTGTGGGGAATCTTTTGCTGATCTTGCAGACTTTTTCATTTTGAAATTTAGAGACCTACCTCCAAGTCTACTTTTCCTCAATTTACAAGACATTTCTTAATATTCTTCGAACATAAAAGCTGTTGTTGCAGACTTGAATTGTGTATAGTTTTATGTCTGTCAGATTGAGACAATGATGCAGGAGATGAAACCATTTCTTATCGTTTTTATGATGATTGACAAATATGTAAACAATTTCAATAACATGTTTCCTATTTTGAAATGTAATATTTGTTTGGTAATGATGAAGGCTATTGGTAGGAAATATGACAGGTATTTAAATTATTAAGCTTGAATGTGCAGAAACTCGTACACAGTCTTCGCTGACAACTGCCTTGCACTGACACCTGACTTCACCAACATCATTCTAAATTGAATTCACCAATACCTGTCTTAACTGACCCCTTCCATTATAATGACATCTTGAAATATAGCTAACATAAAGCTCTTGTTTCTGTTCAGATGACATGCATCAATCAGTGATCAATCTACGTCCCGAGTCCAGTACTCATAAAATTATGAAAGGACTCATAGAAATTCTGGAAATGCTTCAATTTAACATTGTGGGACCCATTGTTTTCGGCAATATGTACAAAAAGGACCCATGAACATAAATTGTAAATTGATCACTGATCAATGTTATGCCTAAGTCCACCAGATGAGTTATTTCCCCTGAACACAGATTTGGTTTGGATTTGTTGTTTTTTTACATCCTATTTACAGCTATATATATCGTCATCTAAGAATGTGCCAAGATTTATATATTTATTCCGTCACAACTTCTTTTGTAAAGGTAATAGTGCAAATATTTTATTGCAAGATGCTGCAGAAAAGCTGTAACTTTAGATTTTATTGCGTAAATGATGAGGTAGGCTTGTCATAGAACCCCTACTACTGCTGTCATATTGGAAGTAAATACGCCTGATTGAGACATGTAGAGATTAGCTGGTCTGTTTGAACTGTCACATAAATGTAAACTTTAGTGACAGATTAAATGCTATGATGAGGTCTTGTATTGGTTGACAGTGTGATCGTGGTCCCATTCTCCCACAATGTCGGTAATAATTTAGGGCCGTCACATATTATCATCGGTCAAATCACCACAGGAAGTGTCCCCTTAAGTTGTTGACAGACCGGGGATGTACATTGCTCAGTAAATGTGTAAGGGCGTGTCACCAAAAACTCGGGTTGATATAAGAATTGTTTCATTAATTTCTTTTTGTATATCAAATGCTTCCCCTTTGCCTGAACTGCAGAAAATATATAAGCTTATTTTGTCGGTAATTGCAATTGACGTTTGATAAGATCTGAAAAAAGTCACTTACAATTTAATCTACCATGGTATAGCCAATTTTACTTGTAACAAATATGGTTTGGTTTTGGAGGCTCCAATTTACGCAGCATGTTAAAAATTTCTGTTTCAATGTTGTATTAGCAAGTAATTACCATAAAATGAGAGAAAGGTGAGATTGCATCAAAAAACATATTCACTGTTAATGTCATCCGCGTGAAGTACTGGAGTACTTGTAGCCCAGACTAAAAGGTAATCAGTTTCACATGAGTAATACACATAACACGTCAATTTCTCCACTGAAATGACAGTATGTCAAATTGCCTTGGTGAATTGTGTCCAAATTTTCAGGCTCTTGTGTGTTATAACCATCTTGTTTTTACCAAAGTAAACCTATAAAAAATTCACTTTTAACTAACAGGAGGATGTGTGAGTTTCTCCAAAAAGCTGCAAAACTAAAATAAAATTAGCTTTTTTCTAAATATAATTATCGCTCATCATAAAGAAATCTAGACTAGAATTGGTATTTATTATTGTTTTGAAGAACCTGAGACTCCACAAATTCATTTTCATTCTTTGAAATTTTTCCTTAACATTTTTTACTCTATTTTGTTTAAAGAATATATGCGGTGATCTTATCAGCTACAACATAAATTGAAGACAGGAAAATGATGGGAATGATATTCCACTTCAAATATACAACTCCACAAAAATTACCTGATAAAGTATGGTGAATGTCTGTACAACTCTTCAGTGTGTTGTCAGCATACATACAGGGTTACCACACATGTAGGAAGGTAATTACACGGTGGAGTTGAGCTACCTCTCCATAGTGTGGTAACTTGTAAACAGAAGAGCTCTAAATCAGTAACTTGAAGTAGTGGATAGCATTAGAATATCTGTCGGACAACATGGACTAGTCTAATTATTCATTAACTCACCCCTAAAATCTAAAGTTGATTGGCCCAGTCTTTGATTTGATTTGGAAAGGTTCACATGTGAATTTAGGGATGATTGGGTTAACTCATTTAATCCCCTGAAGTTCCATAATTAACAGGGTTCAAATGTAGGTTTCTTCAGCAGTGAATGATTAGAAAGGTTACCTTGCAGAATTATCTCCCCTTGTGATATTCATGTAATAACACATTTTTGTAGATTTTTGATATGCTATGGTTTTACTGGCATTTTAACTTGTTCACCCCTAAAGACCCATTTTAACTCTTCCAATTCAAGAGTTTGTATATATCATAATGGAATAAATAATTTTATTGTCTGCTTGCGAGTTTTGTCCTGCAAAATACAGGCATTAGAAAAATATTGGTCGTACATATAAACTTTGCTACCGGTATATATACACACTTACTAGACATTAACTAAGGTACAATCTTGCAGGAATTTGTTTTGTCAGTACGTTACAGTACTATAGTTTAGTATTATTAAAATAAATATTGTCTTTTCTTGTACTCTCTGTACATATTATATATATATTAAAATGTTTAGATGAATCTGTACTCAAGTGTTTGACAGAGGTTAAGATCTAGCTGTCCTGTCTGGAAAAAAAGACCAGATATTGAAATCTAGAGGTTTGAGGTTTTATTAAATGAAAATTTACCAAACCATGTAAGAATCCAGTTTAAATGATTATAAAAGTATGAAAACTTAAATAAACAACACTGTCAACTAAACTTCTGTAGATGACATTACCTGTGTACTAGTACAAACTTGTAGAAACAGACCCCAATGTAGAATCTATAAATACATGTACCAGTATAAAAATACCTTTAAAGTTCACTTTCAACTAGGTATAATTGCCTTGTATTATCTGTTGAAAAAATATAGTTGGTTACTTTCTCTTTATGGATGTTCAGAAGTTCCACTTTCCTATTAATTTTCAATTTGCACCTTATTTGACAATATAAGCAGAGACATTTTGAAAAATCCAATTACAAGAAATTGACTCATTAATTTTTTTTTGCTTTCTCTATACTGTAGGTAGTTATTGACTTTTGAACTTGTGGATGGATGTTATAAGTGTCTACTGTCTAGCTAGTAGATCTCAAATTATACATTTTTTCGAAACCTTCCTCTTGCTTGCCCCGTGTGAATGTTTACCCTTTAAATGCAATTTATGTGTAACCCCTGTGTACTTTCTCACCATGCACTGTACACACACACACTTCATGTACAGGCATAGTAGCACTATCTATATTTGGCTAATTTACAACAAACCCTTAGAGTCTGTATCCCAGACCTTACGCCAGTGTGGTAGTGTGTAGGGGTGCTTGAGTCATCCTATTACTGTATAAATTCCTGAGTGTTGGAAATCGGAGGAATGGTTGAGTGTGTGTAACACGCGTCTTGGATCTTGTTTGTTCCGACCTTCTCCTAGATATCTTGAAGGATGCTGCATCTGTGATTTAGTTTCATCTGTGATTTAGTTTACTTGGTTTCTATATTTAAGGATTAAGAATTACCCTGTGCTGTGTGGTAAACCTTTATAAATAACAGGTAAGTCATATTATATACCCGGTATTTATAATTTTCATATAGACAAATTATTTGTTTGGACCTGTTCTTTTAAACAAAATCGAAGCATCACCCATGCACTGATCTTTTTTCATTCAAAGGACTAACAATGCGGCATATATATATACAAGACAATATTTATTCACATGAAATTCATGTGATTTTCACATGAATTTCATTTGAAGGTTTTTTCAAATGAAATTCACATGAAGAGACATTGCACATGTATATAACTGTATTTAAAATGTTTGTGAAGCAACTACAGTAACCCCGTAAAGTTCACATTTTAAGCACATTTCTATTTCAGGTGCCATTTTACCTCATATATTGTAAAACAATTAGAATTCTATATAACAACATATTGGATAGCTACTGTAGTCGTGAATGTATCTTCAATTTGGTTATTTTTTGTGTGCATCACCACAGGTTTCATGGGTGGAGGATGCATTCATAAGAAATCCAAATAAATTGGGAAAATATAAAGCATATATATTATACTGCATGTGAACTTGTTCTATGTAGACTCAGAAGTAAGGGAGGTCGAGGTATACGATATACATGTAGGGTATTTCTTCAGATATCGTAATCATACAGGTAATTATAGGTAAAAACTATAGGTAATTACTGCAGGTATAGTGATCATACAGGTAATTATAGGTAAAGAATATAGGTAATTACTGCAGGAATAGTAATCATACAGGTAATTATAGGTAAAAACTATAGGTAATTACTGCAGGTATAGTAATCATACAGGTAATTATAGGTAAAGAATATAGGTAATTACTGCAGGTATCGTAATCATACAGGTAATTATAGGTAAAAACTATAGGTCATTACTGCAGGTATAGTGATCATACAGGTAATTATAGGTAAAAACTATAGGTCATTACTGCAGGTATCGTAATCATACAGGTAATTATCGGTAAAGAATATAGGTAATTACTTTAGGTATCGTAATCATACAGGTAATTATTATAGGTATAAACTATAGGTCATTACTGCAGGTATCGTAATCATACAGGTAATTATCGGTAAAGAATATAGGTAATTACTTCAGGTATCGTAATCATACAGGTAATTATAGGTATAAACTATAGGTAATTACTTCAGTTATCGTAATCATACAGGTAATTATAGCTATAGAATATAGGTAATTATTTCAGGTGTAGGTTGGATTGTCTACAGGTGATAAATAACAACGTTACTGTTTGACTAATACCAGATTTAGGATACAGACAGCTACAAAGTGGAGATGCTGATTCTAGCTGCTCGACTTACTGTGTGGTGAGGGGCCATGCTGTTTGTAAATTCTTGGTTCCTGGGTTTGTGTTGGTATTGGATAAACCGTCTGACTAGGTATAATCATGATTAACTACCGGTTGATATATGTATTGGTAATATATTTCATATACTGTTTGTATTAAATGCAAGTACAAATGTTCAAAAACAACAAGAGTCAATTAATGCTGTAATAACCAGTTAATAATTATATTGCATATGTTTTATTCCTTTTTCAATTCAAAATCTGTTCAAATGATTTTATTTAAAGGGGGCCACGCACGGTGGCCAAGTCAGGTGAACTTATATTCTACCACTGTAAGCCCTCCACCTCTGGGTTGCGAGTTCGAAACCTAGGTGGGTCACGAGTTCGAAACCTAGGTGGGTCACGCAGTTGCCAGGTACAGACCAAAGGTCATGCATTTTTCTCCGTTACTATGGCTTTCCTCCACTTCCAAAACATGGCACTTCCTTAAATGACCCTTTCTGTTAATATTGATGTAAAACAAAATAAACCAAATCATGTTCTGAGCTTATGAGTGACTGCAGAAATACATATTTTACACAGAAAACTATTCTGTGATCCGATCACAAGTACAGGAAAGTATTACACAATTGTATATTACTGACAATCTTTTTAAGCTTCTTTCGTTTACTGTTCATATCCTATTTTTAAAACGGTTAGACATATTTTAAGTACAGTTTTCCGTCTTAATTTCCAGGATGAAATATTTGAAGTGTTATCTTCTACTGAGCAGAGTGTTACAACTTCCTGAATCCTTCAAACCTTGTTCCTGTACAGCATTTTAGATATAATGAGATAATAGCCCAATCTGTGTAGATACACAACTGCCTGCATGTTTCTTTCTGATCCCCTGATCTCCTTTCTCCTAAACTGATCCTGATAAGCTAAGGTTATTTGAGGGGCATGTGTCGATTGTTGCATGGTTCTATACCTTCAGAATCAGCATGGAGTCCTTCATGGATCACAAACCATAGGGTCATAGGTCAGCATGGGGTCTCCATATAGTTCAAGGTCATAAAGATAAAACATGGTGTTGTAGAGGTCACCTGTCTGCCAATACAGGTCTGATAGAGGTTAGAGGGCATAGGTCATTTTTAAAAAGGTCAAGATATTATAAATGCCAATACTAGTCTATCCAGTTGAATGGGGGGGGGGGGGGGGGAAACTGAAATATGCTTAGTGCTTGCATGTACATGCACTTGTGTACACTCTAGAGCAAACGCATGTAGCTAACACACTGATCATTTTGAGCTGTAATTGCAATTTGGTAAGACAATTATTAGTTTAAGGTCAAGTGAAAATACATGTATTTATGTTTGGTGATAAATGTATATTGAGAGAGACATATAATACCGAAAATGAAACATTCATTATGATGAGAGACATTTTCAAGGTTTTACTCTGTTGTCTCACTAAGTTAAAAAATAGGTGATTGACTTTGAAAAAACACTGGTTCTAAGTAAAACAGTTAGGGTTACTTAGATGATGATAACATTGTACTGTAATTGTAAAAAGATGGGCATCCTTTCCAGGTTTGAGTGTGTTGTCATTACACAGGAATGTGTGAACTATGGACACCTCATCATCTAGACAACACATATCCTCTCATTATATACCCACCACAATACACCGGGAATCACAGGGGGTTATCCCAGTAAATTACTGACATAGCTCCTACACAGATAGTTATAAGTGTAACAGTATGGGCCGGTGGGTGGTGGGCTCAGGGTGGACATAGATCAACCTAACAGCAAACAACCCACTATCAGGACAGTACAAAGTTGATTGGAGCCCCAATTTTCCAGACAATTGGGCACAAATTGTTTTACTTACAAGTTGTTCATACTTAAGTATTATAGTGTGGGAAGGTGAGGCAAATTAACAGATGTTTTGCAGGTAGCTGGAACATGGTAAACTCTGAAATTGGGGAAGTTGGCAGGTATATGAACTTAGTTAGGCATACTGCTTGCCTATGATCAGTGTATTAGCCGTTCATAGTTTGCATGATAACAGAGTAAATAGGCAGATTGGCAGTTGAAGGTTAATTTGCTTGTCTTAGCTTTACCAAAGGTAAAAATGCAACAGACCTCTGACTTTTTGAAAGTTCACAATGATTTAAAATTTTAAAAAATTAAAACCAAAAAGAGGTTTTGGTATAAAAGCATTTTACCAAATGAATTTTGAAGAAACTGCAAGCTATTTGATCATACCATCCCTTGGCATAATTAGCTAGGCCAGATACACAAATGTTCCAACCATCTGACTGCTGAACAGTACAGTGTAAATGTGAGGGGCACAGCTACCGTTTCTGGTTGTTGAAAAGCAATTGTCTGTTTCCGTAATTAAAGCATGGTCATGCTTGCTGTGGTTTACACGTGTGTAATTTGGAGGTAAAAGTATGTTCAGGTAGTGGAATTTTATTTCTGACAAACTTTGTGAAAGTATGTGTGCCAGCTACTGTATATATAGTTGGTGTGACGTATTACCAACCTGTTGGCTTTGGAAATAATGTGGAAAGGTGTGATTCTATACATGTGTTCATTACCCTGGTGTCTTAGCTGTGGTAGCATAGCAAATTGAAGAGTTCCAGGAGGGAGACAGGTCATGCTTGGATGATAATTAAATGCGAATCTCATCTGTTGATTGTCGTTGATGGATAATTAACAATGAGGCTGCTAGCTATAATGAGGTCCTCTAACACACGGGTTGTCGAGAGCCATCCACACGCTGGACATATGATTATTGATTTAAAGAATGGAATCAGGTGTTTTAATATTAGAGTACAGATAAAGTTATATAATGGAGGGCTTTTATTAGAACCCTTAATTAAGTCATATTTGCTTTTCATGCCCTGTAATTAAACAGTCCTCCCAAACTACAATCAGAATAACAGCTCAATATCCAAGCCTAGCTTGCACATATATAGCAAAGTTTAAAAGTCTTAAATATTCTGTCCAAATATAGTTTAATCTGTAAAATATTACACATTATTGAAGTGAACAGTATTTGATTTAGAATTTGTTAGTGAAATTTCCTTTTGAAAAGGTCCTGAAACTGTTTTAAAATCGTGAATTTATAATTATGTCTTGGTTAATGGGCCGTGATTGCAGGAACTAAAAAGGTAGCCACCAGCCCTCGATCCTGTCTTTATATGGCATGTATCATATGTGACAGTGAAGTCTAATATAGCTGTATGTTATAATATTTGGGCAAATTAATTAGATAGATCGTGTAATCTGGGAGTGGCTGTATTGGACCATTATAGTAAGAGTATGCACCGTGAACTGGTATAAGTTGTACGTGAGGGTGTCTATATATAGGCACATATATATCTACCCCTTATACAATGTATATAAATTGCAGGGATGAATGATTCTTAGCACACCTAGTTAATATTTTGACTGTTTTCACACAAGCAAATTATGATATTGGATGCCTATAATCTATACATGAATTATCTGATAAAATAGGGCTCATTTACTCCTATAAACAACTTAAAATAGTTATACTGTACATTAAAATAATTTCCAAATATTAAATTTCTCTGAAAATTGTTTATTATTATTCAAAGAACAACATGTTGATAAAATTGACTTCATATGCTATCTCACAAATGTCTCTAAAAGTTGTTTATTATTATTCAAAGAACAACATGTTTATAAAACTGACTAGATATATTATCTCACAAATGTTGTTATCTATAGAAATCTACATGGATTTGTTTATGACTTAATGTTGAAAACACAGCACGTTACTGATCTTGGGACCTATCCGGGTGTGGCTTGACTTGTGCGTCTCAACATACTTTTTGTTGGTTTTGTGACACATAATAAACACATTTTAAATCCTGGACTCCTACGCTTTAAAGAAACTATCACCAGGATGTGCTGACTGAGGTATTTGGAACGGATATCTTGTTGTTGCTCGTTGAAGCTTGATGACATTTTCAAAATATAATTGTTGCTTTAAGCTTTTTATATAGTATTTTAAAATCTTAAATTTATGCATTAAGATTACTTGGTATCAGCAGACTTCAAGAAATCCTGAAGCACATTTTATTTTTGCAGTTTGTTTGGTTGCCAAATTATTTTTATAGAACACTTGATAAGTTGACTATACTTTGTGAAATTTGAAATAAATTTGAAGTTACCTGATTTCTGTTTGAACAGGCAGGTGTAGGATCGTTGTCATGATGACCTTAGTTGAACTACACAGGTTTCGGACCCCCTATAAATATGCCAGTAAAGTGTTTCTCTGTATAATGAAGGGTGTACATTTGTATGTATGCTACATGGGGTTCAGAGTTGTCTCCCCTATCAATATTCTTTTATAACATTTAACAAGATAACAATAGCTAACTTTCAATATTTGATAATATACGTATATGTACAGTATGTTAGCAGTTCTTTAATTTTGTCATCTGGAGGTGGAACTATTAAAGAAATACATTTAGCAGTAAAATGTTTTTGAAGAAAAAGCAGTGATTAAAATGTTTTAAGTAAATGATCACAACATATTTTCTCTCATATATATATGATACCAACACCAACAGTGATTGGTTGTATTGGATTATGTGTGTTTTATGTATGTGTGTTAGAGCTTGAGGCAGGGTATGATGGTGTATCTCCCCCTTGTGATAGCACAGATCTTAAATGCTCACTTTATAGTACTAGTGCTGCCTCACTGAAATGCCATGCCAAAAACACCCAACACAGCTATAATACTGGGTGGTCCTGTCAGCATAGTCTTTCAGTTTCAGGCAGTATAATAATTTCTCTCATTTCTAAGTGTGTAATACTGGCTTGTCTAGGGCAATACACCTATGATCGCTGTGGCTGTATTACACACCTACCCATGCAATATAGCCACGGCGTGACGTCACAATGGCGCAACAAGGACGTGACGTCACAAGTTCGGTAAAATCTGATGCTAAAAAGAGGAAAATGGTGACGTGATGAAATTAAAACCTTCCACGATATGTTTGAACCGTGTGCATTAGAAAGCTGAGATTATTTTTTCTGTGCAAACTATGTTTGCAAATATGGGGTATGCTTAATCTTGCTGTATCATTTGTTTTCGTCAAAAAAACTCAAGGGAAAAGTTAATATTTTCAAAATGGTGGCCAATCAAAAGTATTTTCATGGTATTTGAGCTTATTCAGGTAGTTGAAATGAGAGAAAAACACTCTTTCATGACCAAAGGTGTAAGATATGGAAATTCCACCCTTGGGATTTTCAAATTTGGCAAAACCTTGGGTTTTACCAAATTTGAAACCCCTTGGGTTGAATTTCCTTATCTTGCATCCCTGGTCATGACAGAGTCTTATAATACTGCCTGGTCACATTATACTGACAAATATGAACCTTGCTGTTATTGCCATTGATATAATCTCCAAATGCTTACAATTTGAAGCAAGAAATAACAACAGCCATTTTTAGAAACTTTGGTAATCAATCATGTTTTCTTGGATGAAGACATTTGTAGCCAGAATGTCTGAAAGTTCATCGTATTAACTAAACCATATATGGTTTTACTGAATTGCATCCTGTTATTAATTCTGCAGATACACCATTGGACGATTCCCACAGGAATAAATGTGGTGGTGTATGTAGACAATATATGATGCTGCTTACTTCTATACAGTACTAGCTAGGTATTGATTTTCTTATCAATTTTCTATCTGTAATGTGAAAAAGTGAATGTAATTTTGTTTCCTTGGTATAATTGATTTTCCTATAAAATTGCCTAGATTTATCACCTTTATTTAGATTGTGTATGTATTTATAGTATTTGATCAAAGAAATATCATTATTTAACGCATCAGAATTAAAGGAATGGAGGGAGGTGGGGATGGTGAAATATTATACTTTGGGCTCATTGCTTGTAAATAACGGGCAATCATATAGCAAGTGACCGAAGTTTCTTTGGATTCCATCAATTTTATTCAAGAGTATGGTGTGAAAAAAAAACCCACTTAATGATTTTATGTTCGGATTGCAATGTTTCTTTTAGGTATAGTTGCTGGCCTATCATATAATTGAGCTCACCTTCTTCCAGTCCAACAGAATCAACCACATCATACAATTATAGAACTTGATATGTTTCACTCAAACAAAACAGTGGAAATGAATGTCCAAATTCAAGTTCAATCACAGTTCTAGAAGATCAGAACTACCTTGTTAAAAGTAAATATCTAAGATTCCGATAGATCAGTTAACATTTAAACAATATCATCATATTCTGATAGACGCTTGCTGCAACAAATTACATACGTGTTTAATTACTGTAACTTAAATTTCCTCTCATTTGATATATTGATCTTTGACCAAACTTTTCCGTTAATTTAAAGTATATACACATACAGTGCCCACAGGGACTTGATAATTTGTTACAGCTAGTTTTTGACCTAAAATAGGATGTTTAGAGTAATTTTACACATTTGGGGGGTTAAGATCAATTTTCAATAAAAATGGGGGGCATTTTTATTGAAAATTCATCTTAACCCCCCAAATGTGTAAAATTACTATCAACACCCTATTTTAGGTCCAAAGTAGCTGTAACAAATTCTCAGGTCCCTGTGGCAGTGCCCATGCAGTGGCAGAAACAAATGATGCATATAATAATACGGAAGTACCCTATTTTTATATGGCAGAAACAAGGCTCATTCAGATTGATCGGTTTCCCTGTTGTGCTATATTTAACATGCATGTCTATGTGTTGTACAGACTGCTTTGATGGATTTGGAATTAAAAGATAAGAGCGTAGCTTTTACACCCGTTCCTATGATGTTCTTACCTTTATCTGATGTAAAGAGTGAGGAATTATCGCTTTAACAGTGTCTGTGAAACTAACTTGATGGAAAATTAAAATTGACTGGATACAGTGTAAAATAAAAACGTACCTGTGGTGAATATTCCCAGAAAATGCACAGGCAATATTTAGTGTGGCATAATGTGCACAGTAAAATTGTATAACTAGGCAGACCTTTTCTTAAAGACTACATTTTAGAAGACAAAAAAGCTTGTCTTTGCAGCCAACATTAGCAAAGAAATTATCTCCCTTAAAGATAGAATTACCTCCCTTGTAGACAATATTGAGTGAAAAATATAATGTTACCTGTCTTCATAGATGGAACTAAGAAACCAAGTACTCTGCCAGACAGCAATATAGACACTACTAAATAGAAAGCAGTTATCTCCCTTTACAGAAAGCTTTAGAAATTTACCTCCCTTTGATTTATAATCGGATAAATATATTTAAATAACCAAAACAACCAAACGTATAATAACTGTAAAACCTGCATTTAGAAACCAACCTTAAGAATTTATTAAGATATTGTTTAAATTAATACAGAAATACCGTATGTATATGTTCTTACTTTGGAACACTCCGATTTTAGTGCATAATTGAAACAGATTAGCGCAATGATGAATAAGTGCACTCAAGTAAATTGCTGAAGAAGGAAATGAAGAAACTGATTCCTTCAATCATTATAGAGTAAAACGTTTTCATCACTCAAATCGTTAAAGGCCCAATATACGTAACTTTCGGCAAAACTTGAAGCGAAAATCAAGCCTTATAACTTATTATATTTATAGATTTAGCTAAGATTAACTGATATCAGCAGTATTCAAGATGAATTCTATCGCGGTTACCGGTACAGCAGCAGTTGAAACACGCTATTTGTAAACACGCGTCCATTTCGAACCGTCTTCTACCTTCGTTTTGTTGTTGAAGTGGGCCCCACCTGAATTATTTTCAATGCTTTGGATTTTTTTGTCAAGAGTTTCTTGTTTGTTACCGATCAGGTTTACTTCGTTTTAGGCTTATTTTTGCATGGTTATCAACTGGATTTTTTTTCAGAATTTTTCAGAATCACGAAAATTTTCCCCGAAGTTACGTATATTGGACCTTTAAAATAAGATTACCACTAAAATATGTGTGTTTGCAGTAACTGTAATGTTGGGATATTCATGGGTCTCCTGATGAAGATGAATGGTTTCTATTCTAAGAGGTCATGGATGTTTCAAGCAGGTTACAGATTGAATGTGGTATTAATATTTAATATTTCAGAGAAAATCTTAATTTAATTCTTGGCATGAATGTATGGATACAGTTTGTGGACGTCTGGTGGGTATAAAGCATCCAAACACATTAGGTCCTGCCATACACATGATCTGTTTACCTGTGAATTTAGGTGTGAAATTAAAGGGTGATGTGCTTTGCATTTTAACTAGCATCTGTACAAAACATTTCTTTACAGACCCTGAAGTGCTAGTGATCTGTCCTGTAGCTATATATATATATAGCTCCATAATACCCCAAACCATATATGGACGGGACTTAATATTACACTTTGATTACTTGTTCTCTTTAGATTTGTCTAAGCTTTCCTAGTTTTATAGATCTGTAAAAAAATTAGTTGTCAATGCATAATATAACATGATTGCTGTCCTTTCATAATTTATGTTATGGAACTTTTTCAACCCATTTCACATTCTGCCTGTCTCCATAGCCAAAATTATCAAATCCTCTTCTCATTTTGCTCCCAATACCTAGATAGCAATATACCAGTATATAATTACTGACATGAGCCTGTAACCTGTTTTGCTTCCCCCTCTATCCTCCTCCCCCAGCACCCTTCAAACTCTGTCATTGCCCTACTCCTGTTTTGTCCTTCAATCTGTCCCTCCCTAGTCCCCAATACATCCATATCCATATAAGTCCCCTTTCACTTTCACACTTTCCTTTACCTAAATTTGGCCCCGTCTCTAACACTAGATTCCCATGCCTCTCTGGCCTGTATGCTAATATAATTGTTGGGAGCCCTCACTCCACACACCATCACCTGGCTATAGGTATTACCCCAGCAGTAACAGCTGAGTAAGCAATAAACATACCTAGCCTCTCTCACAGGTAATCCACAAGCTCGTCAACAGGTAAATCAATTTTCACCCTCCGGCTTAAAAAACGCTGTTGGAAGCATTATAATGCATGACTTCATTTAGTATTTGTGAAACTCTTCTCAGGAATTTCGCATGTTGGTTCGAGATTTCACATTCCTTATAATAGGTCTGGACTGTTTACAGTTTTCTATTGTTTGCTTTGTCTCTTGTTCAGTGAAATCTGTTGACATGTAGACTCTACAAAGCTGGTTTAGATTGTCTACTAGACTAGTGTAGTGTATTTTGTTGTCCTTGATTTCTTCATTATAGGACTGTGTGTGACGTTATGTTTACTATATAGCTAGCAGTTCACACATATACATGATGCTCAGCATACCAAACATGTAGTTTATAAGACTTGATACTTCAGCTGGCAGGAAATCCCAGGAAAGCACTTATATTATATATAATTGATTAAAAACTTCTGACGGGTTAAGGGGCTGCAATTTTTAAAAAAAATGTTTGCACTTTAAAACTTTTGACTTCCTGGTTTTCACACTCTCCAAACTTTCTTCTCTTATAACCCTCCATTACACCACACTTAAACAAGGCACCTGAAGCAACAGCTTGATTTTGAACTTGGCACACTCTTCCTGAAAACTTTGCCCCCATCTTCAACCCGATCATTTTATCATGGATATGCAGTAAATGCACACTTGGCTAGTTGTCTACAAGTGTTCAGTGAAAAAAGTTCCTCAGCACTCTATAACGTAGCTATAGTGTTAGATCATTGCCAAGATTTTGTTACTTTTACTTATCAGTGAATTTTATTTCCATGTCATATAATTAAGCGTACAGTTGGATTTTTGAGTTGTTGACAACAAATCTTGTGAGAGCCTTATTCAGTTAGATTCAATGTATCAGGTGAAATTTATTGATATTAATCCATCACATTCGATATTATTAACAGTGACATTGCTTGCAGTATATACCACCCCCAGTATTGACATGGACTAATTTGTGTGAATGATGATCAATTTCAATTAATAAAATGTTTTAATAAATTCAACAATTTGTGAAATAACTTCAAAAGTGTGTGTAAACAGATAAAAGCTTAAGATTGTTTAGTAGTCCCCATACAAGCTAGCTGTTTTAAATCTATGTATACATGTGTATATAAGTCTAGACCATCAAACAGATATTCTATAAAAAAATGTAAATCGGAACGGCAGCTGTTTCTGACACTGAGTTGCCGGAGCGAAGCCGCAGAAATCAGCACCTCGGAGAAATATTGTTTGTCAATATATTTTCTACAGCAAGGAGTTCCTTTAGCATGAGTCATGTTACGAGTTCTTTCGAGTGTCTGTCTGTGTGTCAACTGATGTATACAAGCTTCGTGGAGGTAAAAGTTTAGATGCTAATCTTGGTGTACTATTTTACAGCTGTTTCTTGTTTCGGCATTACATATACAGATTAGTTTTGGAAGAAATGTTTTTCTATTGTGTAAAACCCCAAAACCTGCTTAACAATCTTTTAATTAACTCATCTGCAACTAACCCCACAAATCCTTTGCAGTACCTTAATTCATCTTTTGACTTGATGAAGAACTCGTCTTATTGTTACCACTCTATAAAATTGTCTGCAACAGTATCAGTATCGCCATATTTTTAACTGGCCTGCCCGAAGGGCTTAGTGAGCTTATTATGCCATGGTACAGCATCTGGCGTCAACATTTTACTTTAAACAACTTCTTCTCAATCACCAAAAGGTCCAGCTAGGGTACTGATATCTGGCCTGTAGCATGCTTGGCTGAAGGGCTACCAAGTTGTTTGTTCAAATGAATGACCTTGACCAAACTTCACAGAAGTCAAATATCTTAAAATCTTCAAGCAACTTCTTCCCACTAACCAAACGTCCAAAGGTACTGATTTTCAGTCTGTAGCGTCCTGGATGAAAGGCTTTAGCTACCAATGTTGTTCAAATGAATGGCCTTGACCCACTTTCAGGGTCAGAGGGGCCAAATGTTTAAAAATTCTTCAAAGAAACCAAAAGGCCCAGGGTACCAACGTTTGGCCTTATTAGCATTCTAGGAAAAGAGCTTCCAAGTTTGTTCAAATGAATGAGCCCATTGGGCCTTTTGTTATTTATATTGGTACACAAGATTAAAATCAAATTTAGTGATAAATTTAATTCACATTTGATTTAAAAGCTGTCAGTTTATTATTTGAGTGTAAAACCACATTTTATCCATGTGCTAACTATATTTATGAAAATTATTTATATAAAACCAATTATTACAAGTTTTAAAGCGGAGTTGAAGACTTATATATAATGCTTGTGTTCGTAGAGGTATGTAAGGAATCACGCCCTGATTATCAGTATAAGTAGCCATCTGTAACAGTTTAATAACCAGGATTAATCATCACTACATGAAAGTGCAATGCTGCAGCCATAAAAATTTATATTATACAACCTGTGCTTTGTCAGCAGATCCACTTGGCTCATACAGAGATAGGTATGCCAGGATGTATCTGTATTTTCAATTTAAGGTAAAAAACAAAATGTTGAAAATAAATCATTCCCCCCCCTAAAAAATTCATAATAAATTGATTCACACTCAGAGGTCATTTAAAACACATTTTACAAAATCTGAATGTTTCCAGCCTTAACTCATTTATCCCTGAAGACGCATTTGGACTCTTCCAATTCAATTGTTGGGATAGTTCATTATGAAACTTCAGGGGTGATGAATTTCTTTGTGTGTTGTTTTCTTGGGGGAGGATGAGGGGGTATTTAATCTTATCACATACATAATTTTATGTCTTTTCTCTATCGCAAAATAAAATGAGAAATGAATCAATATTCCCCCATAATATTACAAAAGGAAGTAAATCTATCATCTTTTTTATTAAATACGCTTAAAAGATGCCGAAACTTGACACCATTCACAACCTTGACAGAAGACCACAGATTTAACTGCAATTCATCTAGCCTAGTAAAAATTTGAGCCAACTTGTTTACTCTGTGAATGCTTGAGCGATTTTGATGCTTGTACCTTTCTACTACATAAATCACCATGGCGATTATAGATGCGTAGTGTGCATCGATGCACCAGTAATAATTATAGTGCTCCTGGCGTCCCCGGCAAAACACAACAAGCTGTTATTGCGGATGTTCTAAAGATTGGTTAGAAAATGGTATCACCTTCAAGGTAATAAAAACCTGTTGTCATTGTTACGTAATTCCCTTATCATGCAGAGATGCAAATTACGTCTGTCTACCTGAGAAATTGAGAGTTGTCTAACATTACACAATACATTATGTGTCCTTGACCAGGATAAACGGCAGGAGCGCAGAAAAATAATGAAATCCTGCTGGGATCATAATTACACAGCTCTTCATCACAAGATTTCACAAGAAATCTAACCATGAAAGATAAAATCAATCATTGGGAAACCAAACCCCTAGGTCAGTTAACTATGTGTAAAATTATTTAACTGATTCACCCCTGAAAATATACTTGGACTCTTCCAATGCAAAGATTGGAGGAGTCAATTATGAAATTTCAGGGGTGAACAAGTTGAATACACTGTTTCTGTTCAGGTATAAAGGGAGATTTTTGTGATCCTCAATTTGCAATCTTCTGTTTCCACTACACAACTAACTACTGCTTCAGTTTTACAAATGCATGCACTAGTTATATGTATGTTTTTAATGTGCTGTGAAATATTTGTAACCTCATGCTGCCACGTAAGTGCTAGTTAATCTAATTATATACATGTCAATCCATCTTGATTAGATTTGCTTGGAGTGGCAGCGATTATACTTCTAGCATGCAAAAATGTTCAGAGTTGAACTTCCTCAATAGTTTTTACCTTTCAAACTAGATTAATACAATCTTTGAGCTTTGCCTCAAAGTTACTCTGTGGTCTGATATGACATTCACTCAACTACAGTACCCCTGATATTTCATAATGAACTATTCCAAACCATCGAATTGGAAGAGTTCAAATGTGTCTTCAGGGAGCAAACTAGTTCAACTTTTATTAGGTCATCTGACCCGAAGGGTCAGGATGACCTATAGTCATCGTGCTTCGTCCGTCGTCGTGCGCCGTCAGTAAACTTTTCATTTCAAAATGCTACTCCTCCTTCATTTCTTAATGGATCACCACCAAATTTGGTGTGAAGCATCATTTGGGGAGGGCGATCAGATTTTATATATATGAGGCTGATCCGACTCCTGGGGCCAGAGGGGTAGGGCACCAAAAGGGGAACTTTGCTGAATTTTTGCTTTAAATACCTACTCCTCCTTAATACTTGAATGGATTGCATCCAAATTTGGTGTGAAACATCATTTGGGGAGGGCAATCAGATTTTATATAAATGAGGCTGATCCGACCCCTGGGGCCATAGGGGCGGGGCCTCAAAAAGGGGACTTTGCTGAATTTTTACTTTAAAATCCTACTCCTCCTTAATGCTTGAATGGATTGCATCCAAATTTGATGTGAAGCATCATTAGGGGAGGGTGATCAGATTTTATATAAATGAGGCTGATCCAACCCTTGGGGCCATAGGGGCGGGGCCTCCAAAAGGGTACTTGCTGAATTTTTGCTTTAAAATCCTACTCCTCCTTAATGCTTGAATGGATTGCATCCAAATTTGATGTGAAGCATTATTTGGGGAGGGCGATCAGATTTTATATAAATGAGGCTGATCCAACCCTTGGGGCCAGAGGGGCGGGGCCCCAAAAGGGGAACTTTGCTGAATTTTTGCTTTAAAATCCTATACTCCTTCTTAATGCTTGAATGGATTGCATCCAAATTTGGTGAGAAGAATCATATGTTGTTCATTGCTTTGACAACACCATAAATAAATTTCGTAACCGACTCTAGATCTGAACAGATAGTTTATGACAATGATGCTGGTTTGAACACTTTTGAACTAAGGGGTGTGTCCCTGCTATAAGTGTTTGCAATTGTCAGATGACCGTTTAGGCCCATGGGCCTCTTGTTGTGTCTACTGCTAGGTCTTGAAAAGTGTAAAAATCAACTGTTGAAATTCTCTATTTGCAAATGAAGACCATCATCTGCTGCAGACCAATTTAGGGAGTTAGCTGTTCTGCAACATCAAACTTTTCTATTACTGCGATTTTGCAGAACAGCCATCATTTCCCATAATGGTAATGTAATATCTTTATAATTGTTTCATCAAGGGGGCATTAATCAAAACCGAGTTGCAGAGATTGTATTTTTGTGAAAAAGAACATTCTGCATGATCAATGTCTTCCATTTATAAATCTTTTTTGTTTGTATTAAAATTGGCAGGCAACTCAAAGTCAGAAAAGTGCAAAACAAATTTGAACTCTTCTCAATTGGAAAACAATAAAGAGCACTTGCCCATTGTGTCAATCTTTAATCTTTGGTGTATCCAATTTTCATTAATCTTCAAGATGGAACATGCATCTGAGAATTTGAGGTACTAATTAAGTTCTATTAATGTACTAAAATATAATTGAATGCTTGATGCAAGATTTGCAATGATATATCATTGAAACTTGTTATTGTTATAACGAATAATTAAGCTTCTATAAGGTAGCAAAACATGGTCAGTCTTTAATATATTCTGTACAAGTTGTTATGATGATGATGGATTAGGAGGAGGGGGTATACTTTGCTACTTCAGTGTATGTAACTGTACACCAGTCTTAATGATGCATTACTCACTGAAACACAATGTGTTTTGTGGAATACAAAACAGTGCTGGTGTGTTTCCAATTCTTAAAACATTTTTCAAATTTTAAAATGATGATCATACACTTAATAACACGGGTAAGATTACTTAAAAATAATCAGTTTCAAGTTGATTGTATTTTATAAGGAGAATTTTAACATTCTGGAGATGATAAATGTTCATGTTGTTATAGAACACACATATTTGTGAAGTTTTTGCCCGAAGACGAGGCCACCTGATGGGGTTTTCTTATGAAAAGTTTAAAATGATAACTGGATATGGCATTCTTTCATTTAATTACAATACAGAAGGATTAAGTGTTTTAATGAAGATTTTTAACTCATTCACCCCTGAACTTTTCCATTCATTGAATTGGAAGAGTTCAATGTATGTTCAGGGTTGAATGAGCTAGTATTGTGCAAAATAACCAGCTTTCATGTACATATCATCCCTTTAAAAATTGACTTATTTAAGTTGCTTTCTCCCGATTCAGCAAGGGAGAATGTCTCTATACCTTTTGTGGCTCGGATCAACCAGAGGTGCAGGGCTCAACTGGATCAGGCATTGAAGATATAATAACCTTTATTATTTGTATACAATTTTCCTATGAACGTGTATCACATCAGTTTTTTTCTTGAATTAAATGCACACTGTTATTTGCCTGAGGGTAGCTGAAAGGTGATCAGGTGATTTAATATTGTAAAGATTTTACACTTTTTGTTTTAATTGACGGTACATTGGACCTATGGTACTACAAACGTCCTATCAAAGCAGCCTTGGTTGATATAATTGAGTTTTGGTTCAGTACATACCCAGTTACATGTATACGTAGCAGACAACTTTACTCAGGCACTAGTAGGTACTTAATTAGGAAACTAGATGTTATATAATGGTATCCCCTTGTGACACCCCGGTTTGAGATATACACACCCACACGTCTATTGTAAATTACAAACAGTACATCATATAGCCTTGTATGACTCACCGCAAACATATATTGTGAACAGAAGATAAAAAAATGCCACACTTGACAGACGATATTTGATACTGTTTGTAAGGTTGTATGCATGCAAAGACATAAAGGAACTGCAAGTTCAATCTTATAGCTGTATGGAGATGCACTGGAAATGTGAAAGTTCTTAGGATTTTGTTTCTGAAGGATTTATTTGACATTTTCTATCAATTGTGAGTTGAGGTACTTCATTTAGTCTATTGAATTACAGTAAGTATATATATGAAGGACTTAAATATAGATTAAGTATAACTGACTGATCAGGGTGTTTAAATTTTCATTGCAGACTTAGTGTTTCACAAAATGCAATTGTTGTATGTTTCATAAACTGCATGCATGTACTTTTAGTAACTGCATTCATTGCAGAAAAGAAAACAACCAATAACATTAATTGCAGAAATGTTGTTTTATCAACTGTATTCATTGCATGGATGTTGATTTACCAACAGCATTCATTGCATGAATGTTGTTTTACCAACTGCATTCATTGCATGGATGTTGATTTACCAACAGCATTCATTGCATGGATGTTGATTTACCAACAGCATTCATTGCATGGATGTTGATTTACCAACAGCATTCATTGCATGGATGTTGATTTACCAACTGCATTCATTGCATGGATATAAGCTATAGTTTATTGACTTCATTCATAGCAAATATGAAAGTACAGTGTATGTAATCTGTATTCATTGCAAATATGCAAAAGTTTAATAATTGTGTATAAAGAAAACAACCAATTGCATTCTTGTAGGCCAGTTCAAGAACTGCATTAACTTATAACAATGTTAAATGTAATGTCTGTTCATGGCATGGTCTGCTAGGGACTCTGAAGTGAACTAATTATAAATG
Source organism: Mimachlamys varia (assembly GCA_947623455.1). NCBI lineage: Eukaryota > Metazoa > Mollusca > Bivalvia > Pectinida > Pectinidae > Mimachlamys > Mimachlamys varia. The sequence goes on from OX392536.1 coordinate 18,946,726, forward strand.
TTCTAGAACATTTCAGGAAATCAAACACTAGAGTTACCTTGATTTTTGTCTGCTAAAATTGCAATGAAATGCTAAGAATTCTTACAAGTCTGTTATCTTGCTTATAATGCATTTTAATGCTAGAAATGTCTGCTGAATGAAGTAACATGCATTTCCGAAATTTAAGGAATGTGATGATTTATAACATCAGTATTTCAAGCTAAACAAAATAGTTTTTAAGGTTGATTTCATTTAATTGATTGTGTCATAAAATGTTTAAGCGTAATTCAATTTAGCCTGTTTTTGTGCCTATAAAGTCCATGTGCTGTCGGTGAAGCCAGTTATACTGGTCAGGACCGTCTGTTAAATTTTGGATGTGATTATTTTGGTATGAAGGTCACATGTGTAGATTTAAGGTTAAAACATTATACTGGCAGGCAGGTATACATCTCTATGTTTATGCACCGATTCACCTAATGTTGATACATTACATTCCAGACACTTAAACGAAGCCACTAATTGACTCCAGAATAAGGGGTAGGAAACAGCTACAACGAGTATAAGGTGCTATTGACTCCAGAATAAGGGGAAGGGAAGAGCTTCAAGGAGTAAGGTGCTTCTAAGGGTATATTGGGTATGAATTAAACATTGTATTCATTGCCCAGATGTTGAAAGTTGAAAATAAATTTTTTTGGAATTTTGGAAATTCACAAATGAATGTTGATCTTGAATTAAGCATGAAATTAATTTAACTGAACAAAAGTGATGTACAGTGTAACATAGGGCATGAAAGTATTAAAAAGATGACAATTTTGTTCATGATCATGCATTCATGAAATGAGTTATCCAACTTATATTAATCACTCTTGTTGGTCCGGATCTTAGCGCAAAAGGGGTTTTATATAATTATTGTTGGAGAAAACCGGAGTACCCGGAGAAAACCCACGTGGCTGGGCTAGTGACTCTATCCTTTTTTATATCTGGTCAGGGAATCGAACCCTGGTCATCTTGTTGAAAAACAAGTCCACTATATCCACTGCACCAGCTGACCAACCAAGAAAGAGAAATTTGAAAGTACTGTGCAAGCAATTATCACCAAAGACACTATGTAATTGTGTAATGCATGTGCAATATACTCTTAACTGTTGATTATGCAGTGGATACTACCAATCCGACTGTACTTGTTGGCAGTGTTGTGGACATTATCTCATAATTAAACCCTCATCTCTCACAGGAACACTAATGTAACATGTACTATCTGTGTACAACACAGACTTGGTATGTGTATAATCCTGGGACCTGTCATTGACTGGTGGCTGCCATGTTTATTTGTGGTTACTCCCGTGTGTATAATTGGGTACTTGTTTGTAAGTCTAGCTATCAGTATATAGTCCTGTGTGCTAGCTGTCAAATGTTTTAATAAACACTTGAAACTAGCAGTATGTAACATTACATGGGTGTATAAACTTGTAGTACATATTGTTCATGGGTGTATAAATTATCAGTACATACTGTTCATGGGTATATAAACTAGTGGTACATACTGTTCATGGGTGTATAAACTAGTAGTACATACTGTTCATGGGTGTATAAACTAGTAGTACATACTGTTCATGGGTGTATAAACTAGTAGTACATACTGTTCACGGGTATATATAATAAACTATCAGTACATACTGTTCATGGGTATATAAACTAGTAGTACATACTGTTCATGGGTGTATAAACTAGTAGTACATACTGTTCATGGGTGTATAAACTAGTAGTACATACTGTTCACGGGTATATATAATAAACTATCAGTACATACTGTTCATGGGTATATAAACTATCAGTACATACATAAATGTACTGTTCATGGGTATATAAACTATCAGTACATACTGTTCATGGGTATATAAACTATCAGTACATACTGTTCATGGGTATATAAACTATCAGTACATACTGTTCATGGGTATATAAACTATCAGTACATACTGTTCATGGGTACATATACCATATACTTGATGATTTTATTGCAAGATTCACACCAAATATCATTAATAACATGCATTTCATGTATTCTTCTGAAACAATAAAAAAGTAACAGAAAAGATAGATATGTACTGCTTCCAACAGGGATTAATTAACTCCATGATCGATCCACAGCTAAACAGAAATGTACATTCTCCAACAGATTGAGGGCATCATATTAGTTCAATATTATTTAGCTTAACCTGCAGTCCACTTGTTTCAAATAAATTTGAAAGGTCACTGCTAATTAGGAGCATTGTGCTGAAGCAACAAAGTAACTGAATAAAAATACACAAAATGAACTGCAAATATTTAAAAGGGGCTACGGTGTACTGTATATGCATTTTGCAAATGTATGTAAATTCAAGCTGGATATATTGTCCATACCACCATCATCCTTGGCCCAAAGGCCTTTCACTGTTCACTATAAAGCAGACAGGATTATAATTCCTTACTCATCTTTCCATATGGATCAGATCTAGTTGGTGTAGTAGGGAAGTGTTTCAGAGCCCCCCACCCCCTCCACTAGAGGTCATCACCATGCAGGCTCCTGTTTAGTGTTTAACCCCAGTTCACTGGAGTCCAGATATGATCAATGGCAAGCTAAGTATCATCAGTTCCGCATGCATTTCCAGCCTCAGAATCCCCAGGCTATCTATCCCAGCCACTGTATATACTACCACATCACAGTCGGACAGATAATGTCACTTATCACACATACAATTGAACGTCAGAAATCTACCATCAATTCTACTATACCTACACATATAGATCTGGTTGTGAGGTAGAGACATTCATGTACAAAATGTTTAGTGTTGGTGGGAGGGGGCTGTATCACAATATATCTTTACATACAAGTAGAGGCCTCCCCTGTCTTTAGGATTCATTGTGTATTTGTTCAATATTGCTGTCGGACAGAATTCTGTGAACAAACGGAAAAAATACCCTTTTCTGTGAAGCTGGAAATGGGAGATCAGTAGCCGCATTTATCATAATAAGTCTCCCCTGGAAGAAACTTATTTCATTTCAGAAATTGTTTGTTGTGGAAACATATTTACATTTGCATTTTAACAAAGATGAGATTATTCTGAATTAGAACAATTTTGTTTTGTACGTGTGGAGGGATTCTACTTGTATGTGTGGAGGGACTCTACTTGGTACTTACTGTGAGTATAGTGTACTCAGGTTAATTGCTTTGGACATAGGGTGGTTTTAGATATAGCAGTACCAGAGTGAAAGGATCAATACTATAGCATTGATCTAGTGGTCTCACCATGACACTTATCAAAATATTCCAAGGTCAACTGCAATAATCTGTAGTGGTACCTGATGCATGCAGTCCATCACACTGGTGTCTGACATTCTGCTACCACTAGCCCTCCACCTCTGGGGTCACAGGTTCAAGGTCTACCTGGGCAGTCACCAAGTGTTTGCCATTAATTGGGTTGGTGGTTTTTCTCCAGGAATTTTGGCTTTCCCCCACCAGTAAATCCCTGGTTTGTCCTAAAAGACCAGCTGTTAATGTAATGTAAAACACAAAACAGCCAAACAAATACATCTATCATACCACTTACAAACACAGACTTTGGTCTATCTTGTAAGATTTCAGTATCTAGCTATCATAGTTATATAATGGTAATGAACAATTTTTGCAATTATTACATTGAAGTTCAAAAATAAAAACTTGTGGCCCTATAAAACCTGACTTAAAATCAAATCAAATCAATATCTAGGTCTGAGGACAAATTTAAGCTATAGGAAAGTTGAACTATCACTTCATTGAGGGCTGTGTAAAATAAATGATCGCGCGCATGATGAAGTTGATCTGGTCAAATATGGTAAATGTGTAAAGTTTAATAAAAATAGTAGATTTTTTGACACCTGAATAATACATGATTGATGTTTGTGGCTTGTCAGACTGGGGAGATTGTACAACACTATAGGTCAGTTTTCATTGCTTTCATACAGATGGAAATTGGACATTACCGTCCCTGCTGGAGATCAATTTGGCCATTACACCTAATTGAAACACAGCCAGTGACTTTGTTGTGTCTGTGGTTTATACAGTGTATCTTCCTACATTGCTTACAACTTGTTGCCTTGGTATAAAGACCTGTGCTACATGGTCACCAGATCAGTGTTTAATCCCTCTGAGATCCCAGTAGTAGTAACAGTATCACAAGACAGCCCTCTCGTCCCTTTGGGATCCCAGCAGTAGTAACAGTGTCACAATTAAGACAGCCCTCTAATCCCTCTGAGATCCCAGCAGTAGTAACAATATCACAAGACAGCCCTCTAATCCCTCTGGGATCCCAGCAGTAGTAACAATATCACAAGACAGCCCTCTAATCCCTCTGAGATCCCAGCAGTAGTAACAATATCACAAGACAGCCCTCTAATCCCTCTGAGATCCCAGCAGTAGTAACAGTATCACAAGACAGCCCTCTAATCCCTCTGAGATCCCAGCAGTAGTAACAGTATCACAAGACAGCCCTCTAATCCCTCTGAGATCCCAGTAGTAGTAACAATATCACAAGACAGCCCTCTAATCCCTCTGAGATCCCAGCAGTAGTAACAGTATCACAAGACAGCCCTCTTATCCCTCTGAGATCCCAGCAGTAGTAACAGTATCACAAGACAGCCATCTAATCCCTCTGAGATCCCAGCAGTAGTAACAGTATCACAAGACAGCCCTCTAATCTCTCTGGGATCCCAGCAGTAGTAACAGTATCACAAGACAGCCCTCTAATCTCTCTGAGATCCCAGCAGTAGTAACAGTATCACAAGACAGCCCTCTTATCCCTCTGGGATCCCAGCAGTAGTAACAATATCACAAGACAGCCCTATTATCCCTCTGGGATCTCAGTAGTAGTAACAATATCACAAGACAGCCCTCTAATCCCTCTGAGATCCCAGCAGTAGTAACAATATCACAAGACAGCCCTCTTATCCCTCTGGGATCCCAGTAGTAGTAACAATATCACAAGACAGCCCTCTAATCCCTCTGAGATCCCAGTAGTAGTAACAATATCACAAGACAGCCCTCTAATCCCTCTGGGATCCCAGTAGTAGTAACAATATCACAAGACAGCCCTCTAATCCCTCTGAGATCCCAGTGGTAGTAACAATATCACAAGACAGCCCTCTAATCCCTCTGGGATCCAAGCAGTATAAGTAACAGTATCACAAGACAGCCCTCTAATCTCTCTTGGATCCAAGCAGTATAAGTAACAGTGTCACAGGACAGCCCTCTAATCTCTCTGGGATCCCAGCAGTAGTAACAATATCACAAGACAGCCCTCTAATCCCTCTGTGATCCAAGCAGTATAAGTAACAGTGTCACAGGACAGCCCTCTAATCTCTCTGGGATCCCAGCAGTAGTAACAATATCACAAGACAGCCCTCTAATCTCTCTGGGATCCCAGCAGTAGTAACAATATCACAAGACAGCCCTCTAATCCCTCTGGGATCCCAGCAGTAGTAACAATATCACAAGACAGCCCTCTAATCCCTCTGAGATCCCAGCAGTAGTAACAATATCACAAGACAGCCCTCTAATCCCTCTGAGATCCCAGCAGTAGTAACAGTATCACAAGACAGCCCTCTAATCCCTCTGAGATCCCAGCAGTAGTAACAGTATCACAAGACAGCCCTCTAAACCCTCTGGGATCCCAGCAGTATAAGTAACAGTATCACAAGACAGCCCTCTAATCCCTCTGGGATCCCAGCAGTAGTAACAATATCACAAGACAGCCCTCTAATCCCTCTGGGATCCCAGTAGTAGTAACAGTTACACAAGACAGCCCTCTAATCCCTCTGAGATCCCAGCAGTAGTAACAATATCACAAGACAGCCCTCTAATCCCTCTGTGATCCAAGCAGTATAAGTAACAGTGTCACAGGACAGCCCTCTAATCTCTCTGGGATCCCAGCAGTAGTAACAATATCACAAGACAGCCCTCTAATCCCTCTGGGATCCCAGCAGTAGTAACAGTATCACAAGACAGCCCTCTAAACCCTCTGGGATCCCAGCAGTATAAGTAACAGTATCACAAGACAGCCCTATAATCCCTCTGGGATCCCAGTAGTAGTAACAGTTACACAAGACAGCCCTCTAATCCCTCTGAGATCCCAGCAGTAGTAACAATATTACAAGACAGCCCTCTAATCCCTCTGGGATCCAAGCAGTATAAGTAACAGTATCACAAGACAGCCCTCTAATCTCTCTGGGATCCCAGCAGTAGTAACAGTATCACAAGACAGCCCTCTAATCCCTCTGGGATCCCAGTAGTAGTAACAATATCACAAGACAGCCCTCTTATCCCTCTTGGATCCCAGCAGTAGTAACAGTATCACAAGACAGCCCTCTAATCTCTCTGAGATCCCAGTAGTAGTAACAATATCACAAGACAGCCCTCTAATCCCTCTGGGATCCCAGCTGTAGTGACAATATCACAAGACAGCCCTCTTATCCCTCTGGGATCCCAGTAGTAGTAACAATATCACAAGACAGCCCTCTAATCCCTCTGGGATCCCAGCTGTAGTGACAATATCACAAGACAGCCCTCTTATCCCTCTGAGATCCCAGCTGTAGTAACAGTATCACAAGACAGCCCTCTAGTCCCTCTGGGATCCCAGTAGTAGTAACAATATCACAAGACAGCCCTCTAATCCCTCTGTGATCCAAGCAGTATAAGTAACAGTGTCACAGGACAGCCCTCTAATCTCTCTGGGATCCCAGCAGTAGTAACAATATCACAAGACAGCCCTCTAATCCCTCTGGGATCCCAGCAGTAGTAACAGTATCACAAGACAGCCCTCTAAACCCTCTGGGATCCCAGCAGTATAAGTAACAGTATCACAAGACAGCCCTCTAATCCCTCTGGGATCCCAGCAGTAGTAACAATATCACAAGACAGCCCTCTAATCCCTCTGGGATCCCAGTAGTAGTAACAGTTACACAAGACAGCCCTCTAATCCCTCTGAGATCCCAGCAGTAGTAACAATATCACAAGACAGCCCTCTAATCCCTCTGTGATCCAAGCAGTATAAGTAACAGTGTCACAGGACAGCCCTCTAATCTCTCTGGGATCCCAGCAGTAGTAACAATATCACAAGACAGCCCTCTAATCCCTCTGGGATCCCAGCAGTAGTAACAGTATCACAAGACAGCCCTCTAAACCCTCTGGGATCCCAGCAGTATAAGTAACAGTATCACAAGACAGCCCTATAATCCCTCTGGGATCCCAGTAGTAGTAACAGTTACACAAGACAGCCCTCTAATCCCTCTGAGATCCCAGCAGTAGTAACAATATTACAAGACAGCCCTCTAATCCCTCTGGGATCCAAGCAGTATAAGTAACAGTATCACAAGACAGCCCTCTAATCTCTCTGGGATCCCAGCAGTAGTAACAGTATCACAAGACAGCCCTCTAATCCCTCTGGGATCCCAGTAGTAGTAACAATATCACAAGACAGCCCTCTTATCCCTCTTGGATCCCAGCAGTAGTAACAGTATCACAAGACAGCCCTCTAATCTCTCTGAGATCCCAGTAGTAGTAACAATATCACAAGACAGCCCTCTAATCCCTCTGGGATCCCAGCTGTAGTGACAATATCACAAGACAGCCCTCTTATCCCTCTGGGATCCCAGTAGTAGTAACAATATCACAAGACAGCCCTCTAATCCCTCTGGGATCCCAGCTGTAGTGACAATATCACAAGACAGCCCTCTTATCCCTCTGAGATCCCAGCTGTAGTAACAGTATCACAAGACAGCCCTCTAATCCCTCTGGGATCCCAGTAGTAGTAACAGTATCACAAGACAGCCCTCTAATCCCTCTGGGATCCCAGCAGTAGGAACAATATCACAAGACAGCCCTCTAATCCCTCTGGGATCCCAGCAGTAGGAACAGTATCACAAGACAGCCCTCTAATCCCTCTGGGATCCCAGTAGTAGTAGCAGTTACACAAGACAGCCCTCTAATCCCTCTGGGATCCCAGCAATAGTAACAGTATCACAAGACAGCCCTCTAAACCCTCTGAGATCCCAGCAGTAGTAACAGTATCACAAGACAGCCCTCTTATCCCTCTGAGATCCCAGCAAAAGTAACAATATCACAAGACAGCCCTCTTATCCCTCTGGGATCCCAGCAGTAGTAACAATATCACAAGACAGCCCTCTAATCCCTCTGGGATCCCAGCAGTAGTAACAGTATCACAAGACAGCCCTCTTATCCCTCTGAGATCCCAGTAGTAGTAACAGTATCACAAGACAGCCCTCTTATCCCTCTGAGATCCCAGCAGTAGTTATAACAGTATCACAAGACAGCCCTCTAATCCCTCTGAGATCCCAGCAGTAGTAACAATATCACAAGACAGCCCTCTAAGCCCTCTGAGATCCCAGCAGTAGTAACAGTATCACAAGACAGCCCTCTAATCCATCTGAGATCCCAGCAGTAGTAACAATATCACAAGACAGCCCTCTAATCCCTCTGGGATCCCAGCTGTAGTAACAATATCACAAGACAGCCCTCTAATCCCTCTGAGATCCCAGCAATAGTAACAGTATCACAAGACAGCCCTCTAGTCCATCTGGGATCCCAGCAGTAGTAACAGTATCACAAGACAGCCCTCTTATCCCTCTGAGATCCCAGCAGTAGTAACAATATCACAAGACAGCCCTCTAATCCCTCTGAGATCCCAGCAGTAGTTATAACAGTATCACAAGACAGCCCTCTTATCCCTCTGGGATCCCAGCAGTAGTTATAACAGTATCACAAGACAGCCCTCTTATCCCTCTGAGATCCCAGTAGTTATAACAGTATCACAAGACAGCCCTCTTATCCCTCTGAGATCCCAGTAGTAGTAGCAGTTACACAAGACAGCCCTCTTATCCCTCTGAGATCCCAGTAGTAGTAACAGTTACACAAGACAGCCCTCTAATCCCTCCGAGATCCCAGTAGTAGTAACAATATCACAAGACAGCCCTCTAATCCCTCTGAGATCCCAGCAGTAGTAACAGTATCACAAGACAGCCCTCTAATCCCTCTGAGATCCCAGTAGTAGTAACAGTATCACAAGACAGCCCTCTAATCCCTCTGAGATCCCAGCAGTAGTAACAGTATCACAAGACAGCCCTCTAATCCCTCTGAGATCCCAGTAGTAGTAGCAGTTACACAAGACAGCCCTCTTATCCCTCTGAGATCCCAGTAGTAGTAGCAGTTACACAAGACAGCCCTCTTATCCCTCTGAGATCCCAGCAGTAGTAACAATATCACAAGACAGCCCTCTAATCCCTCCGAGATCCCAGTAGTAGTAACAATATCACAAGACAGCCCTCTAATCCCTCTGAGATCCCAGTAGTAGTAACAGTTACACAAGACAGCCCTCTAATCCCTCTGAGATCCCAGTGGTAGAAGCAGTATCACAAGACAGCCCTTAATCCTTCTTGGTTCCCATGCCCAGTGGTTGTAGTAGAGCCGGTATCATGCAGAACAACTTCTAGCTGCCATTATTGTACAGGGCTCGATATCCCCAAGGGATCCTAGCTAGTAGTAGCAGTATAGTATAACTGCAGTCTGAGCCTTATCATAGCCAGACAGGCCTCCTGTCCCATTTGGATCCCTGTACAGCCGGACTATATCACCTTTTGGATCCCTGTTGTAGTAGTTGTATCACTTCAGAGTGATATCACCTTTTGGATCCCTGTTGTAGAAGCTGTATCATTACAGAGTGATGCTAATCTACCAGACCTACTGCCATAATACCTGGGATGCTAAGAAGCTGGATTGCTACCAGTTTGCTGCTGTCTGACCAGCTCCTAATCCCTTTGGGACCCTTAAATTGTTCCACCATATTGTCACCAGACCAGCCTCTATGTGTAGCAGTATATTGCCAGTATAGTTATAGTATACGTATCTGACCTGGTTTTATGCTCAGATCAGACAAAAGTAAAATTTATTTTTACCATCACTAGTCAATTTGGCTATTTTCCAAATTTAGAAGTGGATACACAGGACTAACCAAATTTCATTCAATATGATTCAATACCTAATATAAAATTTTGACAGTCAATTGGATTGTGAATAGCATTTTAAAGAATCACAAGTCAGACTGGACCTTTCACTAAACCTTAGCTCATTCACCCCAGAAGACATATTTGAACTCTTCCAATTCAAGGGATGGAATAATCCATTATGAAATTTCAAGGGTAAATGAGTTAATTCTGAAACTAGGAAATAGTTGTACAGTGCCTTCAATACTGTGGTCATGGTACTGTATAGCTAGGAACTGACTACACTATCCAGTGTTCTACTGGATGTCATATTGACCCTCTCACTGATGATACAGGATCAATAGGTTTTGATTAAATGTTTGATTGATGTATTTCATTATTGATAACACTGAATAACTTATATAATTACACTATGTAAAGTATAGGGAAGTTTATACATTTATAATGATTCATTTGTCCTTCATGAATATTTCATTTCAGATATTGCAAGATTAAATTTCACTTATTGGAAATGGTCATTCCTCGTCCAGTCAGCATTCTATTTATAACTCAACACGTAAAACCCTTGTAGTCTGGGGTATTGGTATATTCATGAGCGAGCAACATCAATATAAAAACATGAATAAATCGTTGTGATAAAAAGGATATTGCTTAATCAATACTTGATTATGTAGGACAGTCATCAGGATGGAATACATTGATGATACGTTAACAGGGTCATAATTACTGTAACGTTGATGATACCTTGACAGGGTCATAATTACTGTAACGTTGATGATACCTTGATAGATCATAATTACTGTAACGTACCAGTTACTAGGTGCCGATCCTATACAAGAAGGTGATTGTGTATAATTAATTAATTGAAATACAGTATAACCTGTCTAATCCAAAACCCTGTCTATTCTGGCTTTATCATTTAGTCATGATAACTATATATATTCTACCTCTAAAAGCTGGAAACTTGTGTAAAATATTACTGTGTACGGTCAAGAAGTATACTTACCTATGTAAATATGAGCGTACAGGCAAAAATGAGTTAAATATATAACAGAGCTAGCTGTCCATAACAGTGCATATATAGGTCTCTTATAATCTGAATATAATATTTCTCTTGAATTTAAACTCTTTTAGTGGAACTTCCCTGAGAAGATACAAATTTCACACTTGTAGATTTGAATGACATTAGTTGATGCTGAAACCCTTCGATTCATTTGTATGTAAATAGCACTATAGTACAACTTGTTACATACCATTTCTTCCTTCCATTTCAAAAAGATGGTCTCCATGGTTACTAGATATTGATCAAGATGGATGGGACTGGTTCCAGACTTGATGAATAGACCAATTAATTTGAGGAAATGCAGAGCTTTTGGGTCGGGGAAAGATTAATCTGTATGAAAAATGAAAAAAAGTTTTCTGGCTTTTGGTTCAGATTGTTCATCAATTGATGACTGAGAGTTTGGCATTATCAGATGCATGAGAACTGGCCTCAGTTCAGTTGAGCTAGCTATAAAGTTGCTGAAGAAAATACAGAAATATTACGACATTTCAAAGAGCCTAGTTACATCTTGTATATCCAAGCAATTTTATTAAATGTTTTTTGCGAGTGTATATGTTTTAGATAATTATGACACAAAATGTTGCAGTACACATAATAGTAATAAATGTATAGCCATATTAAATATTATCATATATAAAATTATGGAAATCTTGATATGTATATATCTGTGTAGGATTTGCTTTTTTAAGTGTTTTAATGTGCATGTATTGGGTCTTTAGTGAATATGAATCTCGCATGTTGTCGCTGAAAGTCTGTGACATTTGAATTCTATAAATTTATAATGAAGGAGATCCTAGAAGTTAAAACCTAGCTCTGCATAAGTATTATATAACCACCATCTGTTGCCAGACGACAAAAGCAACAGTGACACAGATATTATGTATAATGCTGTTATTAAATGCGGAGCCAAAAATATATAAGCTGATAAAGTTCTGCTGTTACCAAACATTCTCATTTTATTACAAGCTGTGATTTTTGTTCAACACAAACAGACAGTTGTTCAAAATAATACAGTGCAGCTATAGCTAGAACATACCTGAATTACAAGTTCACTGTAATATGTATGCATCAGCACAGTACAATGCCCGATTTCAAGAGTTATCTCCCTTCAGACCTGTCAATAGGTTTCATTCACGTTTACCTTCAATATCTGACAAGAATGATCTAAATCAACAATTTAAAAGGTTTCTTGATTTGGAATTTTGTCTTTGGCAATAGAGATCTTTGTCATGCATCAGCTTAAGTGAATACTGAACAATAAATACTCGCATTTTGGAAATATTATTTTCATACATCTGGAGGAGTCACAGCTGTAGCACAGTGGTCAAGGTGTCCTGACATTCTACCACTAGCACCCCAACTCTGGGTTGGGAGTTCGAAACCCACATGGGACAGTTGCCAGGTACTGACTGTAGGTCAGTGGTTTTTCTCCGGGTACTCCAGATTCCTCCACCTCAAAAATCTGGCACATCTTCAAATGAATGTTAATAGCTGTTTATAGAATGTAAAACAAAATAAACCATTTCATAAATTTGTGAGCTGTAAGATGTTTTTAAAATTCTTTCAAATCTTGGAGTTATTGCATGTACTAGCTGTCTGATCAAGTTGAGCTTTATATAACTGTGGTATATCTGTTTACACAAACATCAATCGTTTGTCAAGCAAAATCCCCATTGTCCCTTTTCAGTTTTATATATAGAACAAGTTAAATACCCACTGAGTGCTAAGTGAGAAAATAGGAAATTGGATGTGCTGACTTAAGCACGCTGTAAATAGAAAAGTCAGGTTGTATTCTCTGAAGGGCTAACACGGAAATAGAACTGCATGGTCTCAATCTCGGAAAGGTTGATGGGTTAATATATACCCACCACCGACTTCCTACAAATTTATCAGCCTTTTATGGTTGTTTTATCGACCAGGTGTCCCGAGTGTGACGGACAATGCTTTGACCGTCTGCTGCAGACATGGTAGATATGAATACCAGACCTGCAGTGTATCAAATCTCAATATTTTCCTAGAATTTTGGCATGATGGTTGGAACTGCAGTGAAGTTTGTGGCAGTCAGATGTCAAAGACAAGACGAAATGGTATCGATTCTTACAAGATTAACGTGATGTATAGCCCTTGGAACTAGAAATAATGCCAGAGGTCCGACTCTCACACATGGCAATGAATAGCTTCCTTGCATGTTTCATGCAAATTTTAAGTCTCAATTTGTTTCTACTGAAATAACAACAATTACCGGAAACCTGATAATGTTGCGACAATTTCGTGATTCTGCACTTGGTTATTTATCTTAGCTTTGCTAATGTTTCAAGTGAGCGTCCTTTTGAAAATTGCTGGAAAGTGAAAAAGCTGGATTACTGGTGTTAGTTTTTAACAGTAGAATAGGACAAATATAGAATCTGTGTTGCCTGGAACACTGGCTTCGATTTTTAAGACGGCTCAGAGAATGAGGGTTAAACTGAAATTTGTTTGTGCCTCCGTTCACCTGGGGGGAAAAGGCTAATAATTATACAAATTCTGTCCAACGATCCTGTCTCATTTCAGTGCCAACAAATACTGGTATTGATAGTTATGAAGATTTTAATATTAATAGTTCATGAAGCATGGCTGGTTCCTAGTAATTAGTGGTCATGCACTGTTGGTATTTAATTGGTCAAAGTGTCTTGTTTTTAGAAAATTTCAATGTTATTACTTTAGGTATTCATATAGAGTGGTCATAAGCATACAATGTAAACTTTAAGTTTGCAGAAAAAAATGATTAAAACATGGAATCAGTTCATCCGGAATTTATTTGTGACAATTAGATGTATAACTTTCACTTCTGACAACTTGTCTGATGGGTTAACATCCTGTCTATGACTTCCAAATTAATATTCCCAAGGCTTGAAGAGGAGATTTTGTTTGTTTCATGTATTTAATTCTATAATTCATACCAGGTAAATATATAGTAAACACTGTTTTATGTTTGTACATTACAGAACTAAAGCCTGCTGGACAGTGACAAGATGTTGGCCCCAAGTAGTTTCCAGCAGAAAACCATACTAGCCGCGGACACCAAGCTGCCGCCACCTATTCGCTCTCGCTACAGGAAGTTCGATATCTACCCCGACGTCAAGACATTCAAACTTATTGACGAACATGCTATTGAGGTACTGTACATTCATATTGATGAATAATTATAATATCAACTGTCATCCATAATCTTTTACTGTAGTATGGTTGCATGGGAATATGCTGATCAGAAATATTCATGATCAGTTGGCTGAAATAAATTTCTTACTTTTTTATGAAAATAATAAAAAAAATCACCAGCAAAACAATTCAGACCTTTATTTGTCTTAGTATGGATCGAAACCACAGGCACTTGTGGCCAGGAGCATAACCATCTACATGTATATATAGATACTCAAAAAATAAATATAAAAACAAAATTTTTCAATTATACGTTAAGCCGTTAAATTTCACAAAAAAATAACTATTAGACACTGAAAAAGAGAGAAGGTATGCAACTCAGTGGCAGTAAATCTTTGACCACATTAAAAAACGGTCCAAAAAACTTACTTTCCGTTCATACTAGAGAAAACGAACAGCTTCCATCCATCCCCTATATATTTCCCTTTGTAAAAAGCTATAATGATCCATACTTTTATTATCGATTGTGAGCACGGGGTCACAACATCTCAGAAAACCCCAGAAATCTTCAATATAGGAATTAATTTGTGAAATTTAACCGCTTGACATATCAAGCTGAAATTTGGCAATTATTTCATTATGGTTTTAGATGATTCATAATATAAAAAAGAAAACTGGAAAATTGTATTTTGATATATTTTTTTAATTATTCATATTTCGTTATATTATCTATATAAAAATGGTTATTCTCCTGGCCACAAGTGCCTGTGATGGAAACATCATAAAATCTTCTGTTACTTCAAAGAGATTTTTATTTCTTGAAATGTTGGAAGTTTTGACTTATTTGGTAATTGTATGACTGTTCGAATATCCAGCTGAAGCCATGCTTTAATGAATTCTATATATTATACAGAAACATCAATAACACAAGCGTTTATATATAAAGTAATTAAGAAGATTTTTCCAGAAGATGATCTAGAGTCCTTGTAGATAAATTAGTAGTTAAACTAAATTGGCACTGTTTATGTTTGCGGAAATGGGAGTTAAATCTTTAAGGGATAATTGCTGTATTCAAGAAATGTTGCGGAGACTGCAATAAAATGGAACTTGTGTTCGCCACTTCTGATGCGATAACATTTTCTGCTGTATCAGCAATATAGAAAACATCTATTATTGGTAATAAAAAAAGATACGAACATACCGCAGAAAATTTACATGTATTCTATTTCACTATATAGCTCTAGTAATATCGTTGAAAGGTAATGGGATTGTTTGATGTGGTGTGAAAGTAGTTAACCACACAAGACTATGTAAATTGGCATGGAGAACACAGATCTCGGCCATATAGCCAACTATAGAGCCAGCTGAAGTTGCCATCATTTGCTTCCCTTCTTGTGATGGAGATGGGCTGCATTCTTCCCTAGCTCAGAAAGATAAGACAGACAGACCTCCGTTACAGAGAAAAGTTATATATGTATTTTATGTATTTTCTGGGTTTCTACATCTGTCCAAACACTTTTGCTTTGTCAGGGATCAGAACTATCTGAATTTGAATGTCAAGGTCATTGGCAGTTTCTTTCAAGGTCATATGAAATGTACATGTCATGGATGTTGCCTAGAATTGCTTTTCTTAACTTTGTACATATTATTTGTAATATTTTATCATAGAACTTTTCTCCATCAACAAGATTGCATAGTTTTAACTCATTCACACCTGAAGTTTAATAATGAACTATTCTATTCATTGAATGAGAAGAGTTCAAAAGTGTCTCCAGGGATGAATGAGTTAAAGGCGAACAAAAATTGCATACTGTTGTCTGAAATCTGGGTCAAGTAATTTCCTTTTTATGATATATGTCAACAGTGGCTTTAAACCCCCTTTCAAAACAATTAAATATTATCAATATTGAAGCCAATGGAATATGGTCATGAAGATAACATTTGGACACACAGTAATCATGTTCCTATATATATATACCATTGCTCAAGACTGCTAAGAAACTTTGTGCGGGTTCCTGAGCTGATTTGGTGCTATAAACAAAGCTTAGGGTTTCACAGAAAACTGTATTGATACTTCAGACCTTGAGGCAAGTGTGCAACAAAAGACACTTACACAAAAAAACTCTAAACTTACATAGCAATAATGATATCTTCCTAAAGCTGACAGTACTTTAGAGGTAAACAGGATCAGTTTCCTAAAGTTTGAAATGTGAAAGTAAAGCTCAGTTCAGTGATTTTGTTTTCCCATTTTTACAGCCGAGGCTGTTTGAACCCCAGGCAAAATTTGTGCTATTTTCCCAAAATGAAGCAAAATTGAAGAATATTTTCCTAATTTATCTGAAAATCCTACTTTATTTTCCCAATTCAATAAGGCACAGGTTGCTGTAAAATCTATTTACATGTAGCAAAAACACTGAAGTTCATAATAATCTATTCTAACCTTTAACTCGGAAGACTTCAAATGTGTCTTCAAGGATGAATGAGGATTTGAAAAACAAGCTTAGGTAGAAGAGCTCTGTCTTGGGAAAACAACACTGGGGGTGTTCCTTAGCTAGTTGTGGAGGCCCACAAGGTCCTGTGGACTTAGGAAGCTTCTATCTCTGACATTGATGTAAGCCTTTGCTGACAGTACTTCCTCATCTTCTATTTCTGGACTTGGATATCGCAAACAAAACCAGAAAAAAAAGCTATTGGAACAATAAATAGATGGCTGAAAAAGTGTTCTGGGCAATCAGTCATGGCTGGATTTATAGGCGTCATTTGGTTATCTTATCTGGTGGAGCCGGTGGGATCCCAGATTCTCTACACAAAATTACTGTGTCTGACAAGTTACCTCAACCAATCAAAACACTATCTCTGATTTACTGCGACCACTCGGCCAATCACAGCACAGTCTTTGATTTACTGCAACTAAGATTATACACAATGCAAAATCTCTAATAAAGGTTTTGTAAATACTCCAGGAAAAGTAACACTTTGCAAATACTTTAAGGAATTCTTAATCATCTGTTTTTCCTCAAAATTCCTGATTTTGCATTTGTGTGACTTAACATTTTAGACTTGAGAGTTTTCTTTCACATTATGCTTCATAACAGCTTCATGATAATTTAAAATTTCAGTCCTGTATTACAGTTTTCTTTAAACAAAAATAACTCATTGACACCCCTGAAGAGAATTTTGAAATCTTCCAATTCAAATGTTGGTTTATTAATACAATATGAAATTTCAGGGTTGAACCTAACACAACTGCACGCAATTCTAATGAAGTATCTTTACATGATATATGTATTTTAAGATTAATTCTAACTGACCAGCATCTCAAAACTGAAAACTAATAAACAATTTAACCCTACCAACATTATCCAGAGTCTTATCCCATATGTTACACATTTTGTCTCTGTAATTTTACAAATGGTGAGAGTTTAAGTGTTAATTAGTTTCACTAGACCTTAGAACACTCTAAAATGTCCTGAATATAATGGTAAAATTGTGGTATGCTGTTTGTTTTACAAATTTTAAAACAGAATATAAATTTTACCTTTGATTTTATATTGATCTTAACTAATTCACCCCTAAGAAACATTTGAACTCTTCCAATTCAGTGGTTTGAAAAGTTTATTTTGAAACTTCAGGGGTGAATGCCCAGTTCAGGTTAAATTGATTGTCCTAACAGATTTGATAGGGTTATAAAAGCCATTAAGAGGTACTGGTACAATGATAAAAAATACAATTCTTATGTTTTTCTCTCTGCAGGTATCAAAGCAAGACCACCCCACATTCCGTGACCTGATCTATCACCTGGTATACAGCCCAAACTTCCAGGCCGAGCTCGACAAGGCCAGGTAAGGGACATAACTCTGTGTGACTTCAAACCAGATAACAAAGAGGCAGGGAAAGCTGGATATACAAGGGAAGGATAGGTGTACATGTATATTGGAAAGGGAAGTGTGACAGGGCCAGATGATGAATAGGGATTTTAGGGAACTAGAAATTTTTCATATTTTATTAATGACCTCTTGACTTTAGACTCTTGGAATTCGAATAGTTCATTATGAATTTCAGGAGGGTACTCTCTTTTCATGACAAAACAAAAAGCTCAGTGTGTGCCACCTTGTGCATGGGACAAGAAAAATAGTTCAATCCAAAAAATCTTTCACAAATGTAATTTTGACTGACTTGAAGTCAGTTGTTCCTCTTCTGTAATAATGAAAATACTGGTATCAGCCTAGTTGTATTGGTTCGGATTTTCACCTGAATCCAATGTTTTGCTATGAGATATAACAGGGTATGGAGAATGTGGAGAAATGTTCCACACTAGGAGGAAATCATGTCAGTTGGGATTGTCTAATTCCAAAGATGTAGGAGGAATATTAGTTTACAGAACAGAACTCTTGCATTTTGATGATGTTACTGGTATAGTTAACTAGAGTAGCGAGTGATCTGATGTGGTGCCTGCTGTATGGAGGGATGTATAGGTTTATATTTGTTATAGGGTCACTAGTCTATCTGGCCCTGTCTGCTGCTGGGAGGGCCAGGTTACCATAAAGTACCTGTGACTGAAGATCTTAACGAGCTATCTTCACTCTCACTTGATATTTTTGGAAACAAGATAACTTTTATCTGTACAACAGAGAGCATTTAAATTGCATCTGCATGAGATCTCAGAGTTAAGATGGGACTTCTTCTTTTATAAGGGCAGTAATTATGGAGAAAAACAATCCCCTGTCCATATCTACTCTCGATTTTATTTACCTGTACTTCCTTTATAAACATGCCTGAAGACACATTTGAACTCATCGAATCCAAATGTTGAATGGGCTCATTATGAAATTGTAGGGGTGAGTAAGTTTAACTCTGGCTGGTATCCTCTTTCTATATATGTAACCATTGTGAAACCTACTTTAGCAATTTGCAGCAAGCAATATCCTACAGAGGCATATTTTGTTGCAGTCAGCAGAATCTAATAAAGTCTTTAAACAGTCCATGCAAATGTATTCAGGAATATTAAAAAGATGTATATTTCTGGGATCTCGCATTACTAAGGTCAAGGTCACCATTTCTATTTATAGAAATTTGTCAATATATTTCTTGATTTTAACTTTATTTCTGTAAATCCAATTTTTAAATGAATAGGTCATAATGTAAAAAAAATGAAGAACTGAATATTTTGTAATATGGTAAAACAAATCAAAAGACAAGCTTTGTGCGTCCAAAGAATTCCTAGTGACAGGACTAACTACCCGGTATATTGTGCAAAATGGAACCTACACATATTATGCCCTTTGTTACAAACCATGCTTCAAATTCATGTGATGAAATAGAACATAACACTGACCATCAATCAAACCAGATTTGTGACTACGAAGGGAAGGGAAGGGAAGGAAACGGCACAAATTTGAGACTGGTAATTAGGTTATATTATGAAGCCAGGACATTACCAACAGGCCAAAAGGTCCGTACCATGCAGTAGTGTTATACAAGGTTGTGTCTCTCTGTGTGTCAGCTTTCTTTTTATTTGCCACCTAACATCTTTTGATACCGCTTTCTCTCATTTTCTTAAGAAATCTTTTATACTTATTCTCTCATTATATCACCAACCCCTTTTATAATGCCAATATTTCTCTGGACAGAGGGAGGCAGTATTACAAGTTGTTCTATATACCGTACATGTTTAAATGAAAAATCATATGATAAATATCATGCTCGTCCTTGCTGTATAACAAGTTTTTCTATATATAAGTGCAGCATCTTGTATCAATATTATATTCTTTCTTATCAATATGGAACTTTTCATTAAAACAATTCATCTGGTTTCTATCATTTCAAATAGACCGTTAGTCTGCCAGTTTGTTGGCAGACGCTGTGTGGTAAAACCTGTCTTGGCAGTCTCCCTGCCTTACTCTCCTTGTAATGTCATTAGGGTGCGAAGTTTGAAGGAATTCCATGATAATGCATTCTTGCTAGCCTCTGAATCATGGGGATACAATGATCTGGATGAACTGTTATGGCAATGTGACTAAGTCTTGTTTACTTTCCTTGTTATAGCTGGTAACGCATTTATCCCTGAACACACATTTGAACTCTTCCAATTCAAAGGTTGGAATAGTTTATTTTGAATTTTCAGGGGTGAATAAGTTAAAAAGTATTCAGGAAATCTTCCCTCCACCACTGTTTTGCGTTTCAAGGATTACTGGCATTCCATTGATTTCCCTGCATCACATACTTCACACTTTAGAATATGTCTTCTAGAATGAATATCAATGTTAAGTGGATCAGCCATGTTTCTAATTATGGACAAGATGGAGGTCTGTAACGTTTTATCACGTCATATATTGACAGGAGCATTGGTACATAGCTGATACAGAGAATATAAGCTGAAGTCAAAATTGATTAATTCAGGGCCAAACTATGAATAAAGGAAAGATTTACACAGACCCTTGAAAAGAACAAGAAAATAAAACCAGGTGTCCCGGAAGAATAAGCATGTTCTGCTTTATCAACGATACCCTCCATGTAGATTCAATTGGACCCCTGACCTCTGATCAGCCAGAAGGTTTCTAGAAGTCTTTATGCAGTAGTGTGAGAATCTTGATGTAATAATCATTCTGACATCTGTTTAATGTGCAGCAAGGTCATAGAAGGCCAATTCATGCAAATTCACAATCTGTAATGACCTTTGAGTTTTTAAAAAATATTTGTATCAATTATAGCTAGCTTAAATTAATAAGTTTTAAGAAAGCTTGAAGAGAATGGTCATAGATTAGTTAGATATATTTATTAATGAAGAAGCCATTTTTGTTAGTGGATTTTTTTGACAACTCGGCCTCCAAACTTTTCGCTCTGATTTTTTTTGAGATATCGCAGACATGCTGTTTTTTACTGTGTAACTAAAATACTATGACACTGTGGAGTTTGAGTGGTGTTGAATATGTTCGCGTGTGGATGTGTTCTCAGAGATTTAATACAAGCAAATCAAGCAAAAATGTCCACACCTTGAACAATTCCACTTTTACAGCATCTTTCAGCCAACTACAAGGTCATTATTATCTGAAGGAGTCAAGAGGTAAATTAGTTAAAATGTGTTTATAAATACTGTATCTTTTCTGATAGACAGAACATGTGTGTTTCATCAGGTGATGGACTTCAGTTGTATAATAAAAATAATGTTGTTGCCTGAATAGGAGTCGAATAGGAGTCGGGGCTGGTTCCCTGGGGCACTTATAGAATGTCTCTGGTTGATGAGAATTTGTTAGAACCATGTAGCTGTATCAGTTAGTTTGTGACCTGAAACATCTATGAAACTATTTACAATGCTAGATAACAGCTGTGGTAAGAATCAGCAGAAACTGTAGCCATGTTTACATGTCGGCCATGTGGCTTTTACATTTAGAATTATCCTGAAAGTTCAGAGTCATACACTGTGTTTGAAAAAAAGTCAACATTCTCTAGTTTACCATCATGGTTTGGAGTTGTACGTTTTTTCTGTGAATAATAAAACAAATGAGTTGTCTTAGGATGAGAAACTTGCTGAAGAAAGCTGAAGATTTGAAATTTGTTCATAGTGCCATATCTGTCTGTCCCTCAGTCTATGAATGGATCATCATCCATCTGTCCATTTGTACTAAATCTGTCTGTCGTTCTGTCTGGATTGATCTACATCCATCCATCTGTCTATCTGCCAATTTAAGTCTGGGCCATTCTTTTCATGATTTGTGATACGGGTTATAATAAAATGGTATGATTACCTTTTTTGTGAATTTATATAATCATAGTCAAACTTGAAATTGAAGGATATAGATAAAAGCCAATCTGTCATCAGATATTTTGCTTCATAATTTTATATTTAATTACATATTTGTATCATATCTCATTGGAAAGGTTATTATATTTTCTATCAATAAACTGAAAATTATAGTGTTCAAACTATTCACAATGACTAAATAAATGCCCAGAAATAGTTGTCTTGTAACTTCTACTTATTGTACTCCTGTAATAACCATGTATGATACTTTTGATTTGAAAATAAAATACCGGGATATTAAGGCCCCTGGGCCTCTTGTAAGTAGTCCTGAGAATGTAGTCTTTATGTTTTCTTATCCTTCGAATATGACACAATTCGTAGGCTATATATTTCCCTTATAATCCATAGAAAGTTACACATTTGTAGTAGTTGTTTGGTTACAGGTGTCACACACTGCTGTACTATAGTAGTTTGACTTTTTCGGGATACCCAAGCACTGTCCACAGGACATCCTCCCTGTCTATACCTTCAGCCCGTATATAGACTGTGTCTGTGTGTATATCCCTGAGGAACTTGCCACCTCCACTGATGAGAAGGACCCTGTAGTTGTTGTAATCCCCTATGATCAGGTTACCTACACTGTCATACACAACATCTCTGGGGTAAAATGGTTTCCTTCCTGATTGTGGGATGTCACCTCTATATACAAACAGTTCCTTGAAATCAGTGTCCATCACAACAACATGCCCCTTTCCATCACCACCATCTATTTCATCATTGAAATCAGCGACTGCCACATTGTGAGTGATGGGACACTCTGAGATCCTCAATGGTGTACACACTAATGGTTTCCCAGTCCCTTCCGCAATTTTCGTAAAAGTTGTACACACCATTATGCGATCTGTGGTAAATTTTGAGCTGTATTTGGCCATCCCCACAATGACATGGTTATTGACTAATACATATACACTTGGGTACTTCCGTGGTACAGAATCTGTGTGTCAGTCGTCCTGATACCAGTTCCATGATGTTGTTTTTCTGGTCGCAGACCCACAACGTCTGTGTGGTGGGTGACAGACTGATGTCATTGGTCCAGAGTTTGTGTTTAACCTGCTGTATTACTTCACCCTTCCTGTCCAGGAGAATTAACATTGAACCGTCATTAGTCCACACCTGACCATCAGTGGTGGGACATAAGGAACCAATGCCACATGGAGGTGTCCACTCTTCCACTACCTTGGGCTGTGGTAGTAGTTTGTACGTTGTCAGTGCTTTCTTCCCTTTCCTTCTTGACACTTGCTGTTGTGTAGAGGATTTTCTTTGACCATCCAGTTTTGTGACTGACCAGTGTTGAACCAGATCAATTAAAGTTTCACCTTGGCCTGATAAGGTGATGGCCTTTTCTAGGTCTTCAATTTTTTTCAAGTGATCTTGAGAATTTTCATTTGGAGTGAAGTTCCTACTACCACGGAAATGTTTCTCCGCTTCCTGAATCTGTGGTAGTAGTTTGTATGTTGTCAATGCTTTCTTCCCTTTTCTTCCCGACAATTGCTGTTGTGTAGGGGATCGTCCTTGACCAACAGATGTTATGTCGGACCGATGCTCTGCCAGGTCAGTGTAAGTTTGACCTTGACCTGAGGTGGTGACTTTTCCCAAGGCTTTTTTCAAGTTATCATATGGATCTTTATTTGGAATGAAGTTGGCAGTACCCAGGACAGGTTTTACTGGGAGACTGTCTGTTTGAGAACTATGGATCTCACAAAATGTATCAAAAATCTGTATGTGAGAACCATGATTGAGAGTTGCTTTGCATTCTTTCATTTGTTGTTTTAGTTGATTTTCGTACATTTCCAGGTCTTGTTTGTAGTTCTTTATCAGCCTGGTGTTTTTGTCTTCCATTTCTTTATAAAGAGAAAGTGTTGATGATGTGAGCCTGTCCAGTTCATCTTTTATTTTATCTGTTTGAACTTTCAACGCTTGGGAAAGCTTTTCAAAAGTGCTAGTGTTTTCCTTCAGAAGTGAATCAGTAGCGATAATACATTTTCTGACATGTACTAGGTCATTTTTCTCTGTCCTGTCTATAAAGCTTTTAATGTCTGATTCTTTTTGAGAACTGAATTCACTGAGCTCACAAACTGGATGACTTTTGTGAATAGAAGAAAGGCATTTTAGACAAACCAGTTCCTGACAGTCTTCACAATACAAGTCGAGTTGTCTCCCTTTATGGTGATTACATGTCGTTTGACCTTTAATGCGGAGAGGAATTTGGCTTAAAGGAGTTCCCATTTTGAAGAAAAGCTGAATTATTGGTTGAAATCTTGATGTTTGTATGAAAATAATATCATCAGTAAACACGCATAGATAACTGTTGGTTATGAAAATAAGAAATGAAAACTTGACTGTTTCATCCAGAAGTGCAATGTATAATCTGTTTGTTTAGTATTTAGTAATTAAAACAACTGTATAGAAAAACGAATTTATCAACATTGATGTCACAGGGTTAACATAATGATGTATTCAAGTTTTATGTTCCGTACTTCCTAGTTAAGTTGACTTACAATTGGGTCAATATGTGTCCTTGAAGCACTAGGATTTTCACTCACATAATGAACTTCCTTCTTGCTTTGTTAAAAACAACTGTCTCATTATGATCAGTTCCTACTGACATTGCTAAAGTTTTCTTCAAAACTTGGAAGTCATTTGTGGCTGAAATTTGACTGGTAATGAGTATCAATCCACGTCATTGCTTAGATCCTGTTGTTAAGCAGACTAAATAACTTCCTTGTTACCTAAATCAGCAAGGTAAAGAACAACAAACATATGGTAATAAATTATGTAGTCGAGGGCAGTTTATAGGTTGTTTCTATAATGTGATACCTGTACCTTGGGTAAAGATACATGTACTGTTGGTATATATAAATAGGTAATAAGACATAGCTGTACTGTAGATGATGCACCCATATATATTTAAAAATTGGGGGGATTATTGAGGGGGAGGGGGGGATATATAGTAATTTTTGCAATAGTCAGAGAAAACCTTGTTCACAACATATCTTCTGAAACCTGTGGTCAGATTTGGTTCATATTCTCAAACATTCAAGTGCTGCTCCAAATTATATACTGTAGGTATTGGTGGTCATTGGTCAAGTTTTAAGTTCAAAGGTCATCCTTAACCATCTTTGGAATAAAAAGCTTGTCTACAAGATATCCCATGACTCTATATATAAACAGATTTAGTTCATTTTCACTATATATAGCATCACATTCTCAAATTCTACACATGATTTTATATAATTAGATCTTGATGGTCATTGGTCAAGGTTAAAGGTCAAGGTCACACTTCACCTCTTTGCAGAGATGGGGTATTATCTTTATGAGCCCCTGCTCAATTTGTTTATATCATACCTGTGTATTGGACAATAAGACATACCTATACTTTTGGTATAAGATACACCTATTTATTGCGTAATAAGTCATCTTGAGCCCTTTCAGCCAAACGAATTAATGCTGTAGTGTGTTACCCAAAAGGAAATGACCTTGACCCTGATAAGTCATCTTTGGCCCTTTCAGCCATATGAATTAATGCTGTAGTGTGTTGCCTAACTTTTTCCTTTTAACTTGTGCTCAATAACTCAAATGCACAATGCTTAATTGCTATTTGGCTATAAAATTCCTTAGAATTATGAAAGAAAATGACCTTGACCCATTTTCATGGTCACCACTAAAATATGTCTATTAACATTCAAGTGACTTCTTCTGAAATACAGAAAAACCTAGAAACATGATATTTGACTGGAAGGTTCCTTGCAAGGAAAGAAACAGTGATAGGAAATAGCAATGACCTTTATCCATGTTCAAGGTCACAGTGTTGATTAGTCAAAACCTTCAAACACCCAAAGGTTGAGGGATAGTGATAGCGAAATTCAGACACATATTTAACCACTTAAGCCTCGGCGGCCCCTTTTCTCAAACCGGAATTTTTTATTTATGTTATTGTAACGGTATATTACTAGACCATGTACTAAATTAAATTTTAAAGAGACAGATCTAGATGAAGTATATTGAAATTTCTTTAAAATAAAACAATGACTTTCTTATTTCCAGAGTTATCTTCCGATGGATGACCTGCAGGAATATGCACACTTTGAACTTCAGGGATGTGCCCAATCCCGCCAAGGGTTCCCCCGAGGAGGTACTCCTGTCCTTCAAAAACAAGAAAGGCACATACGCCAGGATTTTCGAGACCATGTGCGGGTAAGGAATCGTAAATAATTCAAGTGTATAGTGTAAATTGTTATAGGTTTTATTAGATATACCATGAAATACTTACATGTTTTTGATACCACTGAAGACCTCTTAGGATGTTCAAACTGAACATGGGTTTGATTTGTCTATATTTGGGAAGAGTTATATTGCTCCTTTCATATTTCACTATCTAACTTTTTTCAATTGATTTCTTTCAAACTTTTGAGGTTTTAATGTATTAAGACAATGAAAACTGCTTTCTTTGTGACTTTGTAGTTAAATAAAAAAAAATCATTTTTCGAACATTTTGGCTGTATTCCGATTCAATAACATCTTTCACTTTGGGATGGGACAGATGTGTGTTGTATATCTCCACGGCACTCTTGTTGTAACTTAGAAATTATACTGCCTTTCAGAAGAAGAACTAACTCAAAGGTTTGTGATGGGCCTGTGAGTTTTAAAAGATAATTTTGCACACTGCCGACATGTACATTGATTACCTTCCTTGTTTGTTGCAGCTATGCAGGCCTTTATTGTGCTGTACTGACCGGGTATGCCAAGGGGCTGGACTATCACCCTGGTGACAAGTTCAAGGGGGCCGAGTATAACCATAGCTGGAACGCTTGCTTCATTGATGGGAACTGGTACCTGGTCGATTCTCACTGGGCTACACGCTATCTCATCTCCGAGAGAAACACCCAAGAAAACCTGGTACGTTTGCTCACACACATACCCCAAAAAGTTACAGATTAAATGCTTCTTTACTTATCATAGAATTCAACTCTCTTTCTAAAGAGTTTTTTCATTAAGGAAGGAAGGTAACTCTTTTCCCAAAGTCGTAAGGAAACCTTATCCAGAGTCAGTGTAAGGGAGCCTGCCAAATGATCGCCCTTTAAAAATTGCTGTCTTTTTATAATGCAAGAAAAAAAAAGCGACACAAATCTTTTAACATTTAAAGAAAGATAAACAATGGCAACAACATTAGGAGAAATTGTGTCTTCCTTTTAGTATTTATACATTATTATGCATTCTTTACATTTCTTAGTTTGTCCCTTTACTCGAATCACCCTGCATACAAGAAACTACTTAACCCCGATTAAAAGTAACAGTGCTGGCTCTCTTTGATTTCATGTTTTAGCATTTAAGAAGCAGTCCTCAATTCAATGACTTTGTATACACTATAGAAAAGTGTCTCTATTTCATGAAATTATTATTAAAAGTGTATGATTTCCTTTACAGGTTTATGAATATGACGACTTTTACTTCATGACGGATCCAGAACAACTGATCTACAGCCATTGGGCACAGCGGGAACGCTGGCAACTGCTATCACAGAGCCTCACTCTGGCTCAGTTTGAGGACCTGCCTTTGGTGAAATCCTATTTCTTCAAGTGTGGCATGTTCTTTATTTCGCACCAGAAGGGAGTGGTGCCGACACAGAATGGAAAAATCGCCATCACCTGTGGATTTGTAAAGCCAACAAATTTCACCTACAAAATCGTCATGGCTGAAAATGGAGATGAAATGTACAACGGTCAAAAGCTGAAGAATTTTGCGCTACAAGAAACCCAGAACAACCAGGCCACCTTTGTTCTTCGAGCACCCAAGTCTGGTAGTTTTTACCTCACCATCTTCGCACAGCTCCTGACGGGTGATATTGGGGTGAAGAATGTCTTCACTGCATCGGCTGAGTACAAGGTTATAGCTGACTCCGCAGCACATGATGCCAGCCCTCTGCCAAACTGTTCCGACAGTAATTGGGGCCCGGGTGTACCGGTCAGTCAGCTAGGCCTTGTCCCTAGCCAGAAAGATGCTGTCATACTGACCACTGATGGCGATGTTAGCCTAAGCTTCAGAAAGACGAGACCAACCTTCATTCTCTGCAAACTGCGTCATCCGGGTATGCGCGATGAAGATCTTGAAAGATGTATTTCAGAAGCTGATATGGGTGATGAGATTCAAGTAGAGGCCACTCTGCCAAGACGAGGAGAATATGGTTTGGAAATCTACGGAAATGATCCAGCGAAGGACGGTGACACCTACACACACATCTGTCAGTACTTTGTACATTATGCTCCCCCAGAGGAACAAGCCACGGCCTTCTACCAGGAGGCCCCGCAAAGGCATGTAGTCCCTAATGCACACCAGGCAACAATTTCCTACGTCAACCCCAACCAGGTATGTTTAATGTCAGGATAGTACTCAATTTTCACATTGTTGTCTAATTTACCAGTTCACCATTTTGTATTCATATTGCGAGAATGTTTTGTGAAATTAAGTCTGATTTTTGGAAAACCTCAGCCTGACTGAACATCTGAAAATTCTTTTGAGCAAAATTAGATTGTTTTCCCCTGAAATTCTTTTTCAGCTATTAGTTAACCAACTCTTCAGATGACTTTTTAAGAAAGTAAGAAACCAAAAACAATGATTTTACTTTGGTTTGTTGATTGCCATTTGTATATCTCGAACCCATTTAAATTGCATTCATATTAACCATAAACGCCTTAACATGATCTTTGTCATCCTAACTACTGCAAAGTAGTATATATCCTAAAGGGTAATCTGAACTGCTACTAAATGTTGAACTTTGACAAGTAAAAATGTTTTCCTTGAGATTCGCATGTCCTGAAAAATACAATATTTAAACTGCCAACTGAATGTGGTTCAATGCATGATAAGTGCTAAGGACCAGAAAATTGTGTATACTTAGATTTATTTGAACTCTTATTTATCATTTTGAGTATATGTACCTTTATCAATACACTAGCAATACCATATTGAAAGTGTACAATATGTTAAAAAAAAACAGACACCTACAACCAATTTACCCATCTTTGGTGCAAGTGCCCTGTCCCTTCACCATTTCTTATTGGTTCACACCAAAGACAATGTCTGGTATGGCTATAGCTATATGTTCAAAATTTCAAACTGGTCTGGAATTGTTCTAGACTCATTTTGATTTGCAAAGTACCTGGGACGTTTTACACTCTGACAGTCAAATATTGTCAAAGTGTAATCATGTTTTATAAGCTATATAAGGCTGATTTTATCCTTGTATGACCCTGGATGATGCATGTTTCGAGGATAGTTACTCGCATATAAACATTCAGATACACTTCAGCTTCATAAATAAACACAAGGTTTAGAAAAATAAGTGTGAAAAAAAAAATGCTGTGTTGATTGGCTATATTCATTGATATGATATATTTCAATTGGAAAATTGATTTTTAGCAAAGTCATTGAAATATCAATTACAAATTTAAATCTTGGAGTAAATATGTTACTATACATTACATGAGAATTAAGATATCGCGAAATGTGAGTTTATGACGTTAGATCTGTTGGGTAGGATTGGTGTATAGAGGGTATTTACAACATGGAGTGTTTTATTGTCCGTGGCCCTACCCACTCTGTTGACACTAGATAAGCCTTACAAAGGGAGCTAATGTCCTTAGACATCTTTGTCAACACTCTCAGACGTTTAAGTCTGGTGGGCTTCTACCATTCAAAATAAAAACCGTGAAAAGTAATTAATCTTGTGATTTCATAATGACAGAAACTGTTAAAATATTTAAAAAGTGATTTATTTGATCAGATTTAAGTTGAATGTGTTGTATAGATGTGGTAACAACATCATGGTGAGACATTATGTTCCTTTATGAATCACTTTGAAAGATAACAAAACTTTGAAATCTTTATTTTGTTATAGAGGATAAATGTGTACAAGTACAATTATTGTTTTTTTATGGTCAGTTTTGTTTGATCAACTTTACAGCTTGCCCAGAATGTGGCTGATATGAACATGGGACAGAATGAGATAGACCTTGACAGCCTGCCTGCCCCGCCACCCGAGTTTCTACAACAACAGTACCTGTACGGCACCGTCCCGGACAGTCGTCAGCAGGGCCAATATCCCGGAATGTCCCAAACCCACGGTCAGGCCCAGCCTGGGGGTCAAGCTGCCTTCACCCCCGGGGCAGGAAATGTCATTCTACCCCCTACCCAGCAGAAAGCCGTCATCAACATTCCCCCCAGTCAGCCTATCATGGTAAGTATAGGATTTCCTGATTGTAACAGGACAAAAGTAATATTTCAAAATAATGACATTATTTTTAAATGAAGCATTCATCTAAATATATGTATAAATCATTTTAAACATTTAATATTTTTTAGGTTTTTTAGGTGTTACAATAACTGTACTCTAAAGTAGAAAATTCCACTTGTAATGTACTTGGTCATGAAAGAAGTAATTTAACTGATGTTGTAACTAAAAATGTCAAATTAAATGATGAAATCCGGCACCAGAACAAAAGTGTCAGATTTTATTATTTAATCCCCCCCCCCCCTCCAGTTTACTCTTTGAAAGATAGATATACTGCACTGTAATTCAATATGTTGTTTTATGATGATATGATGAAGGTCAATTTCTGAATTGTTGATGATCAAGAGATGAATTTAACTTGGAATATAAATTTTAGTAGCGAAACTTTATTACCAACATTGGAGACCTTTGTTGAACACCATTGGAAATTTTTAAAAATCTCACAAATTTTTTTTATTGTGACTGATTACACACTATTTTGGATTGATGAATGAATCATATGTTAATTGACATTAATATCTTGTGCCGTAATAAATGCATTATAATCGACATTTGTATACATATATCTGTCTACTCCAGGTTGAGAAATGTTCGCTGGTCAGGTTTCATTTTGTATATATATATATATGTATCTCTACTCCAGGTTGAGAAGCGTTCGGTCGGTCAGGAGCCACCACCGGCACCTCAGGATTTCAAACTGATCCCTGTGAAGTGTGAGTCGGAGGAGGGACCACCTCCAGCCCCGGCAGCCTGCGCCCAGAAACCAAGTCTGGAGAACATAGACCGCCAGGTGTTACATACTGTGGACGACCACGCCATACAGGTAAGTCTCACATACCATACAGGTATCGGTTAAAATGACTTCCCATTGCTGATTTATGTGTTAATATATATGTAGTTTCTTTGTTGTTACAATTGAATAGCAAATATTAAAAATATCTATCATTCTAAATTCGTTTTGCTTCTGTTGTGTTCCAGGTATCAAAGAGTGAACATCCAACGTTTAGAGACCTTGTGTGGGATTTGATCTACTCCAAGAACATCACAAACGAGATAGAGAAAGTCAGGTAAGATATTGAAGTACATTTCAGCAAAGTCGGGGAAAACATTTTAGAAGAAAAGAGTTGTGCATGGGATAATGAGCTTGCCTTTAATTTAATCAAGGCTGCAAGGGGTACAGGTCTGACCCAGTAATCTGATGCTGTTTTCAGACAAGAATTGATAAAGACTGGCGTAATCTGCATGAACATGTTAGCAGGTCTACCAGAAAATGTTTATATCTATGAAGGCAGACAAACCAATTGAACCAGATTATGCAAAAGGGATCGTGCAAATCTCGTCATGGTCAAGTTACAAAGTTGAATATGTATATTCTTAACTGTAAAAGTCCTGCGTCTTTAGCCACTAGTCCTATGCCCATGACTAGTAAATTTTGGTTCAGACTAGTGGAAAGTCCTTGCATTTCAATACATTTGCATTTTGCTTATCTGGACTAGTGCTTGAAAATGTTAATGTCACAGACTGCTTGTACTGCACCACTTTTTTATTCTCATCTGATTCATTACAATGTTTTACAGAGTGATCTTCCGATGGCTAGCCACCAAGAACCTAAAGGAGATAGACTTTAACAATGTGGAGAAAGGCAGTCCGGAGGAGGTGTTGATGGGTCTCAAGACTGGAAAGACAACATACGCCATGGTGTTTGATACCATGTGCTGGTAAGTCAGTCACTATCAAAAACAGCAATTAACTCATTCACCCCTGGAGACAGATTTGAGCTCTTCCAATTCAAAGGTTTGAAGAGATCATTTTGAAATTAGGGGTGAATGAGTTATTGGGTACTGGCTGTGTTAAAGGGATATAACTCTAAATTGTATTATGTTTATTTCTGATCAATTTTGTAATTCTATCCTGTTTTACCATTTTCTTATTAAAATTGTGTTAATATTTTTTAAACTCTTATGTTTAACTTAGAAGTATTTATTCTCATTAATGAACCTGACTTGTCTGGAAAATGAAATAAAAACATTGAAGGCAGTAATAGTATATTTACAGTAGACATTTCTAATACTCTTTGTTCTTTCCCAATTTTATTTTGGATTTTAAGCAAAATATCCAAATCAGTTTGCTTATTTGTAGTCATATGTACTATCCAAATTTTCAAAACATCATCATCAAGCAGAATAAAACATGTGTTTGCTTATGCTGTGGCTATTTCCTCATGGAATCAATAAATCAACCATTTCAATTGTTTTTTCCAGTTACGCTGGTCTCCACTCCAAGATCATCAGCGGCTACGCCAAAGGAGCTGACTACCGCCCGGGACAGAAGTTTATGCCCGGCTCTAATCAGCATTCCTGGACGGCCGTCTACATCTACGGAACCTGGTGTTTACTCGATGCTCACTGGGCAGCGCGACGTATCATCGGTAAACAGGCCCAGGTCGAAGAGTTCCACTATCAACTTGACGAATATTTCTTCCTTCCCGACCCCCATCAGCTTATCTACACCCACTTCCCTGATGACGCAAAATGGCAGTTGCTGGATAGACCAGTCAGTCTGGAGGAGTTCGAGAATATGCCGCACATGAAACCCCAGTTCTTCAAATACGGCCTGGAATTTGTCAGTCATAGAACAGCTGTCATTTACGGCCGAGGAGAAATTAACGTGCGTCTGCGTTACCCAGCCCATAAGTATATGGTAGCCTTCAACTTCACTATTCAATATGAGAATTCCGATGAGGAGTATCAGGGTGTCAAGTTAAATAGGTACGGCATGCACGAAAGTGTCGGTGGAATTGGATCGTTTCGTCTGCGTTTACCAGAAAGAGGCTCGTATATTTTGTACGTATACGCAAAGGAAGATACGCCTGAAAACACGGACAATGTTTACGCACAAGTGTGTGAATACAAGATTGTACAGGAAGATGTGGCATGCCCCCCTCCCCAGCCTTTCCCTCCCTGTGCCACCCTTCACTGGGGTCCAGGGTCTGCCTTCTTTAAATATGGTCTGGCCACGTATCAACAAACGGCAAATATCATCACAAGAGAGGGCAAAGTCGAGCTACAGATCCGTATCCCCAAACAAATGCAATTTATGGCCAAACTCAAGCACATCAGCTATGATGATGCCGAATTAGATTGTTACGTTATGCACAGAATTGTAGGTAATACAGCGCATATTACCTGCTCAGTCCCGTCACGTGGCGAGTATGGACTTGAAATTTATGGCAATGATCCGAGTATGGAAGGTAAAACACTGTTCCATATTGCACAGTTTCTAGTAGAATGCCATGAGGATGTCAAAACTACACCTCTCCCAAAACTACCGCCTGGCTACCTGGGTCCTCAGGTTAAATTCAGTGAGTATGGATTAAACACCCTGAGCCATCACGATCCTGTCATCCACCTAGAGAGCAATTACATTGAGATCCAGTTTGCACTTGCCAAGGAAATGCGTGTAACAGCTAACTTGATCAGTGTCGACCAGGACACCGACTTCCAAGAATATGTGTTCACCCAGACGCAGGGTTCCGTAATCAGCTTCATGGTCACCATCCCAACTACTGGTTTCTATAAGCTACAACTCTACGCCATCCCCGCAGACGACCCGAGCCCGCAACTGCCTGGCGTGTATAATTACCTCCTCAACTGTCAAGCTACACCCAAGGCTGTGCTTCCGTTCCCCAAACAGTACGCCCAGTGGAAAGAAGGCTGCTACATGTGGGAGCCCATCCGTCTTCATAAGGATATGCTAGAGGGCCAGGAGCGCTCCACTAAATTCCGTGTCTGCATTCCACGTGCCGAGGCAGCAGCTATTGTCGTGGATTCTGACTGGACACACCTGACCAGCAACCAGGTCGGGATGTGGGAAGGAGACGTCAGTTTTAAGAACCATAGCATGAAATGTTGCAAGGTCACCCTGAACGCAAATTACGGAGGAGACCGCACCAATTATGCTACGCTTTTAGAGTATAACATTGATGTATAGATTTGCTTGTTCTACG
The DNA here is from genome assembly GCA_947623455.1 of Mimachlamys varia. Lineage (NCBI taxonomy): Eukaryota > Metazoa > Mollusca > Bivalvia > Pectinida > Pectinidae > Mimachlamys > Mimachlamys varia. The sequence continues at coordinate 18,981,032 of OX392536.1, forward strand.
CATTTTATGTAGGAACCTACAGGAAGGACACTATAGAAATCTACCTGGTGCAGAAACATTCACACTCTGCTTGCTTGGTAATCTTCATCTGCCTTTCTGTATCATATTTTTAAAATGTTCACATGTCTACAGAAAAAATTAACTTTGACGTCTAACGAGGACAGAAATTAAGACCTCCATACTTCAGATCAAGTGTTGTAAGATGAATTCAAGTTTATTCACCAAGATTTGACTCCTTCAACCCTGAAGTTTTAAGATGGACAAGAATTAGAAGAGTTCAAATGTGTCTTCGGGGGTGATTAAGTTAAGTGAATCTCTGTTTCACCTGAAAAAAACAACAGGAGGCCATATAAAGTGTGTGTAAAGGTGAAAATTTAGATGCATATAAACAAAATAGTGTTACCAGTGATAATGACATTTAGGAATGAACTTTCTATACCAGGGACTTTCTTATAAGGATGAAAAATGGCAGTTTGGGAAAAAGTGGAAGATGCTGGACGCATGAATTTGACTGTAAAGGAGCAAAACAATGGTCATAGAACTGCAATTTAACAAAATCAGGACTTAATATTCTATGAAGATTATTATTAAAGTGTCATTCATCAGCCAATGAACAAGAGTGATGCAATTTTGATTTAAATTTCTGTGCATTTACTGTGAAGGTAAATTTTCATCAACACTAAAATATCATGGGTCACAAAAATATTTTTAGTGCGTTTTTGTGTCTTTAAAGAAAAATTTGAAAATGGTGATGTGCAAAGATCATTGAGTATTCTGGAACAATATTTCTTACCATTGTCTTCAACCAGTAATACTGTTCTATCCAATACAGTCTTATTAAGATACAATTCATGGTTTCTCATCATTTTAATGTTGACACTGGTAGTCGATTCATGTTTACAAGATCCTCACTATGAAAGGATAATTGCATATGTAATGATTATCAGAATAAAAATAGTGTTATCTCCTTTCCATACATTTTTGAATTTTTTTTTGTTAAACCCTTTTTCATTAAAGAATTCTTATTCGTCAATGTCAAGATAAAACCAGATTTTGGTTTGTATTTACTTTTACGTTTAAACAGAAGATCTAGAACCACATAAAAAAAAAATGTTAATTTTCTGGTTAGTTCCAATGTGTATTTGAATTAAGGTTGTTCAGTTATAATGCAGAATTATCAATGATAATATATTTTTAAAGAAAACCACTTTTTGATGGGCGTTTGGACCATTGATGTTCTGTTTTGTAGAAACTTGAGTTTGAATGTGATGAATCTTGTGTATTCAACTCCTGCCATTAATCTTGTTCTAGTGTGCAATTACACAAAGTGCTCATGAGACAAAATATAGCTATACATACTTATGTACATGTATTTTGTATTCCGTTTAATTTTGGTCAAGGGCGAAAACTTTGGCATTATGTAGCTCAAACATTGTTCTTCTTTATTTCATTATCTTAATAATTTTCTCCATAATAAAAAGAAATTCCAAAAAAAGGAAACAGAACAAAATGTTTCTAAGAAATGACAACTGCGATGTGTTTCATCTACAACTACAACAAAGTAGGCAATGTCAGTTCTGTAATATTTTGTACAAAGAGTTGATGCCATATTTGGACATTTTTATAGTGGGGCACTGTGAGGTACGATGATTATGATGTCATAAAGGTAATATTGACTCAGTGTTTCTAAAAGTAGAAACATCAGGTCGATATCACAAAATATGGACCTCCACGTGACCATATTTCAGCCAATGAGAATTGAGGAAAGTCCGACAATATCTAATATATCCTTGTATTAAATCTTATTGAAAGTTAATAACTGTTATTTATGAAACAGATATTGGTCATATTTATTTTGGTCTGACCCAGAGGTATCATTTGGCAAAAACAAATCCTTACTGGAAAGAGGCCCGAAAAGCAAAATATGGCATTCGTCCTTTGACCTATATACTGCAACACATGGAACAATTAAGATAATATGAATAAATAAGGAACCTCCCAAAAAAGAAAAATTTCTTATTTTGGGGTAAAATTATTTTGTAGTGTAATTTTGCTTTTTCGTACAATTTACTTTTTATATTGTTTGTTTATGTTTTGTAGAACGCTTTTAGGTTAATGATATTGCAGAAACAGGATGTGAATTTGCGACTTCTCTACTGCATTTTAATGGTAATCTTTTGAGCAGCCATTTTGACTTTGATGTTGTGTACTTACAGATGAAATTCTCATGAAATCTTACAAAAAGAAGGTAATTTTGAAGAAAACAATTCTCATTCTGGAGGGTTAGTTTACTCATGACGGTTTTACCCACATGTGTGCAATTCTCTGAACACTTTATGGTTTAATTAAATGCTTTCAATATACTTTCCTGAAATGTAACTTTTGATTTCGGAAACTTGGGAACAAACTTATTGGTCTGTTTGTTCTGAAGTAGGTACACTTAAGAAACTTCACACCAGTATTGCACTTAGTACATTAAATTGTTCAAATTAAGACCTTTTCACATCCTGTCGGACCAATTTTCTTTAAAATACCTTTTCAAAAAATGGCGCTTGAAGAAATTACGATTAAATACGTTTTATAGTATTTCTATACTCTGGTACAGTACAGTGACACAAATCTCTCTTTCTACTCTGTAAAGTTGTTTCTGAGTTATTAGCGAGCATTTATCTATTAAAGTGTATGGTTTCTGTCGGGTACAGGAAACGCTGGGTGTATATTTATGGACGTCCAATATTGCTATTCTTTTAACACTTTGTGCCTCTTTGTATTATTCATTATACAATTTAAACTTTGTCAAAGTTTCTTAAGAATTCTTTTCATACATTAACACAATGTGATGGCTTTCTCTGAACCCAGAAGTTGCATCAATTCGTCATCATGCTGAACATTTTCTATGCATGAAAATTATTTCATGAAAAAAAGAGAAATACCTAATACATTAAGGTCAAAACTTCTTTATTAATCATAATGTTTTGACTCCTTTGATCTAATTATTGTGTAACTTTTTCAGTTCACATATTGTAAGTTTTTCTGCTTTCTGTTGTAACATGTATCATGCATACCAGTTTGTAGTTATTTGACTGTCTGGTAACTCCTGATAATGATAAAGAAAGCTGAGAATTAATAAAAGTTAATCCATCAAATAATTCACAATTCAGCAATGTTATCTATCCAATAATTCACAATTCTGACTCAATGTTCATTTCATTGCTCTTAATTTTAACACATCTAACCCCATATGACTTTATATTCTAAAAAGGGGGATAACTCTTACCTTGTTTTTTGTTTGATGGTAATTATTAACACCAATGCATAACAAACATACACTAGTTTGCCTTTATATTATATTATATATTCATGTTAGATATTGTTCAAATTCAATTTTTATGCTTTTTACTTATAGTTGTTACACAATGTAGATTATGAATAAAGCTGTGCTTCTAATATATGTACTTGTTGAACATTTGTTGTTATTTAAAACATATGTGTACCTAATCATAGCCTATGTCAGGTTAACAGATATGGTTATGTAAAGACATGCCAGGTTTAGGTGGGGAAGATGGGCAACTGAAGAATAAACAGTGACCTGCAGCCAGGACCTGGTTACTGCCCCACAAGGGTATCAAAACTGTGACCTGGTGGTTTAGGGCTCTCAAAGTGATCCAGACAATTAGCCTCAAATTGATCCAGACAATTAGCCTCAAAGCTTGGCCACTGTGGTCTTGTATACATATATATATGTCAACTCAGTGTTGCTACTATTTTTTGGCAATCACGAAAGTAGAAGGTAACATTTGAGTCTCTCTACAATCAGGAGTTCACTGTTAACTGTTCAGAGTATTTGGTGTTGATGACGTCCAAGTTTACAGGATTTTTGGCACCTCCATTATAGGTTTTAAATGATATATATTTCATAACAGAAACTTGTACCTTCAATGAAATTGTTTGAGAAATAACTTTAAATAGACAGAGTACGGTAATGTGTTACACGGTAGACTAGGACTAAACCATGGATCCCTGATAACCATTCTGTCTCTATAATTAACTTAATCTCCGTCTGTGACTCGGTTCCTTTTCCCAGTCCAGATATATGTTGTGTTCAAAATCTGGAATGAAGGGTGCAGCTCACTGCACATAAAAAGAAACTAGAGTGTATTCTTTTAGTCTAGTTATAATATAGCCAGGTGTCTGGACCTTATGTTTACGACTTATCTTGAAAACCCCAGACAACTGGTCATATTTTGTTCATATTAACACAATATTAGCTCACACAGTGAGGTTCAACACCTTATTAGATTTTGATGGTCATCGGTCAAGGTTAAAGGTCAAAGGTCACCATTGACTACTTTGGGAACAAAAATCGTGTGTACAAGATATCATGAACTCCTGGACCCGTATTCATGAAACTGTTCTCATGCTCAAGCACGGGTTCTGTGTTCGAGCCAGCTTTCTTGAAACTCACCTGAATCTTGTCGAAGAACCAAAAAGTCAGTGTAATTGTTGAAAACAGCTTTCGACTTCATGCCTCTTCAATGTTTTACCAAAACATTGACAACATTGGATTGTTTGAATGATTTATAGCCATAACAAGAAATAAGGCTTGAGCACAGAATTCATGCTTAAGCATGAGAACGGTTTCATGAATACGGGACCTAACCCTGACAGATTTGGTTGATATTCACACTGTTGAGGGTGACAGGTTGACCCCTAAGGTGTATCCTTGGTGAAAAGGAATTGTACTGCTTTTCATATAATATTCAGACATTATCTTTCTGTCTCTTCTTGTATCTGACTTGACACTCTCTATAAACCTAAGTAAATCCCATTGGCCCAACGTCAAATTTGCACTACATTTAAGCATTGCCCGGCCCAACATAGATTTACAGTTGATGCAACGTTGGAGCGAAATCAAATAGTTGTTGGTAGATTTGCAAAATGATGTTGGCCCAATGTCATTTGCCAATGATGGCCCAACCAAGTGCAAGGCAATTGCACCAACGATGGGCCAACATATGACTGCTCTCTGGGATGTACCTTCATAGATCTAATTAAATTTGGTACCAGGAAACTGTGCTTTGTTCTTATGTACTGTGTCCGGGATCTTGAGGGTAACACGGTTAATTGTCACACCATGTCATCACACGATGAAGTTCTACACCTGATTAGATTTTGGTTTTTATTCACACTTGACCACTTTGTAGAGGTAGGGGTGAGTTGGGTAGGTGATATATCTAAGAATTCTGTCTATGTGAGCCCCTGCACACTTTGCTTTTATTATTCCCTTGTCATGAAATGGGGGGGGGGGGGCATATAGTGTTACCCATTTCCGTCACGACGTCCCGTTCCATAGTAATGTATACGTAATTATAATCAGCTTAATCAAATAACTACTGATACGATTGTTCTCAAACTTCGGGTATATAATGAGTCTGATGTACATGTCCTGTTGTGCATCTTGCTCTTTTTTTCCAGATCAAGCATCCAAGATGGCTACTTTCAAGATTACGGAGTCAGATGTCTAAATAAAAAGAATGCCAGTAGAGGACTGATATGAAAATTCTAAAAATTATCCACAAATAAATTACATTGACCTACCATACTTCCAGGGTTACAGGGGTTGATATATATATAATAATTCTTCTGCATGAATAACCAGGCACTAGGTCTATGCCTATAGGATAGTGTCCAACTTCAACAAATTGAAGATAATTGGCAAGGCAGAGAGCTTAAAATTATCGCTTAAAATGTGGATACAAAAATGGATTTGCTAATACTAATAGGCCTGGAGAAAAGCTGCTTTGAAAGAATCTAATGAATCAATAGAAGTTATTTGTGGCGATAAGGCATTCCAGTCAGTGATTGTTCTGGGAAAGAGTGAGAATTTTCTAGTGTGTGTTTTGCATGATGGGAATTTGATAGGAATTAGAGTGAGAATTTCGAGAGAAACGGTTAGGTGGAATGAGTGCTATTTTCTTTACAACCATTATATCGTGTATGATTTTGAAAAGTGAAGCAAGCCTTGCGTCTTTTATTCGCTTTGCTCAAGAGCGTCACTATAGATTGTTCAACATATCTCCAACACTAGAGATGTTTCTGAATTTGTTGGAGACATAACGGACAGCTCTACGCCGAACCATTTCAATCTTGTTTATGTCAGTTTTCAAGTGTGGATCCCAGGCAGAACAAGCATACTCTAGGGTTGGTCTTACCAAGGATAAGTATGGCTTGTGTTTGACTTTTTTGGAACCTATTTTGATGTTTCTTAGGAAGCCACGGGTCGAATTTGCCTTTGCAAATTTGCACATATATGATAAATATGGGCTTCCCACTTGAGATTTGATGGGAGAGTTACTCACAAGTATTTAGCTTCTGTTACATGATTTAGTTCCTTTCCATGTAAGATGGTAAGAGAACTGCTCTGTGGTTTTATTGTTGGAGACGGATAGAATGGAGCATTTATCGGGGTGGAATGACATATCCCAACGACTTTCCCAGAGTGCCAATTAATCTAGGTCTTTCTGTAGGCTATCTGCATCTGACTTAGAACTTACTGTCAGATACATGATGATATCGTCAGCAGAAAGCCTAACGGTAGAGTTGATATCGTTTAATATATAGCAGGAAAAGACATGGGCCGATGACAGGGCCTTGAGACATCCCTGATGCTACTTTGACGAGTTAAGATTTTTGGCCACTCGCAATTTAATCATGCAAGTACAGACTGTTCTCTGTCTGATACTGTGATAGTAAACTTTCTATTCTGGTGTTGACTTTAGGGTTTACACCATAATACCTCAATTTGTGACAGGAGAGAATGATTCACTCTGTCAAACGCCTTAGAGAAGTCCATGATCAGGACATCACTCTGCTTCCCATTCCCAACAGTCTGTGATACATCTTCTAGGAACTTTAACAGCGGACTCTCGCAAGATCTTGATTTTGCGGAAACCGTGTTGGAGTTGGTATAGGATGTTTGGTTCATAATGTGCTTTAGGATTTACAGCATACACATGTGAATGATATTGGCCTTTAATTTTCAGGATTGTATTTAGGACGTTTTTTTATTTATATACAGGTAAGTGACACATAATTTATGCTAACTTTCAATCCTTTGGGACTTCGTCAGAATTTAGTGAATTATCAAAAATTATTTGTAGGATTAGGGGAATCTCGAGAGAATTTTTTTTCAGCACTCTAGATCTTGGTTTCACACCGTCCGGACCTGCTGCTTTACCTGGACTTAGATTACTCAAAAGCTGGGCTATACATTTAAGGTTCATGAACGTTTATGAAATAACCTAAATTTTCCGTTCGTAGAAAAGCATTACAGAAGTTAAGGAACCGAATCCTTGGCTCAATATATGGAAATATTTGCACACTTTTATTAAAGGCCCAATATACGTAACTTCAGGGAAATTTTCGTGATTCTGAAAAGTTCTGAAAAATAATCCAGTTGATAACCATACAAAAGTAAGCCTAAAACGAAGTAAACCTGAGCGGTAACTAACAAGAAACTCTTGACAAAAAAATCCAAAGAATTGAAAATCATTCAGGTGGGGCCCACTTCAACAACATACCGAAGGTAGAAGACGGTTCGAAATGAACGCGTGTTTACAAATAGGGTGTTTCAACTGCTGCTGTACCGGTAACCGCGAAAGAATTCATCTTGAATATTGCTGATATCAGTTAATCTTAACTAAATCTACAAATATAATAAGTTATTAGGCTTTTTTTTTCGCTTCAAGTTTTGCCGAAAGTTACGTATATTGGGCCTTTAAGAAAATTTTCCAATGATTGCACAGATATCCAGATGAGTGATACAGGCCCTCTGGGGATCTTGTTAACAAGTATAGATGATGTCTGTGATGCATTAATATTTTCTAAAGATATTCCTGTCGACATTGAGACTGGTGATATGAAAAGGAAAGTATAACGTTCCAGAAATTCAGGAATGTTTTATCTTTGGACCACTTCTGTTTTTTCGATGACATTCTGACGATATTTAATGTTCAACATCACAGGGACCTGGGAATTTGTCACAGCTACACTTTGAGGGGGTTTAGATCAATTTTCGATAAAATACATTTGTTGCTACAAACAATGTACAGTTCATGTACAACTCTCATATGTTGTACACTTAATGAATCGATAAATTATCCAAACTTTTTTGGAAACAAATTTGAAACGGACTATAGTGAAATAATTCCGGATATATTCTCCGGTTTTAGTCGAAATTTAGAAGCCCAACAAAAACTTCCGGTTTATTTGTGCAATAGCCGTTTTGTGTGTATGGTCGAAGAAAAATGCTGAAACCAGCACATGTAGCCTGGATCCTGCCTCATTTGCAGTTTCATGAATGCAAACTTCGATTATTCGTGTTTTGATGGCCGTTGATGCACCAAACTGTGTTACGTTCTCAAGAAACAAAAGAATCACTTGTAGTCGCACATAGGCTGGTGTTTCAAACCGAACTACCAAGTAACATGGATCAGAATACCGATAGCGAGTGCTTAGACCTGAAACTCTGTGCCGAAATGGAGAAGCTGGCAGATCAGTTAACAGAATCGGGTAAACCGGTACTGGATGCTGATGCGATGAAGTCGTTCAAGAAAATATGCCGGTACAATTATCAGATAACACAGTTTGATTATTTATTATAACACAGTTTGATTTCGAATACATACATTACAGTACACACATGTAAGGATTAATTCAGCATGAGTTTTCTCTATCTGAACCAACCAAGGACCAAAGGAACCAAGGCTATGGGTCAAAAGTCCTAAACAGCCCCGTACATGATTCCTGGTCCGCCATATAGGAAAAGTTGAACAAAAATATGTAAAAAAAATTTTTTTATAAAATGTGTATAAGATGGGAAGCTCAAGGATCCACCTTCTGCAACTTTCTTGACCATCACATGTACCTTAATTATCAGTTATCTAATGCTTTAGTGGTGCATATTTACCCAACAATAGGAATGGGCATTGTGGTACATGTATATATCATATAATGTAGGGTAACTTGAATTACAATCATTTCCCCAAATAATGTTTATCTGGGGTTAATTTATCCATTATTTCGCAAATGACAATAAGTTTAGGCAAGAAATGAACATTTATTTTGTCCATCTTGTGTGCATTGAAAAATATTTGGTCAAATCATTTTCCAAACCCAGTATATACAGTAGTACTGGATCAAAAGTTTTACCATTATACATCTTTTAATTTCCATCCAAATACATGCATGTACATGTCAGGCTTTTAAGCATTTCTCCAAGCCTATTTATGATTTGATTCAACTATAAAAGCACAAAAGTCACTTGATCTTCAATGTATAACATCGACCAAAACTGGAATTATCCATAATTGTTTCAGGAAATTTAACCAGTTAATTTTTTTTCGTTTCAGGATATCCGATTTATATGTGAAACATGCATTTCATATATTGATGACAAAACTAGAAGAAGACCATTCCGAGGTTAGACTGTCTTCCTTCCAAATGGTAGATGAGCTATTTAACCGATCCCATGCTTTCAGAGAACTGCTAGTGTCAGAATTCCAGCGTTTTTTAGAATTAACAGTGGGTAAGACATTTTGTATATAAACAACATGTGTATATAAAAATTCAAAGTATTATTTTATCTTGAGACCATATATCTATGTTTGTGATACAAAATTTTGCACTCTGATTGAATGCAACGTACCATCCCTCAGAACCCAGTCTTTGTCTATGCCATGCTTTCCCAGACCTTTACTGGTAGCAGGTAGTATTATTAGCTCACCTGGTCCGAAGGACCGAGCTGAGCTTATGCCATACCGTGGCGTCCGTCGTCTGTCCGTCCGTCAACAATTTCTTTAAACGACTTCTCCTCCATAACCACTGATAGGAAATCAACCTAATTTGGCAGGAAGCATCCTTTGGTGCCCAGGATTCAAAATTGTACTAATGGTGGGACTGACCCCCTAGGGGGCTGAGGGGCGGGGCCAAAAGTGTTATTTAGCTATATTGGTTTAAGCGACTTCTTCTCCATAACCACTGATTGGAAATAAACCTTAATTGGCTGAAAGTATCCCTAGGAGCTTAGGATTCAAAATTGTACTCATGGTTGGACTGACCCCCTAGGGGGCTGAGGGGTGGGGTCATAAAAATTATTTACTTATATTGATATTAGCGACTTCTTCTTCATAACAACTGATTGGAAATCAGCCTTATTTGGCAGGAAGCATGCTTAGGTGCCCAGGATTCAAAATTGTACTAATGGTGGGACTGACCCCCTAGGGGGCTGAGGGGCGGGGCCAAAAGTGTTATTTAGCTATATTGGTTTAAGCGACTTCTTCTCCATAACCACTGATTGGAAATAAACCTTAATTGGCTGAAAGTATCCCTAGGAGCTTAGGATTCAAAATTGTACTCATGGTTGGACTGACCCCCTAGGGGGCTGAGGGGTGGGGTCATAAAAATTATTTACTTATATTGATATTAGCGACTTCTTCTTCATAACAACTGATTGGAAATCAGCCTTATTTGGCAGGAAGCATGCTTAGGTGCCCAGGATTCAAAATTGTACTAATGGTGGGACTGACCCCTAGGGGGCTGAGGGCCGGGGCCAAAAAGGGTTATTTAGCTATATTAGTTTAGTCGACTTCTTCTCCATAACCACTGATTGGTAATCAACCTTATTTGGCAGGAAGCATCCTTAGGTGCCCAGGATTCAAAATTGTACTAATGGTGGGACTGACCCCCTAGGGAGCTGAGGGGCGGGACCAAAAAGAATTATTTAGCTATATTGATATTAGCAACTTCTTCTCAATAACCACTGATTGGTAATCAGCCTTATTTGGCAGAAAGTATCCCTAGGTGCTCAGGATTCAAAATTGTACGCATGGTGGGACTGACCCCTTAGGGGGCTGAGGGGTGGGGGCCATAAAAAGTATTTAGCTATATTGATATTAGCGACTTTTTCTTCATAACCACTGATTGGTAATCAACCTTATTTGGCAGGAAGCATGCTTAGGTGCCCATGATTCAAAATTGTACTCATGGTGGGACTGATCCCCTAGGGGGCTGAGGGGCGGGGCCAAAAAGGGTTATTTAGCTATATTGGTTTAAGCGACTTCTTCTCCATAACCACTGATTGGAAATCATCCTTATTTGCTAGGAACCATCCCTAGGTGCTCAGGATTCAAAATGGTACTCATGGTGGGACTAACCCCCTAGGGAGCTGAGGGGCGGGGTCAAAAAGAGTTATTTAGCTATATTGGTTTAATCGACTTCTTCTCCATAACCATTGATTGGAAATCAGCCTTATTTGGCAGGAAGCATCCCTAGGTGCTCAACATTCAAAATTGTAATAATGGTGGGACTGACCCCCTAGGGGGCTGAGGGATGAGCCAAAAAAAAAATTATCATGATTACTTAGATACCAATGTATCCAGGTGAGAGATACAGGCCCTCTGGGCCTCTTGTTATATAATTATTATCCTGATCGGATGTGAAAAGGGATAGGGTTAACTGTCCGACCAAGTAGGTTTTCTCCAGGTACCCCAGGTTCCCTCAACAATAACAAGTACAACACCTTCCACCCACCCCCATGCACTTACAATCGTAAGTTTAAAATCTGTTTCATAATTGTTGTAAAACAAATTATAAGTTTATCCTTACTTTAGTATCATTACGGAAAATCACCAAAGATTCTATTAATGCATATATATTTTTGATAAATTGTATGGAAATATTTTTTAATATATTGTATAGAATAAACTATGTTTTGTATGACCCACTAATAGGCTTTGACACCACTTATTTAGATGGTAGTATAGGGATGTATTGCAAATAGCATTATTGTTTTTTCTAGAAGTAAATGCTAGGAATTTTTTGATTCCATAAAAATGATTGTACACTGTATATACAGTATCTATTTGAGTAACAGAGCTACAGTTGAAAAGTTGTTTCTTGAAAATTTGATCAATTGTATGAAGTTCTGTAGAGTAAGTACATAATATACAAGTTATATATTTCATCTTGTAAACATTTATTTGGAAAATATGTATTTTGAAAATATTTACAACTGTGACATGCACATATTTTTATAATGCACATTTTATATATGTATGTTTGTATTACAGAGGTTGATTTTGAGCAGCCTCTCCCTCCCCCCAAAGCTGCAGCCACTGCTCTGCGGACTAATTCACTCAAGGCCATACAACAGTGGCAGGAAAAATATGGAGAGGCCTACAAAAAACTCAAGCTTGGTTTCAACTACCTTTCCACATGCAGACACGTAAGTTTGATCAACTGTTCATGTTGATCAATCTATATCAGTATATATTTCCTTCATCTTCAGGTCCCAGGGGGAAACTGTACGCTTTCATTAAGCATACCGGGTAAGTGCAATTTTCTCCTTGGACTGAAGATGTGTTTTGTTACAACGCATTTATTCCAGTACTGTGGGTTTCCGACGATGATATTTGTAGGAAGTGACTTGTTTGAAATTTTTTTCAAATCCTTGTTCTGTATCAGTAAGTTGTGAATACAAATATAAAATGCCAAAAAATAGAAAGTGGTAAAAAAATAATCAAAATTCAAAGCTGTAATCTAGAAAACTTAGGTTCTGTATTCTCTTTTGTGGAATGCTAAGTTAAAATATGAAGTCAGGATCAGTTGCAACATTTCGTATACAAAGTGTTTGTGAATTCACAATATATGTGTGCACACATCCAAAATTTGATTAAAAATCACATTTCAACCATATTGACTATCAATATATCAGGCATCAAAATCAGCCTTACACATGATTATGTATTTGTTGAAAATTTATTTTACCTGTATTTACAAGACACAGTAATTTCAGATATATATATATACAATGTAAAGAATTAATTTCAGTTTCACAATTTTCAATTTCAGCAAATCTTATTGACTTTATATTAGATCTAAATGTATTTAGTAAGTCCTCGCCAAACTATTCAAGTTAGCAATGTAGGGGAGATAACCCCAATTTAGTTTATAAAATAAATATTCTGTAAATGATAGTACATGTATGTACATTTGTTGAAACCCATCCTACATAAATGTATACAATTGAACCCATACTCCAATTTTCTGTGTGACAGGTGAATTTTGACAATATACGAGCTAGGACACTAGCGGAACAGCAAAGACAGAGGGAAGATGAAGAGAAAAAGAAACGGATTGCTACGGAAAGAATAAAGAAAACTTTAGGCGAAATAGAAGGTAAGGAGGATGTTGTTTGGTTTAAAAAATTGGTTTGATGTTGATCAACAAGGGGTTGCTTAAAAAATGTCAACAAATTAAAACTGTTAATCCACCCAATACTGTATTTACATAGTACATAGTATACTTAGTTAATCAACTAAAGTACCTAAACCCCAAACTAAATGTATATTTCAGCTCATTTTGATGTTGGTAGCTAATCGTGGATTTAAGGAAATTTCTACGATTGATATGGATCCTCAAGGTTACTGAAAAAATGGAATTGTTTGTGGCACGGAAATTCTTTCGCTTGCATTAAAGGCCCTATAAACGTACCTTTCGGCAAAACTTGAAGCGAAAATCAAGCCTAATAACTTTTTATATTTATAGATTTAGTTAAGATTAACTGATATCAGCAATATTCAAGATGAATTCTTACGCGGTTACCAGTACAGCAGCAGTTGAAACTCGGTATTTGTAAACACGCATCCAGTTAGAAGTGTCTTCTAACTGCGGCTTGTTGTTGAAGTGGGCCCCACCTGAATTATTTTCAATTCTTTGAATTTTTCTATCAAGAATTTCTTGTTGGTTACTGCTCAGGTTTACTTCGTTTTAGGCTTATTTTTGCATGGTTATCAACTGGATTCGTTTTCAGAATTTTTCAGAATCACGAAAAATTTCCTGAAGTTACGTATATTGGTCCTTTAAATTTCCGCGAATATATCCAGACACGAATATGTTTAGCACTACTCAAACTCTACCGTGTCAAATAGTATTATATGCACACTTTGCAACATAGCATGACTGAGAGTGCGAAAGTAACCACATTACAAACAGTTTGGAGACTTGCTAAGCACAATATTCCATGTGGAAAAATATTGACTTTTACAGCATGCAGTTGCACAAGACCTTTACCAATTATATCAGGAGTAGGGGGATATACATACGCTACAATAGCGCAAAAGTAGTAGAACTTCTGCCTACTGTAAATATCAATAAATATTTTCTAAAAAAATACACTTAACTTGAAGAACTTTTTTGACAAAGTAATGAAGATGAAATATTTGAAATACAATGAAGCAGTGCATGTTCAAAATGGTGAAAATAAGTGAGAGTAGACACTAGGTTTTATGATCATTTTAACCAACGCAGCTAATAGTCAATGTGTTTAGGCCTAATCGCGCTGTAGTTATACTAGAACAGAAGTTAATGGAAGGTTTCTGTACATACAAAAAATTACAAAATTCTTTATTTGTTTTACATCCTACAAACAGCTATAGTCATTTAAAGACTTATCAGGATTTGTTGGTTGAGAAAAGTCAGTATTCCGGGAGAAAAATCCACCAACCAACGGCCAGTACATGGCGACTGTTCCACGTGGGGGCTCAAACCTGGGACCAAGTAGTGGAACATATTACATTGTACTGTGACTAAAAAACTTAATAAACATCAATTCACACATTTTGTTTACAAAATTTTATGGAAAACTTGTTAGTTAATGTATTACATTGTATCAGTAATTACTTATAAATTTTTTTTACTGAAAATAGCAACAGATGAGTTTAAATTATAACTAAAAAAAAAAAAAATGTATTTTTCAGATATAGGAGAAGATATACGGAACAGCCTTAAGGAAGTTCACACCTGCTTTGATCTTATCCTACCCTCACCAGAAAACTTTTTTATCAAATCCCAAGATGATAAAGTACATGGGGATCAGACAAAATGTGTCCCAAACACAAAACTCTCAGCAAATCTGATAACAGATTTAGACTTAAAAAGTGCAGATTTGTTCAATGAAAGTGACTTTTCTGGTGCTAGAAGTGACAGTGAAAGTACTGTAAATCAGTCAAACTCTGTGTTAGACACAAAACCAAATTCTGCTAGTCAAACAGTTAATGTTATAAAGAAGACAAACAGTGAAACTTCTACCTCAAGTTCAAAATGTGCAGATTCATCATTGAAGGGAGATAATTCATTGATAAAGGGGGATAATTCAGTGATAAACAGTAGTGAAAATGATGATGAAATTTCAAAATCAAACAGTGATGGTGCCAATTCAAAAATTAGATGTGAATCTCAGTCAGAAAATGAACATAATTTGAATAATTCAGAAGACAATGATGATAATGAGGAGAAGGAGGAAAGTGATGAAGAGAGTGATATGGAAAGTGTAAATGAAGAAGATTTTGTTCAGCAACACGGGTTAGGTACACATCAGTACAACATCACTATTGATATAAATCCAGGGCCTGTGTCACTACAGGAAACGGAGGATAACCAGGCAGTCCTCACTACACTCAAGGATCTGTACAGACTGCTTGTGTCCAAGTATTTCCCTACTGTCCAACACTGGCTACAGGTACTAATTAAATAAACTTAGCATATAAAAAATGTTGTCGAGAGAAAACAAAGTTACAATCAGCTATTTCAATACCTATCTATCAAATTTGAATGTCACTTCTCTAAAACCTTTTTGCTATTTTTAATACTTTGAAAATGTAGCTTGGGCTCATAGATAATAAAATGGTTTCACCCCTGGAACTGCTATTAATGTTGGGTACAAAAATTGGTAAAGTGTATATGTATATGGTATTTAATATAATAGTTAGCTGTACTGTTACATTTGTACTACTGCTACTGAAGATTATAAGACTCTTTCATGACCAGGGGTGTAAAATAGGGAAATTCCACCTGGGGGGTTTTCAGATTTGGTGTAACCCGATGGTTGCCAAGGGTTTTGCCTAATTTGAAAACCCAGAAGGTTGGTTGAATTTCCCTATCTTACCCCATATTTCCAAACAGTGGTTGCACAGAAAAACTAATCTCAGCTTTCTAATCATGGTTTGATGAATTTGTCAAAACTTTTACGGGTGATCTTTTTTTATTTGTTCCTTTCTGCCTTATGCAGTTATGAAGGCGACTGGTCATTTAATTTTCAAGATATGTATTTTAACCATGTTAGACCATTCCTTATTTAATTATTTGACTGTTTATCACAGGTTCTCTCTAAGTATGGAGCCAAGCAAGGCGAAATCAAACAAGTCATTGACCTGAAAGCAGATATCGAGAAAACAAAGAAAAAATTTCATGAGTTGAACATCATCCCAGAGGAGAAAGTGAATAAGGATCAGGATTCAGGTATCAACGCATTTAGGGTTTACAATATCATGTGTTAACAGAGACATGTACTTTTGAAAAATCATATATATACCAGAAATGAATTGTGTGCAATAATATTAAGCAGTAGAGAGTGCACTTGCAGGAGTTTGATTTCCATATTGTAAGTGAAAAGATATGGGGTCACCTGCTAGACCACACAGGTTTTCTCTGGGTACTCCAGTTTCCTCCCACAGTAAGCGCCATCATCCGGGACAACAAGAGTGATTTGGTTGGATAACTGCATGTATCATAATGGTTATAAATAAGTAAAGTTTATTTTATTTGAAGTTCTCCTTAACATGAAATATGCTGGACAGAAGTACACACTATGTAATATAGACATGATATCAATATTTTTAGTACATTTTTAGCTCACCTGGCCCGAAGGGCCAAGTGAGCTTATGTGATGGTGCAGCGTCCGTCGTCCGTCCGTCCGTCCGTCCGTCGTCCGTCCGTCCGTCCGTCCGTCAACTTTTTCCTTTAAACGACTTCTTCTAAAATACTGAAAGGCCCAGTGACATGAAATTTGGCTGGTAGATTTCTTTGAAGGAGCTGAACAAAGTTTGCGAAAAAAAATCACTTTGACCTAATTTCAAGGTCACAGGGGTCAAAAATGTCGAAACCTTCAAACAACTTCTTCTAAAATACCGTCAGGCATAGAGACTTCATATTTGACAAGTAGCTTCCTTAGATGAAGCCAAATAAAGTTTGCGAAAAGAAATGACCTTGACCAATATTCAAGGTCACCGTGAGGTTAAATCTATTTTAACCTTTAAACGACTTCTTCTGAAATACCAAAAGCCCTAGAAACATGATATTTGGCTGAAATGTCCCTTGGATGAAGCCCGACAAAGTTTGCGAAAAGAAATGAAATTGACCTATATTCAAGGTCACAGGGGTCAAATCTGTTAAAACCTTTAAACGACTTCTTCTGAAATACCAAAAGCCCTAGAAGCATGATATTTGGCTGAAAGGTTCCTTGGATGAAGCCGGACAAAGTTTGCGAAAAGAAATGACCTTGACCTATATTCAAGGTCACAGGAGTCAAATCTGTTAAAACCTTTAAACGACTTCTTCTGAAATACCAAAAGCCCTAGAAGCATGATATTTGGCTGAAAGGTTCCTTAGATGAAGCCCGACAAAGTTTGCGAAAAGAAATGACCTTGACTTATATTCAAGGTCACAGGGCTCAAATCTGTTAAAACCTTTAAACAACTTCTTGTGAAATACCAAAAGCCCTAGAAGCATGATATTTGGCTGAAAGGTTCCTTGGATGAAGCCCGACAAAGTTTGCGAAAAGAAATGACCTTGACCTTTATTCAAGGTCACAGGAGTCAAATCTGTTAAAACCTTTAAACGACTTCTCCTGAAATACCAAAAGCCCTAGAAGCATGATATTTGGCTGAAAGGTTCCTTGGATGAAGCCAGACAAAGTTTGCGAAAAGAAATGACCTTGACTTATATTCAAGGTCACAGGGGTCAAATCTGTTAAAACCTTTAAACGACTTCTTCTGAAATACCAAGAGCCCTAGAAGCATGATATTTGGCTGAAAGGTTCCTTGGATGAAGCCCGACAAAGTTTGCGAAAAGAAATGACCTTGACTTATATTCAAGGTCACAGGGGTCAAATCTGTTAAAACCTTTAAACGACTTCTTCTGAAATACCAAAAACCCTAGAAGCATGATATTTGGCTGAAAGGTTCCTTGGATGAAGCCCGACAAAGTTTGCGAAAAGAAATGACCTTGACCTTTATTCAAGGTCACAGGGGTCAAATCTGTTAAAACCTTGAAACAACTTCTTCTGAAATACCAAAAGCCCTAGAAGCATGATATCTGGCTGAAAGGTTCCTTGGATGAAGCCCGACAAAGTTTGCGAAAAGAAATGACCTTGACCTTTATTCAAGGTCACAGGGGTCAAATCTGTTAAAACTTTTAAACGACTTCTTCTGAAATACCAAAAGCCCTAGAAGCATGATATTTGGCTGAAAGGTTCCTTGGATGAAGCCAGACAAAGTTTGTGAAAAGAAATGACCTTGACCTATATTCAAAGTCACAGGGGTCAAATCTTTTAAAACATTTAAACGACTTCTCCTGAAATACCAAAAGCCCTAGAAGCATGATATTTGGCTGAAAGGTTCCTTGGATGAAGCCAAACAAAATTTGAAAATGAAAATGATGTTGTCTTATAAGGTCACAGGGGTAAAATATGTTTAAATCTTAAGATGTTCTTCTAAATGTCTTACATTAAAAGATTTTAGGGGACTTTAGGGTTACACTATAATATAAGTCAGAGATTGATACCAGGTGAGCGATGCAGGCCCATTGGGCCTCTTGTTAAAGGATTCCACTGTCCATGCATTATTTTGTGTATAGGTAAAATAAAAAAGTACCCCAATTACAATAGTTGACCAATGCTTGACACCCATTAAAAAAAGTTTTCTCTAAAATGATATTTCTAATGATAATTTTTGTTTAATTTTCAGATGACAGTGAAGAAGAATTTGAAGAAGTGCCTGAGAAGGAAGGCTATGAACCACACATCCCAGCTCACCTCCGGGCTGAATATGGTATGACACAGATACAATTATTACAATCAATAATTCTCTTAGAGTTACTATCTAGTGATAAATATACACCTTGTTCAGGCCTATATATGCACAAAATTTCACCATTCACAATGCGTTTAAAGTTATAATTATATCATCAGATTGACTTCAGAAATTATTTTTCTTTATAATGTACAGTCAAACCTGCCTTAACGGCCACCTGTATTAGACGACTTTGTATCATATGTGACCGTAATATTTCCCCCCATCAAAATTCACTATATAAATGACTTGAATTAAGCGACTACCTGTCTGACATGACCAACGACCATCATTTCTGTGTCCCAAGTACCGAAAAAGACCTTTTTAAGCGACTTTTTGGAATGAAGAATTCCGAAAATCTTGCAAGAAAAACTCATGCCATGGGACATGTTTCTATCAAATTTAAACTGGTCTCACAAAAAGGAAAAAAAAACTTTGGTCATTTTAACGAATAAACAATAGAAACATGGATTCACACTGACCTATGTCACCAGCAAGCCACTTTAATTACAGGCCAGACCAAAATGGTGAGTCTCGCATGGTTTACTGAACGGAAATACTGAAAGAGACTATAAAATAGAAACCGGACACTAACATTGGATCCAGAATTTGGGCGGTCGTAGTGATGGGATGAATGTTTATAAGAAACCAACATACAAATAAGCATTTCTTCAATTGGACAAATATAAAATTATCGGAAGTTTTTTTTTTTCACAAACAAAGATTAATTATTCCCAATGATTTGAGATATATATTTTCTTTATAATCTAGGTCAAAAAGACATGCACTTCAAAAATTATATTGTTATTAATTTTTGTCTTTGACGGAAGTTTTGTGATTTATCTGCTTTAAATAGTTCCTCTAAATATGTAATATATAGGAATAGAAATTATATGATTTTCAACTTTTATTATTGAACCTGTATTAAGAGACCCCCTGTCATATGTGACCTACCGGGTATGTTGCCTCCCTTTGAAGGTCACATATGACAGGTTTGACTGTATTTGAAAAATGTTTCCGTCATGAATGACTAGATTGTGGATGGCAGGGTTTTGTGTTCCCAAACTAGGTCTCTGTGATTCATTGTTTAACTTCTGTTAGTTAAAGTTGGCAAATTACAGTATTCAAAAAAGATTCATTCATTTTTATCAGTCATGCCTGCTAGTTGGAATATATGATTCTTTGTTTCCTTTTAAGAGTAATCATGTTTCATGAAAGCTAAGCAAAGAATTATTTTCCCTGCCACTAGGGCAATAAATGTATATAATTTAATCTTGTTTGAACCAGCCCATAACATAAAAAATGACGTCATCGTTTATAACGTTGCATTTGATTGGCTGATGCAGCAGCGTAATGATTTGTAAGAGAAAGAGTCCATCAATAAAGTATATTTTCGCAGGGTATAGATTAAATTATAAGTATTGACTTGAATCTATTTTTTATGTTATGGGGTTATAACACAAAAACCCGGAGTGTACTCTCATCATAAACCGCTTCGCGGGTTATTTAGAGTACACTCCGTTTTTTTGTGTTATACCCCCATAACATAAAATACAGATTCAAGTTAATCCTTAAATAAATCCAGAATAAAATATTAACAACTGTAGGTGTCATTTTTGTAGTTTCTCTAAACTCATTTTGGCAGAGAGGCACATAATTACTAATTATGTGCCTCTCTGCCAAAATGAGTTTAATTAGGTTTAAATGACATGGAGAACCGGACATCAAAATTCAGGTTTAATGACTAATGCCATCATTTTGCCAGAAATGGTGGTATACATGAGGTATGATTATGACAGAATACAACTTTATGTAGGGTTGGAGCCCCAGTCAAGCTCAAGTACAGCAGGCCAAAGTAACGATCAGCTAGGGACAGCCCATCTGAAGATACCCCCTGTCAAAGCTGCAAAGCCTTCAACTAAAAAAAGTCAGATTTCACCTGGGAAGAAACCGACACCTCACTACTGGGACATCAACTGTCGCCTAGCGGAGGACAGCGCTGACGATCCAGCGTCCCTCAAGGCCAACCTAAACCGCCTGGGGGTGGACGTCAGTAAACCAGGCCCAAGGTGAGAACATTACAATGGTTCTATAGGTGATTAAGATAAAAATAGTCGATCTAGCCCCTACTATTTCAATCTGATTAAAATCATATCTTGATCTCTACGCCGTTCAGTAAAATAATCTCTGCTGCTTCAAGATCTGCGGGACATTCCATAGGGGGTCATGTTCAGATGACCTTTTGCATTCGCCAATCAAATTACTACTTTCAGAATCTGAAATGTGGTTTTTTGAGGCGAAAAAGCTGGCATAATATCATTTGTACGTTTAGTCATTTCGTCACCAAAAAGTTACTGTGGAATAATGTGACGAAATGACTTGCTGCAAGATGACAGGTCATTGGAAATTATTTTAGTGTTAAGTGAAGAGCCGACAAAGATCATCTGAATGTGACCTCCTATGGGATGTCCTCAGAACTTAACGCAGCAGAGAGAAGTTTACAGAACAGAGCGGATATCAAGATATGATTTGAATCAGATTGCTACTTTTAAACCTGATTTTCTCGCTAACTAGCCAGTGGTGTAGAGGGGAAAATGGTCTGTGTTCTTTACAAAATTCTTTGGTACTCGAATTTTCTCACGATCTAGTTATTACATTAAAAATCCACTTTAAAAGTTTGGCATTATTTTCAAATGCTGACATGAGCTCCAGTATGTTTTTTTAAAATCTTACATTATATTCTGTATTACAATATGACTTTGTGCTGGGATTATTTTCCCTCTCACACTTCGCAAGTGAATGACTGTCGTTTAACTCTTCTGTACATGCTAAAGAATTACACGTACTTAAGCAGTCCTTAGGTTCACATGCCTTTTGATTTTATTTATGTATTATGTTCTTAATAAAAAATGCAAACCTTGTCTATCAAACAACCAGATATATCCTAATCTACAATGAGTTTATGTTTTGTTCATAAAATAATGGGAGATTTTGTTTTTCTTGATAAATTTTCAGCAATGCTCAACAGAGCTCTTTATCCTTGGCCAGGGGAAAGAGAAAGGTTGGTTCGTCCAGTGCAGCTGAAAATTCCAGAAAAGAGAAACTGTTGGAAAAAGCACCTTTAATCTCCTATGGTGTAGATTTGGAACATTGGGAAAATCCAGAAAATATAGCCATACCTATGGTAGAAAAGTAGGTGGTACTAAAAAAGATAAAATGAAATTTTATAAATATTATTTTTATTGTTTGGGAAGTATAATCATCTGTGAAGTAATTCACATTATTTGATCGTAAATTGTATAAGTTTTGCTTGAAAGTACTATTAACCACATCACAATTTTTTTTTACATATATATAAATATAAACATGTTTGAATGATTCAGGTATGACTCCCTGCACAGATTCTGGACACCATCAGAAGAGGCTAGTGATGTTCCAGAAAAGGTTTGTTAAAAAATATAAAAGCATTCTATTTCAAGGTGATAGTTTAGACAATTGCTATCATTATTAGCTTCAATACATCCCAAAACTGTTGTTTCCATTTACAAAATAATTTGACATGTTATACTGTAGTTCTAAAGGAGCTTTACAATTCATCTTCATTCTTAAATGCATATTCATTGTAGAAATAATTATTTAAGATATATATATTTGTGTTGTCATTATTGTATGGAGAGATTACATCTAGAGACTTTGTTGTGTACATTTGTGTGTAGGAGGGAAGGGCTGCAATGACCAAGCGTAACATGACCTACACTGGCAAGTTTGAACCTGTCCGCTGGCATTGTCGCGCTCCGCTGCCAAACGGTAAACTCTGCGAAAGGATGGATAGATACAAGGTATGGTGCAGTTAGTCTTCCTTTGCAATAACAACTGTTGGCTTAAAAGTTCCTGACATCAAATGTTTGACAATTACAAACAAATCTTGATCTTTTAAGCTGACATCTGTAATAAAAACCACATTGGAGGTCCAAGAAGTTATGTCACTTTGAAGATGGTTTCTTTTTTCATTCATTCCTGAAATTTCTTAATAATTTATTCCTGCCTTTGAATAATTATTCAATGTGATCAATTTTAATTTGAGATACATTCACAGCTAATGTGGTTCAATTCATCAATAGAAATAGTTTATGTGTGTGCTTTTAGTTTCCTTGTTTGTTGACTGTTTCTAAAGCCATGTAGAGGTTTCAATGAAGTTGATATTTATATATCTACAAAAAATATTATATCAAGATTCAGCCTAAATATGCAGTTTGATCATCACTTCATCGGTTTTTTAATTCACACCTTTTTTTTTTACAAAAGAACACATCAATCAATGTTATTCCATGGGCAGTAGAACCTCTATATAGAAGTGTTGTCAAGACAATTAAATATCAATGTATACTTCCTGTGAACAAATTCAGAAATGCAGAGTTTGTGGAAACTATTATCCTGGTAGAAATACTACATCTTTCATGAAATATGTTTTTTATTTTAGTGTCCCTTCCATGGGAAGGTCATTCCACGAGATGACCTTGGAAATCCCACGGAACCAGAGGACATTGCTAGATTGGCCAGTAATGAGCCGGATGTAGTAGGTTAGTATTTAAATCTCAAGGTCATAGGTGTTAGAGGTCACAATAAGGTCAAGGTCACTGCTCTAATCAGAGGAGAGACATCACATGCTGAAGTCTGAAAAACAATCTCTTGCAGATGTCATTTCAGATTAAAACATTACTGGAACAACAGAGGGTTTATTTAATTAATAAGAATAGAAACAAGTATCACAGACAATATTTGATTACCATGATTTGCAGTACAGTGATACCAGTCTATTGGGACACCCTGTGGTTTATTCCTTTAAAGGCCCAATATACGTAATTTTCGGCAAAACTTGAAGCGAAAATGAAGCCTAATAACGTTTTATATTTATAGATTTAGTAAAGATTAACTTATATCAGCAATATTCAAGATGCATTCTTACGCAGTTACCGTTACAGCAGCAGTTGAAACTCGGTATTTGTAAGCATGCGTCCATTTTGAACTGTCTTCTAACTTCGGCTTGTTGTTGAAGTGGGCCCCATATGAATTATTTTCAATTCTTTGGATTTTTCTGTGAAGAGTTTCTTGTTAGTAACCGCTCAGGTTTACTTCGTTTTAGGCTTATTTTTGCATGGTTTTAACTGGATTTTTTTTCAGAATTACGCAAACATTTCCTGAATTTACGTATATTGGGCCTTTAACACAAGAGACTGCTGGTGGGACGTTTTTTCAATAGGATATGATTTTGCTGTGAGGTTACACAGTGCTTGTCAAAAGTATCTCACCATGTAAAATATCCAGAATTGTTTGAGTAAACCTGTCAAATTAGACCAAATGTTGAAAAAGACACAGGTTTTGGATTATAGCAATATGGTAATTTAGGTTAGACAGATTGTCAGAATATCCAGGGCTCAGATAAAACAGGTGTACTCCCTACATGGTTGATAACAAAATTAAACTTCCACATTCTAAATCTGTACAAAGTTAGGGGGCAGAAATGAATATTGTGAGACCCAAACTTTTTAATTTTATAATTTGTAAATCGTAAAGAATTAAAAATTGATCTCATTCACCCCCTGGAGACACAATTCGACTCTTCAAATTCAAAGGTTGGAATAGTTCATTGTGAAGTATCAGGGGTGGATGAGTTAGTAAAAACAGTGAAGTGAAGTATTTAACTAAAAACAGTGAAGTGAAATATTAAACTATTTACTTATAATACAACTTGTAAAATTGTACTGGTTTTGTCCTGTAGATGAGGTACCTCCTTGGCAGGACCCAGAACTCCAGGCCGATATTGAGGCAGCCACTGGTATTGACCTTGGCTCTATGAGGTCAAAGGGCAAAGGGAAAGGAAAGGGCAAAGGTAAAGGTAAAGGGAAGCAACCAAAACATCCAAACCTGACCAACATAAGTGAGTCAACAAACACCGCTCGTAACAGGCTGGAGGCAAAAGTATTCAAACCGTGAGTATGACAAGTATTTTCATTGTACTAAAAAACAGTTTATTTTCATTTTGTTTCATCTGAAATTTGTTTGCTTATATAATTAGGTAAGGAGGGTGTATATAGTAATCACTTTGTCTGTGCATCTGTCTGTGGGTGCATCCATCGGTGCTTTCAGAAATTGTGTACAACATATTTAAGAAACTCTGTGTCAGATTTGGTTTATATTCACACCATAGCAACACACTTTCGAGTTTTACACCTTGGTGGTTATTGGTCAATGTTAATGGTCAAAGGTCACTCTTTATACCACTTTGTAAATAAAAAAGCTTGTGTACTAAATATTTCATGAGTTTCTTGACAGATTCAGTTCATATTCACACCATAGCATCACATTGAATAAATTGCAATATCTAATGATGAACTTTCAAGTGCTTTAGGGTAGCTTATGTTTGCTAAATAAGGTCCTATATCAAATGTTAGTTCATTTATTTCATAAAAATAAAAAAAAATATAATCTTTTATTATAAAAATCTTCTTTAAATGTAAATTACCCATGTATTTACAGGTCAGCATTAAAGCGAGTTGCAGCAGCTCAAAATGAAATTGCATACAAGAGAGTTCGGGACAAGTTTGGTAACCAATTTAACTACGCCCTCAAGTGACGAGACCGATTTGGTGTCAAGCTCAGGATCATTACCCTCTATAGCAGTAAAACGTCGTATCAAATGACTATCAACATTTAGCTCTTAACATTAAAATAACAAAACCTGGCTCTGTCAGGTGGGTTTGCAGCTAATAATTGCACATGTGTTCAAATTTCCAGTCTTAAAAGTTGTTGTGGATGATGCAAGCGGAAGGATGAAATACCTAATGTGGAAGGTTAGCAATCTGAAAATCCACTTTTTGGAAATTTTTCTTTATCTATGTACAGTATTCAGAAATTCATTTTTAAGGTGCGAAAACACTATAAGTATATTGGAAATACATGATTAGATTTTTAACAAAAAGTCAAAAAAAAATTTGATCTTATTCTTATTGAAATGCTACCTGATAAGGTATTGCCAATAAATGAGGATGTGTAAAATTAATTCCTATGCAAGTGTACATTTAACTTTATTTATGAAATTCATTGATGAATTTGTACATATTCAATTCTCATTCAAGAACAAGTAGAGAATATACAATTGTATCTTAGAATCAGAAAGTAGTTTTAGAACTCCCCACTTATATAAGATTTATCGATTGTAAACATTTGATTCGCAGTGTACAATTATGAATTTCCTGCAGGGAGAGAATATGTTACATACTCAGAACAAGTGAATTAAAATAATCGAATATTATGTCCACAGAAATTTGATGTCATGTACCATGTCACTCTCCAGGTGAAAAAATATGCCATATTGACTGTAGGAGCCATATAGTATATATTATAGTGTGGTTAGTACACCATCAAACCTTGTCAACTTAAACTCTTGTAACTCATAGACACCATTTTATTTGAAGTATTTCGTCGGTCCTGACAAATTTTCTCCGTAAACAATCAAACTCTCTTAAATCAATATCTCTGATAACTTGAAGTTTTTCAATGGTCCAGCTGACTTCCAGATATCCGGGTTCAGCTGTATATATAGGGATTATTTTTTCATCTAGATTATTTATTGCTTCCTTCTCTGAGGCCCTTTAGTTATTGGTCCATGATCTGCTGTAATGCAGAATAATAATGAAAGTATCAATTTGTAAGTTTGATCACTCTTGTGTTATACATATATATTTATTATTATAAGGCTGTACAAAGATAGATATATACAGTACATGTACGTAGAAGTGCCATGATCATGATAAAAATGTTCAAATTTCATGCTGATTAAGTATCTTAATGTTATTTATTTAAATGTTTTCAGTGTACAGTAAAAACTGTCTTTTTGTCACTGCAGGTCATGTATGTTGGATTAGACAAATGTTGGATTACTCAGGGGTCAGAAAAGACATGTATAACACAGATGATAAGGCGCTTATTGGGGAATGAAAAAAACTAAGTTATTTGTTATAAACATGTTTTACTGTATTTATATTAGACAGATTTTGAATGTTTTTATACTTTTGTCCTTTTACACAATTACAGTATTTTGACAGACTCTTGTGTTATAAAGTTTTATATGTCTGTCTTTGATGGTGCAGTGTCTGTCCTATCTTGTCTGTCTGTCTGTCCGTCAGGATTTGGCTTGTCTGCAGCTTCTTGCCTAAAGTTAAGTTTTCACCTAATGTATTCATTTCAAGTAATAATCATCAATCGGTGGAGCCAATGAAAAACTTGTGACCCAGAGGTGGATGCATATAGTGGTATGTACATGTAGTAGAATGTCAAACCATTTGGCCCCTGTGAATTCTTGGAATTCTTGAATCAAAATACATTTTAACAGATGTTTCAAAGGCAGAATTAACCATGTGGGAGGGGCAGGAGGCACTTGTTCAAAGACTGCCACCAACCATCAAATATTAAAGGATATTTAGTACAGTATAAGGAATAAGATGCAGATTTGGTTTTAACCCCACCACCCATGATATATTAAAACAGATGCCTCTTACCTCTCACACAATTATGGAATAGCCCAATTTTTTTCAAAATCTTTTTTTTTTGTTTCAGACAATGTTATTTTTCTTCAAAAGTTACTCTTTATATTGTCGTGGTGTAGAAGGATATTTCATTTACTGCAGGTACATGAATTTGCCATAGATTTTATTATTTTATTACCCTAAAAATTAATTGAATGCAAAATTTGGAAAGATATATGAACAACATGTATTTGATAATTTCTGTTGAATTTAAGAGTTGTATACAAACATATTATTGATAGATGGAAACTTTCAGATTTTTACTTTACATGTCATCATGGTATTGTTTTAAAAAGAGTGAGAGATAATTTAAACCAAGCAAGATGTTAATATTTGTATTGATGAATAAACAATGAAAGAAAAGAAATGTTTTGTTTGTTTATGATTTAGGTACTTGCCCATTATGTCCTGAAACCTGATAATCCAATATATAGAATTGTTTTAAGAGAAAATAAAAACTACATACTTTTTTGTAAAATTTTCGAAAATATGGGAATTTATGCAGTAAACAGGGTATGGTTGAAAAGTTTTGACAATAATGAAAATTTTTAATATTTTGAAGAAGAGACATTTTCAGAATCATTAACTAACGTTGATTGTTTTCAGCTCTCTAGTGCCTTAACTACTGGTCAGATTAAGATTTCTAGTGCCTTGACTACTGGTCAGATTAAGATCTCTAGTGCCTTGACTACTGGTCAGATTAAGATCTCTAGTGCCTTGACTACTGGTCAGATTAAGATCTCTAGTGCCTTGACTACTGGTCAGATTAAGTAAGATCTCTAGTGCCTTGACTACTGGTCAGATTAAGATCTCTAGTGCCTTGACTACTGGTCAGATTAAGATCTCTAGTGCCTTGACTACTGGTCAGATTAAGATTTCTAGTGCCTTGACTACTGGTCAGATTAAGATCTCTAGTGCCTTGACTACTGGTCAGATTAAGATTTCTAGTGCCTTAACTACTGGTCAGATTAAGATCTCTTGTGCCTTAACTACTGGTCAGATTAAGATCTCTAGTGCCTTAACTACTGGTCAGAATGTGTCTGTGTACTAGAGCAGAAGTTATTGTTCCTAGGAAAAAAGGGTTTGTTTGTAAAAAGAATATTTTATTGGAAATATCATGTTTGCCAGCACTCTACTTAGATGTAGCAGCCATATTGCATGTGATAGATCTATTTGTGTTGCACACATCATTAAACATCACAATTTCAATCAGGTTTTACATCCTAATAACAGCTAAGGGAATTCAGGATGGGCCCCTTGTGTACGAGATATGAGTGTTGTGTTGAGTGCGTGTGTATTTGGGGGGGGGGGGGGGGGGCACGGTATGTTCGTGTAAGCCTCCTTGCAATAGCGCAGAATAGATGCAAACTTTATAGTGCTAACACACTGAAGCATACTTTCAATCAGGTAATCAAAATGACTTTTATGAAATTTCACGACATTTTGTAAGAGATACAGGATCTATGAAATTCACAAATTGGAATACAAGCCATCCAAGAATGTTTCAATGTATTTTTAATTTGTTCCTTGTACAGTTAACATCAATAATTACATGAAATGTTTAAATAATACAACATATGGAATATAAGATCACAATATTTGACAAGAATCATAAAATTCTTGTATCATTGTATCACAGTTCAAAGTACAATGGACGGAACCAAGTATGTATACAACGGAATAACAAATTTTGTAATGATTTTCTTCAGTTTTTGTACTAAATTGCATCATTAAGCCTATAAACAGTCCACATAAATATCATCACAGACACACATTTAATGTTTTTTAGATCAAGGACTCCACAAATAAATTCATTCTTTCATAGAAAAATGTCACATCTGTTTCTAACCATTAAATGAATTTTTGATGTGCTTCTTTAAGTCAACTGCTTTAACAGCTGACCTGCTTTCACAGCTGACAGTTTACGAATGCACACAGATGATCACGAAACCAACACAAGTTTGCATATGGTATATCCAAATCTCATGGACTGCGGACAGAGATTGGGGTATTTCTGAAGTGTCTCCTAAATTTATATTTATAGTCAATGAAGTTATTGTGCAAATCATTTTTCACAAATCTTCATGTGTTTTGTAGATTGGTTGAACTTTTCTTCAAATGTTTATTTATGAAGAAAATTTAACATATTTGACTGTCTATCATCTGGCCGGTGTCAGTACACCGATTATACTTTTCACTTTTTGCGAGGAGTTGCCTCTTTTTTCGCAGGTTCCTCTTCTCCTCCTTCAGGCTCCGGGAGAGGAGGCGGGGTAATATGGGGGAATTTAAATGGAACTTGAGCAGCTAGTCTACTTGACATTTCCAGCATGCCTTCGATCTGTAACAGTCTGTTGAGCTGGGCCGTCCTCTCCCCTCGTACCGGAGCTCCGACTTGTAGGAACCGAGCCTTGATCCCAACCGCCTGGGTTAAAATAAAACACATCAACAAAATAAACACATCCATTTGTTATCATCATAAAAACATCTATTTGTTAAATCATCATTATTATATATTTTCATTTCCACCGCACAGAGTCAAGATGAAGCTACTGTGTCCAATGTATGTTACACACCAATGAATGTCAAAAATATGACAACCAATCCTTAATTTTTTGTTTATATTTAACAGATCATCGATAACAATGGTCATTTGGGGAGAATTCGAAATAGTTATCATTTTCACTAAACTACATGTATGTAACTGCTAGTTTTGGGTGCCAGTTTGCTGAAAATTAATGACGGTCACCGAAAATCATTTCTATCATAGTAAATTAAATGCAGAACCCAAAATTGAGTACCCAACTTAATGATATGCATTTTAATCAAAATACTGTACTTACAAAATCAGCAAGGAATGTGTCGGTACTTTCTCCACAGCAAGACGACACTATGACTTGGTTGTCTGCATCTGTCAATTAATCAGAAGTATTACTACACTTGTTATACCTTAATATATCTGTAGTGTCAAAATTTTCAGAATGTATACAATGAGATTGTTTGATCCTAGTTGATCTGACTAATTATCACATAAATGCATTTTGGTACAGAGAAAGGCCATTTCATTTCCTGACACAGATTGGAAATGGGAACAATTTCAATTAGAAGTGGCTGAAAGAAAGATTGAAAAATACTTATCATATACATGTACCTTATAAAAAATCTGCTTTTTGTTTTCTTCGTGCATTCAACCCTGAAATCTTATAATAAACTATCCCAACCTTTGAATTGGAAGAGTTCAAATGTATTTGTAGGAGTGAATGAATTAGAATAAATTCTAGTAATGAAGTTTGTTCCTTTCCCAGTGTTTATTGCCCGCTTCCATAGGATGGCCTTACTATGTTATTGTTACATGTAATAGATCTTGAGAGCTTTTCTAAGTTTGTACCTTGGAGTTTTTTGGCAACCTGAATGGTGTCTGATATTGTGTTGAGACGGTCAAGCTTGAGGGCGATTCCGCTGGTCACAAAGTCTGGTGTTAGCTCCTCGTCCTTCAGCAGCCCTGGTCGGGGATACGCATGACCGCCCACCACAAAGCACTGGTCACTGATCCGGTCACTCAACCGCATCCAGTGTTCCTTCTCCTAAACACACCATTATTACAGACATTGAAAGTATTTACAATATTTTTTTTCCAGGCTCAAGTTTTAAAAAAACCCTTTTTTTCTTGGAATGGAATTTTTGATTTGGGTATGAATTAAGTTATATCAAAAAGGAAACATTTTCATCTGTTTAAAGACATATAATAACTGTTTAGAAAAAAAAATGTTATGGTTATCTCCCTTACAAATCATAGTTGTCTACCTTGGTAATATTTTCCTTAGTTTGGTTTAGAGTTCATATGCTACCTTACAATTATGGCTGTGATTATGTTGTGTTAGAGTTAATGCAATATGTTTCTTTGTAAATTCAAGAACAATATAATAAAAGGTTATTTACATACATATAAATAAATGCAATATACATACATGTACAAAAATGATGATCAAGCAAAATGCAAATTTAAATATCCTTAAAAACTAGAACAGAAATGTCAAGCAGTGAAAACTCAATTAATCTAATTAAGGATAGATATGATTAAGCTATTGTATTTAACACCTGTTCACCATTACCAAATAAAAGAAAGTATTAATTCTCTGAAACAATCTGATTCAAATACAGATCCTTGTTCTCACTCTGTTTTACAAGGATCTGACAACATCCCATAAGAGGTCATGTTCAGATGACCTTGGTCGCCTCTTTACTTAACACTAAAATAATTTTCCAATGACCTGTCATTTCGTCACATTATTCCACAGGAACTTTTTGGTGATGAAATGACTAAACGGACAAATGCGATTATGCAAGCTTTGTCACCTCAAAATTTCACTGTCAAGATTCTGACAGTGGTAATTTGATTGGCTAATGCAAAACATCTAAACGCAGCAGAGAGAAGTTTACGGAACGGCGCAGACATCAAGATATGATTTTAATCAGATTGTGTCTGAAAGGAATTGAAGGTAGCATATATATAGTCAACCTTAATCATGGTTCAATACAATGTGTACAAATTTTAAATAGAACTTCCACCTACCTGTCTCCTGAGGGGGTCAATGACTGCAATGATTGAGGGGTAACGCCCAAGAAGTTCAGCCCAGAATTCCACAACATCATCGGCAACTTTGGCCTGACCTGTGAGAATTTCGTATTTACCTTTTTCCTGAAACAGAAGTAAATATCCTATCACCATAGGCAAGAAGTTGATTGAACACTAAGTACAAATCTTACAACAATTATAAGTGTGAGGTCGATTTACATCAATGTTCTTCAGCTGGTTTGAATTCTTATTTGGTCACTTGTAGATGTAAAATTGTACATGTAATTATATTGCATTGTTTCTATTTTAATACATACAATGCATTTTCCAATGCACCGATACTTGTATAAAATTAATCAAAAGTCCAATTTTTTTTTTCTTTTTATGGGATTGGACAGAAAATAAATTATGGCATCTGTGGTCAGTTTTAATGTTACTGCATAGTGATAAAAGTGTATATAGTCATGTGAACATTTTTGTTCGACCTGTCTACATTGTAACTTGAATAATCAGGAAATATTTTGTATACAGCCCACACTATAAGTTCTAAACTCTTATATTCAAATGGCCATCAACAATGTAGCAGATTTTTTTAAAGTATATCTATCTTTTCGAAACAAAAATCCAAGACCTAATTGATATTGTTAAGTTATCTTATACTATAGGATTTAAAATATCACTATTTTTGGAAACAATTATTCATGAATAATGGAGACATAAATATATGGTGAATATTTTTGTTAATTTATTTCATTTCAATTTCTGTAATCTGATTTTTTCTGCATATTTTTCAGTGGCTATTGATAGTTCACATTTTATTCTGCTACATGCATCCAATTAAATATTCACATCAGAAATTTTAAAATCATAATTTACTTCATTCAAAACTATAATAAATAGATGTAAGAATTTCAACAGTAATATTGTGATTCATTTAAATTTGTATAAAATTCTACTACACAAGGAAAACATATTGTCTTTTGAAATTATAAATATGTGGTACAAAATATATATACATATACTCATTTTACCCATATTGTTTACATGTACCATAATAATTTAAAAAAGTAATCTGCTTGAATAAAAAACAAAGAAGTGTATTCTTCATGTTTGAAAAAAGTATAAACAAGCAACAGTAATCATTAAATTGTAATAAATTTAAAGTAACTGTGAATAAATATTTCTGTAATAAATATTGGTGAAATACCTGTATCACAATATTATTATTTGTTAATATGTAACAAAATACAATTAAACACAACAACAAAATATACTGACAACACCAACACACCTTCACTGATTGGTCAATGTCCTGTAAAATCAAATACCTCACTCAAACATAGATAATGTAATAAGCTGAATAGGTGCCATTATTAAAACTTTGAAGCTTTACATATTAATTAGTTAACATATCAACAATGTTAAACAAATTTCAATCACATATAAGCTGTAGACCACACAAAATGTTCATACATGTTAAGCTTGTTAAAAAATGACATTTGGAGTCTGCTGTTTTGTTTATTTTCCTTTTCTCATATTTTTCCTGCTATCAATTTAATTATTTACCCATGTTTGTTTACAAATAATTATAACTTTGTTTATTAATTAATGCCTTTTATTTTGTGATAACAGATGAACAGACAGAAATTTGACACACTTTGGAATCAAAATGTAATCCCATGAAGCAAAAAAATAAAAAAAATTACTGAGTAAAATTTTGGACATGTAAATTTTGACAGTTCTACATATAAATGGTTCATAATCGATCAAATTTTTCAAACTTAATGATATACTATCTGATGTTTGAAACATTTGTTAAAGCTTACAATATTAGTTGGTCTAAAATACTTCTAGATAAAGATTAGCTGTGTAGACTTAAAATGTTTACCCTCTCCGCAACAGCGGTAAGCTAACCATACTATGACATGTAACTAGGTTAGCACAATATGGCTATATTGTCTACAAAATTATTATAGATAGATCTAAATGAAATAATCAAGTGATAAATAAAGAGGTATTTTCTTTTCTAAATTGAGTAAAAACCTAAAAGATATTTGAAAATTGAAACAAACACCTTTTTCCTAACCAATCATTAAAGCTCATCTTGGAAATAAAAAAATGATTTTGTTATCGTTTGACGACAAATTGATACGTATGGAAAAATTATTCACCCACAGAAAATCACACTGTTAAAATTCAATAGCAATTAGCTCATTTATCCCTGCAGATATATATGAACCCTTCCAGATCACAGGTTGGAACAGTCAATTGTAAAATTTCAGGGGTGAATGAGTCAAAACCAAGTTAGAATTATTGGCCGATGCACACGCTTTGTGAGTGAGTTACTGCCCCTGGCTGGGGCGAGTGTACGTATGCTACCTTATGCATGTCCTGTCCGGGAAATGGAGCGGGAGGTTCTTTACCAGTCACAGGGTCCTGTGTATACATTTATACATCATATAATTACTGTACCTAAGTAGGATTGAAATCCAGATCCTTTTGTGTATAAACAACGTTGTGTTAGGATCTTGTTGTTGTATACACATGTACCTAAGAGGTAATTCAAATTTGTTAAGCGACAGAGTCCTGCGTACAATTGAGTGCAATTATTACTGTAAGATTTGAAGGTTTATTCATATAAAAATTTGTAACGGATACATTCATATATTTGTACTTGTAAAACTATAATAGTATAGAACCAGGGTCCTGTGTTTACACTTAAGTCCAACTATTACTGTTAGGTTTGATGGTTTATACTTATAAACAACTGTGGCTGAAACATTCATGTTTTGATATTTGTGGAAATGATAATAGTATTGAACCCAGGCCCTGTGTGTATATCCAGTTCCTATGCTGACTATGAAACAAAGATCCCATGATTACAGTTTAAAATTTGTTTGGTCTACTTATGAAAGAATTTGTTCATGTGACGCTTGATGATATTTAAAAACATAAAACAAATTGATTCTGTGCTGGAATAAGACAACAGTAACTACATGTATGAAATGTCACTAAATGAAATATTCTATACCATTTCATATGCCAATGTATGACACACACCTAGCTAACTCATATACTAGTAGTGTGCATTTAATAATAAAGAAAAGAATATTGGCCAAATATAGG
This sequence comes from Mimachlamys varia, assembly GCA_947623455.1. Taxonomy (NCBI): domain Eukaryota; kingdom Metazoa; phylum Mollusca; class Bivalvia; order Pectinida; family Pectinidae; genus Mimachlamys; species Mimachlamys varia. The sequence continues at coordinate 19,016,281 of OX392536.1, forward strand.
TTTTTCTGTGGGACTGGAGGCCCTCAAAACTTCAAAGACTGAGCTGGTATCAGATTTGTGATCTTTAATAAAGAAATTAAATTGATTAAGTATTTATTTTTCATATTACTATAAAGAAGTTTAAAATCAAAGACATTGAAAGACAACTTTTAAAGTCAAAAAGTTCTAATTGGGCTATTCATCAGACTAATTGAAATAAAATTAAGTCATTTTTTTTTTTTTTGCACTAATTTAAAAATTTGAAAATCAAAATCATCATCAAAATACAACTTACATAGTCGAAGAGTTCATGTGATGCACAGTTGATGGCCAGGAAGAAATCTTCTCCGACGGTCAGATCACACTGTGCTATTGCTTCCTGCAGAAGGTCAAGGCCTTGCTCTGGTCGGTCAAATGTTGGACAGAAAGCCCCAATATCATTGGTCAACTTGGCAGCAACCTAGATATAAAAATCAAGTTTAGCTTTTATGTGAGTGAAGTTTAAATGTTTCTGTAAAATAATCTTAACCCTGTCATCCCTTGGCTATATTACATCAGTTGACTCTACCAAGCTTTGATCCCAAAACTCTACCCAAGACTACAATCTCTACCTTTACAGGTAAACAAATTCAATAATTGTAAACACATTAAAACTGACTTTTTTAAAAAAAAAATTGAAAAATTAGGGTAAAAATATACAACTCGCATTTCACCCTTAATTACATGTAGATAAAATAGAGACTAATCATTAAAATCATGGAAATTATTTTACAGGGTTAAATTTTGTGCACCACCAACAGTAATAAATTACTCCGAAAACGCATTCAAAATCTTCTAATTGATTATTCAAATGGTTATAATAGTTCATTATGAAACTTTAGAGGCAAGGTGAGTTGACTCTTTGTCACAATGTCAACTTTTGCATCGGTAACTTTCATTGCTGTGTAATCTATTGAGCACACACTGCCGTACTTACCCCTGATTTGGTAAATAAGTTTTTCCCGACATAGCTGTAAATTTTCTGGATCAGTGGCAAGCTCTGCAAAAAGGTATGGGATAAAATGGATTATACAGAATAAGTAGTCATCAATTTTAAATATGGAAACTTTTCCAAGTTTATACTCCAATAACTTCATTAAAAAGAATGATCATATTAATTTTGTGTGCTGTCCTAGAGAAGCCTGGTATATAAGCTTAATTCATCAGTAAAAATTTCACTCTGGCAAAAATCAAGCATCCTGTATTCAATTGTTACTCAAATTGGTATGTAAGTGGTTTCACATTTGAAAAATATTTTCAATTCAATTATACATTAGTTCAATGCTAATTGCTATATAATACACAATGTCCAGTAGACTGTGTGCACTATGAAACTAAAAATAGCTTTTGAATTTGAATTTAATGGTGTGGATCTGCTAATTATTATAATAATATTGTGCTTTTTTTTTCACTTAATTTGTAAGTTTCTTTTTCAACTACCACTCATCAAACATACATATTCTAGCGATCATCTTGTTTCAGAGATTTTGCATTTCACTAAATTAGGGTTGCGCTTATTACATTTTCTGTATGTACCGGGGGCAGGGTATAACCTCCTTTCTACAGCAAGTATTGGTTATGAGCTAAAGTTTGAGGGCACAAAAAATTAGTATTAAGAAATTTGTATGATAACTTTAAGAAAATGTTAACAAATACAGTACCTAGGTAATTTGTGTAATTTTGTACCTGATCACATTGGTGGTACATGTATTGACTACCCTATGAAATCACTGTTAAGAACATATATACTGTACCTGTGACAGAGGTATTGATTGCCCAATCACTGTTAAGAACATATACACTGTACCTGATCACTTCGATGGTATTGATTGCCCTATCACTGTTAAGAACATATATACTGTACCTGATCACTTCGGTGGTATTGATTGTCTTAGTTTTACCCTATGAAATCACTGTTAAGAAATATATACTGTACCTGTGACAGAGGCATGCCCGGCTTAGGCACTACCATAAACTCCTTTATACAGTTGGATTTCCCCAGAGCTGCCCGTCCACTCTGTATAATGGTTACCATGGGTGTTGGTACGGTCATTTCAAATGGTACCTGGAATTATATCACTAATATATATTTCTACAACATGACAACAATGCCTCACAACATTAGCCGATTTGAAGGCCAATTTCTCCCAGCAGAGGACAAAGAAGAAAAACTAAATCATTCATCCCCTGAAGACACATTTGAACTCTTCCAATTCAAATGCTGGAATAGTTCATTATGAAATTTCAGGGGTGAATGAGTTAAAAGTCATCTATAATGTAAGCATGTAGTGAGATAGTGCAGGCTAATTGATTTTGAATTTCCTTAAAATATGTCAGGGAAATATTTCATATATATAAATAATACTGTATTATGTTTTAACTGTTCTTATACTTTCTATTTATACTATGTATTTGTTGATCATTATCTATACATTAGTGAATGAAACAATTATATAGTATTCACAACAGAAGAATGATATATAAATGTACAAGGAAAGAACTAAAGTATGTAGGCTATATTCTTAATCAATACATTTCTTTGACACTTTGATCAAAACTGATGAGATGATTTTAAAGAGAAATACATAATATTGTGTAATGTGAGGACTAAAAACTGGCTTCAGTACGGGGGAACATAAATCGTAATATTCATCAGGTATACACATGTAATACATAATTCAAAATTATTCCAAGTTCAGCAGATAAATGCAAGTTTCTGTACCTCGGTAAATCGGAGTCCTGCAATGTGTTGGTACACCGGGACCTGCTGTATATGTGCTGCCGCCACACTGGCTGCTCGACTGATGGTGCTCACCGCACCAGCACCCGGTAAAAACTTCTCTAACGGCTCCGCAGGTACGGCAACTGACATCTGACTCTTACCTCCCTTTCTGTAACCAGAAAAAACAGCTTTATAATTCATTCATCTTCTTTTATTTTGAAAATGAGCATTTTACTAGTATTTTTTTTTTTTACATTTTATAAAAAACATATTAGGAACACTTCATGTTATCTTATTATAACATTTCTTTTTTTTCACATTTTTTTAAAATATTAAATATGATTTTATTTTAAATTTTGGACAGATACACAATGTATAATCTTTACATCAATAAAATAATCTGATTTACACACATATTGATATAATTTCGTAGAAATAAAATTAAATATTAAACAAATATATTGAAAAATGTAAACAAACTGTAAAAAGAAAGATCACTGAAAAGAAACAAACACTCTGAAATAGAAATACAGGAATTAGAAATATCATTTAATGAAATTTAATATGTGTTTATATACTGGTATACTAGTCTTTTAGGGCATGCAAAAATATAAAAAGAAACTCTTGTGAAAGCAAAAGTTACATAATGAAAGTATATACATGTAGAAAACTGCTCTTACTCCATTTCTCAAAAAGAAAATGAATTCCAAATCAATATTCATTTTTCAGATATTTTAAAATTAATTTTTTTTTTACGAAAATATTGAAATAATGAGAACAAATATTTTTTCAAATCTGGTCAAAATTTCAAAGGTTCAAAAAGAAATTGCGGAGAATATTTGATGATTCATACCATTTTAAACATATTTTTCTTTTGAAAATCAAGATATTGAAATCAAATGATTTAGTTTTTAATTATCACTATTATTTACATATATATGACTTCTTCTGTTTTCATCAGAAACTGGAGTTTATTAACTTCTCAGAGCTGGAATGGAACACTCTTCCCTATTGTTGTGCTATGGTTCTTGTTTGATAATAATTATAGATATTTTACAAGGTACTCATATTTTTTTTTATTTCTTATTTTATATTTAACAACGTTCAAACATTTGAGGAAATACAAATTACAAAAGTAGGAAAGTAGGCAGTACTTTAGTAAAACATCTTATTTTCACAGAACAGATCATGCTCAACACTTAGTTTTGCTTCATAGATTAGCAATTAATAATTAACAAGCACTATTCCTATTGTCTGAGATTTAATTAATTCAGAAGCAAATAGCTGTAATCCTCATATTGTATCAACATTTTGTTATCATACAATTTGTATACATGTATTGATAAAATGTTCCTCTACACAGTTCTGATTAGTTTATGATTATATGTCGAAGATCAAAATGGCTTATTATTACAAACGCATGCAAATAATGTACTCATCATAAAGATAGCATACATTGTAACAGTGATTAACTGTGTAACAAACACTATAATTAAGCTGAGCTGTATAATTTGTGAAATATATGCCATACATCTTTGTACCACTGATTCCGTGATGTCATGCATACATGTGCACCTATGTCTATGACATCATCACAAATGAGGACTGTTTGTATGACTTTTTAGATCATGTCACACACAGTATGGATGTTTCTATGATGTAATGCATACTCGTGTACCTGTGTCTATGATGTCATCACCACAAATGAGGACTTTTTGTATGACTGTGTCACACAAGATACAGATGATTTTGTGGTGTTTTTTTTTTTTTTAAATATCTAGCTTTCAAATGGTTTTGTACAACCATTAGATCAGGACTCAATGTAAAGTAATTTACTCTCTAAATTTTGTGTGGACATTGCGTCATTTCTAGACTATTAGTGAAACAAATTTTGTTGTACATATCATGAAACTGAATTTGGGTCCCAAGAAATTCTTTATAAACAAATCTTAGTGTACATTACAATTGTTTTTTTTTTATTTGTATTTTTTTTCTTCTTATCTTTCAATAACATAAGTTTTAAATAAAAATTTAAATAAAAATTCAGAAAGAAAATATTAATTCCCTACTAGCATAAGGATAGTTTCTCGTTGATTTTTGGCTGTTTTTAACAACTAGGGGTATTCAAAAGATAATGACATATGTTGAGGGATATATGTGATATATGTAGCCATAATCTGAAAAAAAGTATTGACTAAGATGAATTTGAAATTGGTTAGAAAAAAAAAATTTCTTTGTATGTTGTAATGTTCATTTTTTTTATTTATGTATAATGCAAAAACAAAATTGAAATATTGCTTAAAATACCAAAGGTGATAAGGAAACCAATCTTCAACAAAGTAAGAAATGTAATGAAATACTGAACAATATAAACTTACACTGACTTATTGCCACTGCTTCTCTTTCTGTCATCTCTTCAAACGTCACACAATTAGTTAACAAAAACAAATATTTTGTTTTATTGTAAAAAAAATTATAACTTTATCTGTATCCTCTGAATATCACCAGGTTTATCGTGAAATATTAACAGATGTATATTGATTATTTCTTTTAGTTTTATCTGTCTACTAAATAACAAATCAATTGCACTTTAAAAAATATCTGAAGTTCAAATTAAAATAAAAAATAGAATTGCTAAAAAAAATTAAAAAAATCAATTCTCCATTTCGAATTAAAACATTTCATCTAGACTAAAAAAATTTAAAAAAAAAATTAATTAAACAACAGTACTTACTTGGTTTTATTCCCACTGTTTTTTACTCTTTCGAGATCTCTTCAAATAGCCAAGACGGACAAGAGAAAGTCAGTTTTGGTGATAAACATTCAAGGTCAAGCTCGAAGATTTTAGATTTATTGTCATTCAATATTTCATTATTAACTCCTTTTGTTTTATTTAAAAAATGTCTGTTAAATAATTGTTAAAAATGCATTTTAATGGGATGTCAAATTGTAGACTTATATACTTTAGACAGAAAGGAGCCATATACATATATATAATATATACATATACATGTAATTATATTTTGTGTATGAATTGATATATAATATATATACTTCTATAAAAGGCATGCATAGCGATGACAAGTGATATTTCGTAAACAAAAATAAATTGAGATGGAAAAGAAAAAAAATTTTTTTTTATAAAATTTGTCAGGGCAGAATAAAAGATAACTGTCACAAAGACATAACAGTAGCATCATGGTTGCTTCTAATTAATTTCGTTGCAACAGTACTTAACCATTTTTCAAATTTCATATGGTTTATAATTAATTAAACTTTTTCTTAGATGAATTCATGTAAATTTCAAATACAAAACAATTTAAGGTTGCATTCAAATCAATCAATAAAAAGAAATATCAGTTGTTTTTTATTTCACGGTATAACTTCACTTAGCGAATAAGAAATCATAAATTACAGTAAGGAATTTTCTGGTAATTCATAAAATCATAAGTAAATAAAATAAGTGCTGATCTTTAAACCTTTATTATACTTAGCATACATTGGAGTTTTCCTTATCAAATGCAGAAGGATTTTTCAATCTTGTAATATATATGTTTATAATATTATGAGCACTTACTTAGATTATGATTATTTTTCAAAACAAAATACAATATCATTGAAATTTGCTTACTTTTTATTTTCAAATTAAGAAAAAAAAAATGTTATTTTTCTTGAAGATTATGAACAGAAAAAGAAATATAGTTATATGTATCGCATAATTATATAATACAGTATTATATTTTTGTTAAGTACTTTTATAAGTGTGCTCCAGTCTGTTTAGATGCGGAGTGTAACAGAGACATGAGATACAACGATTAGCGTACTATCTATGTAGTAAGAGAGACATGATAAGTGATGTGTTACACTATCAGAGATCTAGAGTGGCTGACTCACTTCTTTTGATCTTTTCCCCTGGAAAAAAATGGCATGTGTCTGTGAGGATTTCAGAATGTAGTGTAATGATACAGTGACATCAACATATACTGATTTTTATTGATTTTTTATTATTTTTTTTCATATTAAGTTTCTTTTCCAGATTATGAATAAATAGCTAGGAGGAAAACTAGTCTACATGGCCATTTTACTTAGCATTTCCCCCTTTACACTGCCATCCTAAAGAATTTCTCTTATACAGCCATGTATCCTATTGCATTTTCTTTATACAGTGCATTCCTCTTTATATCATGTTGCATCTGTCAGACAAAAACATGATATTAACAGGTACTAGGTATGTGACATTAAGAGAAACATGTTTTCCACTAAATCTTGTGCATTTCCAAACTTCATAACTACAAGTAAGCTAGTCAATGTGGTTCTTTTTGTATTTTTTTTTTTAAATATTTTGTACAAGTTTTAACTGAAATCAATGGAAATGACATTGTTTTCTGGATATTTTATGCTATTGGTTAAAAAATACATGATATTAACAATATAAAAAGAAATCAAAGATAAATTTAATAGACCAAATTTATAATGTTACAACATTTGCAGGACATTACTGGCAGTAAAATAGGATGTACTTCTATAGAAAATATCAATCTGTTACTCAAATACCATTTTTAATAAATATTTTTCAAAACTAACAGCATCATGTGAATATTTTTTTGATACAATACTCTAGGAAAATTAACAGTACAAAAATTATCAAGATCATCCTTCATTAAAATAGTTCAATAATTTTATTGTTTATTATATAAAAATGGATAAACAGGATATATACAAAAAATTATATGAATAAGGCTAATACATTTATATATAATATACAATATTCAGGTTGAGGATTAAATAAATGTGAACATTTACATGCAAATAAAGTATAGGTAAGTTGATTAACCAATCAAAATGGACCAAGTGCTTGATTAACCAATCAAATATGCATAGACTAATTGATATTCAAATAATAGAATGCATACAATCTATTATATCTTCCACATCCCCAAATCTACATATGACAAATTGTTTGTATCGTTTTGTATAAATAAAAAGTAAAATACTATACATGGAATATGATAATTAATTTCTTTTTTTAACTTTTTAATATATATCTAAAAATTCTAATAAGATATGAAGAGTATGTTTTTGAAAGAAAATTAATGAATGTAGGTCACTAAAAATTAATTGTGTAATTCATGATCACTAGAGGTTAAATGTTAAGCTAAAAAATTTCCAAATTCTAATAAATATAAGATAATAATGAAAGAAGCTTTCTAAATAATTCTGTTTTTTCTAAAAGTGCAAAAAATTCAAATCAGAAGAATTAATTTGTTTGGGCTGTGTTTTCCTTTTAACTGCTATGGATATTTCAGGATTGGCAAGATTACATTGATGGAGGAAAGTCAAGCTGCTCAGCGGGGGTCTCAAACCTGCGACCTAGAGGTGGATGGCTAGACATAGCAGAATATCAGATACATGTACCTTTAATAATCACTTTGCCATTGCGACCCGAAATAATTTCATTAATATTTTCTTAACATTTATATCCAAATTCAGTTACTTGGACTACAAACACTTAAACTTTGGTGAAAAATTATTAGGAAATCCAAAAAACGACCTTTACATTGATGTTGATGATAATGAAAAAAATTCTTCATGCATAACAATTAAACATCAGATATTTTTTATCAATTAATGGCTGCCAATAAAACTTTTGTTTTAGTCTAATGATGATGTAATCAATCAAAAGAAAATGCATGTGGGAATATTTCTTCTACAATAAACTTTTACAATTGAAATAATGAATTCACAAATGTTTGTAACTTCTGCAGAGTTGGTTAAATTCAAAATAAAACTGCTAATTTAAAGGACTAACAATTTGTTAGTTGAGTTTTAAAATGCACACATACAAAAAAAAATTATCAGGTTATTAAAAACTTTCTCTAATTAGCACAAAATTTGTTTTAAAAATGTTATTGGTATAAAAATACAAATTTTAAAAAGCATCCTACTGAATTATTGACTAGTATTTATTCTACATAGATACTGATACCCGGTGTTATACCTTTCATCACTAAAGTATAGAGAGATTGAGAAGAGAAGCATATTATTTCTGGTGATTTAAACCAAGCTTCCAAAATTACAGTCAAAGTTTATGAAAGAAGAGCTTTAGATATATAGCCAAAATAATTGATGAAAGTAGCTTTGCGAATTCAACATGGAAGCTAACATTTGTCGCCAAGCATTATAACTGACAAACCAAGATTGACCAAACAATATAAATGTGTTCGTAGTTTTCCTAACAAACTTAACATTTTGCCTAATTAAGGGCTTTGCTCACCTGACTATTTTCAAAATTAACATTTTGCCAAATTAAGGTCTTTTCTCACCTGACTATTTTCAAAATTAACATTTTGCCTAATTAAGGGCTTTTCTCATCTGACTATTTTCAAAATTAACATTTTGCCTAATTAAGGGCTTTGCTCACCAGACTATTTTGGAGAAAATAAGAGCGGTCAATTCTGCCAATGAGATTTGATTTAATAGTGACCTTTTTTGCGAAAAAAAAATGCCCCTGGCCCACTCCCTCCAGCAAATAATATTACATTTAAATGTGTATTTCCAAGAGACTTAGAGTTGCAACTTCTTTGTTTGAAAACAAGTTATAAGGAATGCTTTAAAATTTGATCAAGTTTTGGATACTTTCAACAGATAGTATTCAGCCATTATCTCTCGAGACCGACTACCGGATACCTACTTGCTTGCTGACTTGGGTTGCTTCCCCTTGCCACTGGCCTGACTTGCCGTCTCTATATCCTTCGTTGACCCTTCCTCTGTCGCAGCAGACTCAGCTTCCTTGGCCAGTCTCTCCTCCTCTGTAGCCTGAAGCTCCGCATAAAACTTGCTGAAAGGAGGCATGTTATTTATTATAACTTAATTTTCTATCAATGAGGGTTGGCAGTGGTTAATTATATAACCAGTTAACCAGTAAATTGTTTAATATATATAACAATATTACCCGAACACTAATTTTGATAACTGGTTAATTGCGAGAACATAATTTTGCTGTTTGGATTGCCTCCCTTACTTTGCTATGCGTCCTGTAATTATGCATAGGTAAACAAGTCAATAAGTGGCTGATGTGACTGAACATTACTCAGTAACCAGGTAACAGAGTTGGTTTGAACATTAATCCCTTAGTGATTTTCCCAGGTCCATGTGTTATTGTTTTCTTTTGGTCATGTAATCTCGTGTTATAGTGACCAATTACATAATATAGAATATTATATGACATTCTGTTTTTTTCATATTAATCTTATACCCTCGTAATAATTGGTCTTTTTCCTGTTTCCATAAAGGTAATTGGGAAGTTATAAAATCACTGAAAGAAATACCAAATTTAGACAAAATGTAATTAAGCCATGATAGCCCCTACATCCATGACTATCGCAAAACAGGATCATTAAAAGAACCCTAACAATATTATAAATACCTGACCACATCGTCCACTTCCTGTTGCTGGGCAGGGTCCAGACCAGTCAGTCGGTTGTTGAGGTCTGTGTTGAGGATGCTGACTGCAGCAGTCACACTATTCTGTCGTTCCGTATCGTCCGCCTCTCTGTCTTCTGGTTTGATGTTATCAGGTAGGTGACTGTTGGGTGTTGGACTCACCACAGTGGCACTTAGCTACACAGATAGATGGTAAAATACTTGTATAGAAAACAGCTACACAGATAGATGGTTAAATGCGTATAGAAAATCAATACAATTGATTAGAGAAAAAAGGTCCTTTAGGAAATTGTCAGTTCATATCTCGCTTACGGATCAAACATTGAAAAAGTTGCAAGAAAGTTTAAAACAAAAGACCAAACAGTATAACTTACAGCAAACAGCCAAGGAAGATCAAGAAAGATAACAATGAAAAATAAAACAGCTATAATTAATCATTATAAAACATTATGTTTTTCATTTATCATACTGGTCAACTTGAGAAAATTGAAATACTGGTCAATTACTGCAATGCTATGGTGACAAAAAAGATTGCCAAATTAAATTCAACATATACATGTATGTATACAGTAAAACCCCACTTACTCGAACTCGCGGGGAGTCCCGTCCTGATCAATAGTTTGAGGAAGACATTCATGTAATCCGAGGTTAGTTGAATATGTATGAACTTGGTCGGAACCAAACAAGCTGTTCGACCAATGATGGGTATTCGGGTAAACCAAGTTTGAGTAAGTGGGGTTTTACTGTAAGTACTAGTTCATAGTAACATATTAAAAAATGTTTTTTCATATACGTGTATATAGCAAATACACAATTATACTCTAGGTTTGAAGGTACAACATACTTATATAACTTACCCTTAAGTTGTTCTTCACAGTACAGAAAACTTCAGTTTGTACAGTTGGTTGGCCCTTGCTATCGTATGCCTCTCTTGCTTTAACCTGAAAAAATCAGCATTTTCAAGACCTATATGCAAGATCATCAAGTTCAAGATGTTTGAAGACCTATAGATTTATAAATTTTTAGAGGAATCTACTGTTATTTAATTTTCAAAATAACACTCTGGTTTCAATTCAATCTCCTTTTTCCTGAAACCTAATTTCTATGTCTTCTTTAATACGCCGTTTCTTAGATACAAGAATTTTTTTGAAGTGGAGTTAGAAATCGGTGATTTGATCATGTGACCGCGAAAAATTTAGGGCCTTTCACAATGGCGGCATTGGCGACTGAATGGCAGCTAGATTTGATTCGATTTTTTTAGTTACTTTAGGTTAAAAAGGGACGAAACAAAGATACAGGCTCTTAAACTAAGTGAATGGTGTGTTGTACCTAGATGTGTAACTGTCAGTCGTAAAAGCAACAATCTCGCAAAATGTTAAATTTTCAGATCGTTTTCAACAGCAAAGAGCAACCCCGAGCACTGCGGATTGCATTCATATTTCTCAATACAAGATAAATTCAGTTCATTAGTGATCTCAGCTAATTTTGCTAACACCCCTTTTGTTTTATTTGAAGGTGTGATCCCTCTTTCGACTAAAACACTTTACTTCGCTTACCGTCATTGTAAACTTCTATTTAGCCGCCATTTTGTTTTCAAAAGTGCCCTAAATAAAGTCATGTGGTGATGAAAGTCACATGACTAAACCGACTGAAAGTTGTATCCCAGAAATGGCGTATTGCTTTAATCATATCTTCATTTTGTCAGACTTTGTACACCAGCAGTTAACTGCCAACTTAAAGTGAATTTAATTGATATAAATTTTCAAATGGCTAAACAGAAGTCATTTGAAAACCTTTATAATCTAGATCTATAGAATATGTACTTTGTATATTAATTTTAAATTTCTTTACTCACTTTTGTTATGACAGGTGTTGCAGCAAATTTCTCAAAATAGTTTGCCTGGAAATAAAAATTGGAATCATTAAATTATTCAATCCATGTCTGCAATGCATCAACTTTCACAAATTACACAGGTATAAAACCCAAAAATAATCAAACCAACAGGGCTGAACCGACTGCAGACTGTATTTCAAAAAATAAATCCCCATTAATAATAATATTTACATGTAGTCCATTCCAAGTACAACAAGTATTCAAAATATGCATGTGTAAATGTCAAGTATTCCTGCATTCACGGACTACACAAATTCGGGTGCCACCATCTAAGGAAGTGGCACAAAGGGCAACCTGCTTCCTGAGAACCATCAGGGACTGGAACAGACTTCCAACATCAGCAGCTTGCTGCTTCAGCTGGAAGCCAGGAGGGGACTTGGGGCCCATCTGAGTATTGTATGTGTATCGTCCAGGTTTTAACCTACATTAAATGTATTTTAAACTTAGACATACATATAGACTAGGCCCTGTGCTCCTTGAAGATTTTATGTTTGTATAGCCAACCTCATGTGAAAATGTTAGGCCCCTACTTAAGTACTATAGTATGCTTTCTAATTTTTAGAGTCTACTAGATTTTTGGAAAAATTAAGTTCTGACGGGGCTAGGGTGGTTACTTAAATTCATGCATCTACTTACCAGGTATCCGAAGACATCAGGCGGGCTGTCATAGAACATTTTATTCAAAACATCTTCCATTTTGTTAGGTACCCCATTGTCGTTATAATATTTCACGGCTTTCTGTTTGATTTCGTACAATTCTCTGGGATCACGAGCAGATGTCGTCTGGGTTGCGATAGTTGTAGGAGAAAACGCCATCGTGAAGATGTTGTTAGGGTGTGGCTACTTGTAAAAGTTATTCGACTGGTTGACTTTAACGAGCACCGGCGATATACTCGCTCTCAGATGAATCAATTGCCCGCCGTACGATATAAATATTTACAAAGCGTCCATACCTGCTTCCATTTTGAAGGTTGCCAGGGATAAAACAGAGTTATAGGCGTAGTTTCGTACAAATATTCGAGTGTTAAATCAAACACTAAAGACTTAATAATCACCTTAGTTTGGGTCGATATATCTTTTTAAAGCTAGATTAAAATTATGGAAATAAAAAGACAACTTTTCAGCAATGCACAGGTAATACAAATATATATACGAAAACAACAGACAGGTACTCTTTTGAGGTGCGTTCGAATAGTAATACAATGTATTCCTAACGGCGCGTTCGAACTACCTCCCAACACGATATATTAAGAGTATTATATCTCAGAAATAAGTTTACTGTGGGACCCAATGCAAACTGCTTTTGGCAAACAATTCAACCGTTCCTATAGAAAAGTCCAAAAATTTACTTTTGGAAAAAAAAAAAAATTCTGATCAGAAATCTTTTTTTCCAAGAGTTTAATGCATTTTTTTCAGATGTAGGAAATGAAATGGCAAAGACTAAGAGTTACATGTATACAGCATGTACTTGAACGCACATATAAGTGTAGTGGATATAAAAAAGATAACTATCATATTATTAAAATAAGGTCTTGTACATATCCTATATATTAGTGCAGTGGCTTTACAATGTCTTTATTTTCCCTAGTCTTAAACTTGCACAGGTTATTCACAAAAAACATTCATTAGAAATATCCACTTTTAGACACGTGGGTACGATACCAGACATTTCAGAAGTTTTTGAGAGGGTCACGCATGATCAAATGTGCATTTAATGGTATATTTCATCCTATCCTCAATGTCTACAGGAGGGTTTCGGGTACGTCACACCGTCCTAATGCGCGTGCTAGAAGGCAGGGAGAAGGCCCCGAGAGACCACAACTATAGGCCTATGTTCGAGCAATCTCAGTGGATCCCTCTAACCTGACTTGACAACATTCCACACGAGGCCAAATTCTGAATACTGGTGCATGGTTCGTGACTATATGGGATCATGTTGTTATTATTAGCAAACGGGCACCTGTGGTTCTGGTGACTTCTGTACCATGTATGTACTTCACAGTCAAGGCGAATTGTCTCTGTTAATATAGCAGTAGAAGACGTATAATCATTGTTCCTATATAATATTTTGAAAAATATACAAATATATTACTACGCGGTCGCGCGGTGACAGAGTGTTTAATTATAAGGTGGAACAACATTCTGCCACCAGCCCTCCATATCTGGGTTGTGAGTTTGAAACCCACATGGGACAGTTGCCAGCTACATGTACTGACCGCAAGTCGATGTTTTTTCTCTGGGAACTCCGGCTTTCCTCTACCTCCAAAAGCTGGCACGGATTTGATAGAACATACATTTAAAACAAAATGAACGAAACTATATAACAATTATTAGAAACCGGGCAGATGTGATAAGAAAATGACCTTTTGTGGGATGTGGTCAGAAGGATCTGCATTTTAATCAGACTGTTAATTGTTGCTCTGGCACTTGTTATTTTAAGTGTTGAGTTGCTTTAAGACGTTTGTCATGTTCAGCTTGGGATCTGCCAAAACATAACATACATATGTATTGTATACTGTTAGAGACCGGACACCTGTGGTTCTAATGGCGTATACACCTGTATCTCACACTTAATACGATTTGTCTAATTGACGATGTCATCTGCAGCAAGTCATATGTATTTCGTCATAGGATCAGCAGACTTGTCACGACCCCATTTACGGGAAATCGCAGACAAAATATCAGTTTCAAATTCAAAAGAACCTACATTGTATATTTATCAACAACTAGGAACCCTAATTTGTTTATTCAAGAGAAGTCTTTGACACGTTTGACCTTGAACACAATCCAAAGTCAATCACTTTTTGGCAAATTAGAAAACAAGATTGATTTTGGGGATGATAACTGGAGTGAAGATAGAGTAGGTGAGCGTAATCCAAGGACATTGAGGATGATTTCGGTGAGCGTAGGTGAGCGTAATCCCTGGATATTGAGGATGATTCCGGGGTTGCAGATACCGTAGGTGAGCGTAATCCCTGGATATCGAGGAGGATTTCGGGGTTGAAGACGGCGTGGGTGAGCGTAAAACCTGGATATTGAGGATGATTTCGGGGTTGTAGATGGCGTAGGTGAGTGTAATCCCTGGATATCGAGGGTGATTCCGGGGTTGTATATGGCGTGGGTGAGCGTAAACCCTGGATATTGAGGATGATTTCGGGGTTGTACAGGGCGTACAATTTCTGGATATCGAAGATGATTCCGGGGTTGTAGATGACATAGGTGAGCGTAATCCTTGGATATCAAGGATGATTCCAGGGTTGTTAGAAGGCGTAGGTGAGCGTAATTCAGAATGTGGAGAGCGTAGACAGTAGCTTAACCCTTGGATATCGAGGATGGTTCAAGGGGTGTAGTTATTCCAGGTGTAGATACATGGTGTAGGTGAGCGTAACCCCTTGACATAGAGGATGTATATTGTTTTTAATATGGTGTATATTTATCATAAATTTTGTATGCAGGATACCAGAGAAACAGGAGAGGGAAAAATGCGCGGCCAGACTGGGGTTCGAAAATGAGAAAAATAGTTTTATGCAGGAAAAGTTTAATTTCTCAAAGGTATATATCCTTAAGACGTTTTTCATGTTCATCTTGGCTGCCAAAGTCAAATTTTGCATCTTTTAAATTGAGTTCCGATAAACATATTCGAACCCTTCATGATATGGTGTGTAAAACGTTGCAATATTAATGCATCTTGTGATGTATATTTAATATCTTGTGGTTTATATTCGAAAACTTGTGATGTTTATTCGAAAACCTCATGATGCTCGATATCATGTTAATTGTATGGTACAACCATGTGTTCTGTCTTAGATTATCTTGTGGTGTGTATACAATATATTGCGATGTATGTTCGATATCTTGTACATCTTGTGTATTGTATTCGATAATCTTGTGATTTACATTCAATATACCATGATGTATACTCGAAAACTTGTGATATATGTTTGATATTTTGTTATTTGCATTTTACAATCTTGTATTTGATAATTTTGTGATTTATAATTAACCAATATCTTATGATGTATATTTGAAAACTGTTAATGTATGTTTCATATCTTATTATTTGTATTGTTCTATATAATGTTTTGCATTAGATAATCTTTATGAAATACAAAACACTTGCTTGTACAATATAAATCACAAGATATGGAACATACATCACAAGTGTTCGAATGTTGCAACGTTTTACACGACGGGGAATAGTTGCGCTGTCTTTGAATTCATAAAGCTAACATAGGTAACTGTAGAATGGTGCTTACCTCCTTCATGAATCTCCTATTACTCACTGTCTGTTAATCTCCCAGAAAAGTAAATACCTATGTCGTACTCATTCCTTCTCAACAACCCGCACAGCCCCTTGAAACACCCTTGCACACACCTCCCATATACTCACTCTCTCTAGATTTACATTCTGTGTTGCCATTGCCTATATATCATTACTAAACCGAATTTTAGTATATCACACGGTATACTAAAATTGCATCACGTTATTTTTGACGCCACGTTGGATTATGTTATATCAAAGCTTTGTACTCCGCCTCAAAAAACATGGAAAATGGCTTTGAATCAATCGCTCAGATGACACTGATTTGCTATTGTGACGTCATTTCTGGCGCCATGTTGGACTACGGTACGTCAACGCTTTGCATTCCGCCTCAGGTAACATGTATAAAGGCTTTGAGTAAATAGCTTATATGACGTTGATTTAAAGCAGGCTCTTCCAGTGAAGAAACACACGGAAAAATGGAGAACGTTTACTAACTACATCCCACAGAAAAAGATTCATGCAATTATCCTTAAAGGCCCAATATACGTATAACTTTCGGCAAAACTTGAAGCGAAAATCAAGCCTAATAACTTATTACATTCATAGATTTAGTTAAGATTAACTGATATCAGCAATATCCAAGATGAATTCTTTCGCGGTTACCGGTACAGCAGCAGTTGAAACACGCTATTTGTAAACATGCGTCCATTTCGAGCCGTCTTCTACCTTCGGTTTGTTGTTGAAGTGGGCCCCACCTGAATTATTTTCAATGCTTTGGACTTTTTTGTCAAGAGTTCCATGTTAGTTATCGCTCAGGTTTACTTCGTTTTAGGCTTATTTTTCCATGGTCATCAACTGGATTTTTATCAGAATTTTTCAAAATCACGAAAATTTTCCTGAAGTAACGTATATTGGGCCTTTAATGTAAATATAAGCATAGAACTACATGTATAACCAGATGTAGTATACAGTCAATATGAAAACAGTTCGGGTGAGAGATAAATAATCATGTCTTTTTATCTGTCACCCAAATTGTATTTCATATCGACCGTATACTCCATCTGGTAACAGTTCAATGCTTAAATGGCATACTATTTAAAATCACTATGAAATACATCTAATAAAAAAACGGTATACCATGAGCAATGTGTATCCAATCAGAGGTGACCTTCCACAGAAAGTACCTCCAATATCAGAATACAATTTACTGCCCATGTAGCAGTCTCTGATTAGAATGTTGAAATCGAACATATAGATGAAAGTGTAGTGTTAGTACACTTGCCAATCTACAGTCGTTTCACGATAAAAAATATAAACTAAAAGGCCAATCAGGGTTTAGGGGAGCTTTTATTACACGTCAGCGCACAGTTAAGCACTTGTGTTTGAAGTGAAGACAGTAACACCTGGTGAAAACTATCAGTATTTATAGTAAATAAAATCGATCATTACAGGTGTGCAGATTTTATAACATTAAATATCATGCAATAATGATCTTCTTTTACTGTGAATCAATTTAAATGGATATAATTGAGTGCGTTCTTACATTTATATTTTAATGATATTTTAAAATATGACACAAATTGGTCAATTCCAAGGTGAATGAAATGGTAGGTAACTCTTTTTTTTTTATTCTATATCAGGTAGACCCTTACAGTTGATCCCTCTGTAGAACCGCTACTAATCCCTGTAATTATCGCTACCAGTACTGATTACTGCTCAGATCAGCGATTTGTCAATAATCAGTTATCCCCCTTAGTGCGTTATATGTAATGGATGATGACCTCAACCTGTGATTTCTTCTGAATACAACCCAGAGATGAGGGCGTTAGTTTTGTTAAATGTTTGATGTACATTCCGTGTATGTGATGTAACGTGATACATGTATTTGTGTTTGATAAAAGGTCAAATGCCTCGAAAATTTGACGTACTGTCGCTATTACTTCAACGATATTATATCTATTCTAGTAATACGCATCCAACAAACATAGCGGACCATGCCGTCGATATTACTTACTAGGCTTTTTTATCGATATGATATACGTACATCAGTAATGCACAAATAATATATCTTTAATCAGGAACGATGTACAAATGTATTCAACATATACTTTTGTTTTCCTATACCTATTAAATCATAGATTTTATTGCAATTGATCAGTAGCAATATATCTTCAGACATGGAGGGGGGGGGGGGGGGTGGATAAGAAGTCAATTTGTTTTCTTTCATTGATTACATTTTTGTTTCGTTCGCAGCTAAGGAGGGTATGAAGTGGACAGAAAAAGGTCTGTTTAGACTGAAGCAACATAGGATGTCAGCTCCAATGACCTTTTTGGAACGACATATGAGTAAAGTTATATTTTACATCACGTGATAGTGACATTAAAAAATGCAAAAAAAGTATTACTATTATAATTAAGTATGGCAAACTAAATTCCTTTCTGTTGTTTTGTATTTTTTGTTTTTTTTTGTTTTGTTTAAACCTTGTTTTCAGATTTCATGGAGTGGTGAAGTGTGGAATATATTACGTCATCTGTTTAGTCTGGCCTTTGTATTAATAATGCCCACTTACACTCAGTGAAAGGCCCATTGTCTTGATAACGCCCAGTTTATGGCGTCGAACAAAAGCCCATTGTATTAATAATGCCCAGTATTAGCGTCGAACAAAAGCCTATTGTGATAATAAAGCCCAGTTCTTTGTAATGAAGGCATGAAAATACATGGACATTATCTGAGATAATGTACGTAACAAACAATAGAGCAATGGTTTAAAAGTTTAATAGAGTTTGTCTATTATTCATAACGGTTTGCCCTTATGTACATTAAATTAAAGTTTAAGTACTACAATATATGCGTTATATTAACCACTAAAGGATCCAGAGGGGGGGTCCTGGCCCCCTTTCTGCGGAGGAGGAAAACATTTAGAGCCTTAAAAATGGTAATTTTTACCGTGGTATCATTGAAAAAGATTCAGCTGCACCCACTACTTTCGAAAATCCTGCACCCGTGCCTGTTGACTCTTACGTTCCAACGGCGGGCCTTTGGAGATGCTTTTCATTTCCATGCCATCTAGAATATATAGCATTGAGATACTGATACTGCCTAAAACATCTGTGTGTTTTGTCACGCGATGGAGACTTTCGCAATGTGTATAAAAAATGTCTATAGTCTAAGTAACTATCCACTGGCAGCCGATACTCTTTAAGAGGTATTATGTTAAAAGAAGTAAGCCTCTTTGAAGACAGCCATTGTATACCGCTCGACCGTACAGTATCGGGTTACAGTATATGTTCAAGAAACAGTATACACAGTGGCTGTCTTCCAAGAGACTAACTTCTTTAACATAATACCTCTTGAAGGGTATAACTTAAGTCATATCTGGTGCATCCGGGAAAATGCGGAGAGCAGAACCATCTACGATGCTACTAAATAGCCATCTATTTGAATGTGGCCCACCAAACCAATAAGGTGACCCATGGAATGTGGCCCACCAAACCAATAAGGTGACCATGGAATGTGGCCCATCAAACCAATAAGGTGACCCATGGAATGTGGCCCATCAAACCAATAAGGTGACCCATGGAATGTGGCCCATCAAACCAATAAGGTGACCCATGGAATGTGGCCCACCAAACAAATAAGGTGACCCATGGAATGTGGCCCACCAAACCAATAAGGTGACCCATGGAATGTGGCCCACCAAACCAATAAGATGACCCATGGAATGTGGCCCACCAAACAAATAAGGTGACCCATGGAATGTGGCCCACCAAACCAATAAGGTGACCCATGGAATGTGGCCCATCAAACCAATAAGGTGACCCATGGAATGTGGCCCACCAAACCAATAAGGTGACCCATGGAATGTGGCCCACCAAACCAATAAGGTGACCCATGGAATGTGGCCCACCAAACCAATAAGGTGACCCATGGAATGTGGCCCACCAAACCAATAAGTTGACCATGGAATGTGGCCCACCATAACCAATAAGGTGACCATGGAATGTGGCCCACCAAACCAATAAGGTGACCCATGGAATGTGGCCCATCAAACCAATAAGGTGACCCATGGAATGTGGCCCATCAAACCAATAAGGTGACCCATGGAATGTGGCCCATCAAACCAATAAGGTGACCCATGGAATGTGGCCCATCAAACCAATAAGGTGACCCATGGAATGTGGCCCACCAAACCAATAAGGTGACCCATGGAATGTGGCCCACCAAACCAATAAGGTGACCCATGGAATGTGGCCCACCAAACCAATAAGGTGACCCATGGAATGTGGCCCACCAAACCAATAAGGTGACCCATGGAATGTGGCCCACCAAACCAATAAGGTGACACATAGAATGTTGCCCACCAAACCAATATAACCAGTATTAAACCAAGAAGACGTATATGGACTATTTTGTTTCTAGTGTTTGGTTCCCGCTGTACACTTCCCACTATCCCAATCTGAACAAAAAAACACACTGGATTACAAACGTTCCCGCAATTCGGGTAAATAGAAATGCTGCCGACGGCGGATAGAAAATAAATAAGTGAGTAGGTTGGACAGAACATTGAAGACAGAGATCGTAAGCGTTCTTTGTTTTTTTTTAACCTTAACTTGACAGGAAGTCAGCGACATTTTCGAAACTTTATACCAAAACGGGAAGTCTTTAAAACTACTGTTGAAAGATAACAATAACACATTAATAATAATTCAATGATCTTATATATGGCCGTCTCAAAGCGGTTCACAAATTATTATCCGTGGTTATAAAGCAACCAGCCAATATCGTTCTCAACTCCATGGGGAGCATTCAACCGGTGCTGCCATTCGGCGCTCACAGCTAGCATTCTTTTTCTAGCACAACCCAACCACGTACTCATTTACAGCTGAGTAGACTGGAACAAGCAGAGTAAAGTATCTTGCTCAAGGATACAACACAAGTGCCGTCACCGGGACTCGAACTCGCAACCCTTCGATCAAGAGCCCGGCGTCCTACCACTAGACCACCGTGCCTCCGTAATGTAAACTTACTTTGCACCAAAGAAAAATACTGAATTAAATTCAAATATCGTCAAGCAAAACAACGCATTGACAGGTCTCACACAAGACTCGAGCAGCTGGGGTAAAACTGAATTCGTGATTAATTTTTTAAGTTGATAGCTATTGCTCGATGTAAATCTCAAACCTGAAAGCAAAACAAAAATGACGAAGTGTTCACAAGAAAGTTGTTCTTTATTGTTATATTTTGCTTTGTTTGATTGGTTTTTGTTTGTTTGCTACAATCCCATGATGGTAGCATTAGATCTGGTTGCTGTAGCAGCCATTTTGAGGTGTTTTCCCATGATTTAAAGGCCCAATATACGTAACTTCAGGGAAATTTTCATGTTTCTGAAAAATTCTGAAAAAAAATCTAGTTGATTACCATGCAAAAATAAGCCTAAAACGAAGTAAACCTGAGCGGTAACTAACAAGAAACTCTTGACAAAAAAATCCAAAGAATTGAAAATAATTCAGGTGGGGCCCACTTCAACAACAAACAGAAGGTAGAAGACGGTTCGAAATGGACGCGTGTTTACAAATAGCGTGTTTCAAATGCTGCTGTACCGGTAACAGCGAAAGAATTCATCTTGAATATTGCTGATATCAGTTAATCTTAGCGTAATCTGTAAATATAATAAGTTATTAGGCTTGATTTTTGCTTCAGGTTTTGCCGAAAGTTACGTATATTGGGCCTTTAAATATGTTTTGCTCTTTTTTTTCTCGCCAAACATGATTGATGTACAGCGATTTGTACTTGCTGACTGTGATGTCACCAGTCAAAGAGGGAGAATTGGGAGATTACTTGCCCAAAAACTATCTTTGATAAGGTAAGAGAGGTCCAAACGCATTTTACAAGGTTATTTCGGATTATTTTGCGTATTCCACTATTGTTTTGTTGTGGACTCTACGGGAAAGAAAATGTTTAACTCTTTCTTATTAAATGACGTGTTATACATGTCATAAATGATAAAATGGATCATTAAACACGACAGAAATGTTATTGTTCTTATACCTTCAGAGGTATAAGCCTTATGTAGAGAACTTGATGTGACGAGTGCGCGGTACTGATGCTGATGGTCTACGGAATCAGCCGAGGAATTTAATGTTTACTATTTATCCCAGGGTTCCGATTTTTTTCTTTAAAATAAGTCATCAGCATAACTAAACCAGGTACTGCATACAGATCGGTCTCAGCATTTACTATTTTTGCTCACTTATAAATAATGCTTGTTGATAGCTCTCTTAGATTTTAAGAAAGCTGATACTTGTTTTAGTGTGGAATGCATTTTCTTCTATTCGAGTTACTCCCCTTCCATCACGTTATCTGAAGTCTATTTGATGAAAGCCTGCCAATCCACAGGTGCTTGTGGGCATGAAGGTGACTATTTTTTCATTAAAGTATAAGGCAATATATATATACGGTGTTTCAGGCTACTTGGATTGTAATTGTAAACTTAATAATTCAGCATTATATTATTATGAAACACTTAATATTTATATTACCTTCTACTTTCAATGAAACAAATAGTCACATTCATGTCCACAAGCACTCGTGTGCCAATTATATGGAGAGAATAGCAACATATCCATAATGTTTTGTGAGCGTGGTTTTCTATAAAAAACAGTTCAGTTTTTGTTTAGGAATTCTATAAATACCGATCTAGAATTCAGGCAATGTCCGATATTCGAAATACTTTTTCACGTGCTTCATGGTATGAATGACGTAAGGTCCATATTGCTCCGGCACGTGCGTGTCGCCCTTCCCTGTCGCCTTAGTCATGAAGTTTTCACCAATATCTCCCTCAAAGTTTGGCTCCAAGAAAAACGGAACAGAAAATCTGTCGACTCCAATGTCTACAACTCTGTGACGAGTAGCCTTAAATCGACCACCCATCATTCGTGAAAACACGTCACCAATGTTCATGACGAGACTTCCGGTGCGCGGTTCAACTTCCGCCCACCTTCCGTCGGCTGTGACGATTTCAAGACCTTTGTAGCCAAACGTTGCCAAGAGAGTAAGAAAAGTAGAGTCTGTGTGCGCAGGCGTCGTCAACACCTTTCCATCCTCGATCCGGGCATTTTCCGGGGGACTTCCTGTCCAAGGCGGATAATGCATTATTCGGAGTGTAGAGCATGGTCTCTTGGAGAAAAGTTCCTCGAAAGAAAACTCATCGATACCGAGACCTATGGCTGTGAGACGTAGGATTTCTAACGATAATTCGTGCATGACCTCATAAAGGTCACGCATGAACGTCTTGAACGGGAAAGTTCCATCTTCTTTCGGCCACACGGATGGTTCATAAAACCAGTTTCCAGGCGCCACTTCCGGGTCACCCGGTACTATATCCCGTGCGAATTCAAATCCTTCTTTCCGACTCGGCTCGTTTTCGCCAACTGGGAAATATCCACGGTAGATATTAGAATTAGCAGAGTTCCATATTTTCCGTGAGAGACTATTTTTCCTTTCCTGTGATAGACTGAAGAACCACTGACAACTTTTATACATTTTGTCGAAGTCGACACCCTCAGCGTTGTCGATATATAGGAATCCAGTGTTCTCGAGTGCATGTACTACAGCTTCTGCCAACTCTTCTCGATGTGTCTTCGACTTGGATATGTCGATAATGGGGAGTTCGAAATCAGACATGTTGACGGAATCTGAAACAAGATTCAATATACTGTTGGTTTAAAGAAGTACATGTTCTTATAGTTTGCCGAGAATGTTATAAATATGAACTAATAAAGAACGATAAAATATATTCCCATGTGTTTAATTTGAACCCCGTATAGCTACAACTGTATAAACTTGCAATAAAGAACAGACCATTGAAAGGGCTTGATTTCACATTAGGTCACTAGTACCGCGCCCGTTCAACCCGGAAACACGTAACAAAAGACACATTCGGGAACTGTCGGTACTTTCCGTAGACGAGAATAGTTGCTCAGTGCTCCTGCACCATGTTATATCTAGACATCTATGAATTCATACCGATAACAATTATAATTTTTAAAATTGTATACATTAAAAGGGGAAAGTGACCATTGTAATACTATTTTCAGAAGAAATTCACTGTACATTGGAGACAATGTAACGAATATATATAACTTACCTTGATCCAGCGTTGATACAGGGCTGTTTATCAGCGATGGATACCTATCTATGACAGCTTGCTGGTGTACTTACCCGGATGTATATTAACTCAATTATGGAAGCCTTGCAGTATATAAATGACTACAGCGTTCACTATCATATTCTAGTGTATTTGCAATTGAACACGACATTTTGGAATGGCAAACCAAACTAATTTACGACTACAAAAACGCAGGATAGCATTCGCAAAATCCACAGCATATGAAGCTAATAAAGATATTTTTGAACACATGAGCTACCTCCCTTTTAGATGGATATATAATGACGTCATCTTTCTTAGAAATCGACGTAAATATGCGGGAAACTGTCGGCTGAGAACGACGTTTCCTTAGGAATGTAATGATGTCATTGAATTGATTGATATGACGTCACAATCATTTACCGGACACAAAAGGGCAAAATAATTGCTTCATTTTGACAACTGTGTAAATACAAAATATTCGTTGGTATCGTTTTTCGTTGTTTGAAGCTTGATGCTTTCCTGGTGCAAAAAATCGTGAATATTTGATTGAAACAAGCGATATATTAATGCTAATTCGAGGCCTTTATACACCTTTTTCATATATCACAGTTAGTAAGTAGGTCGTCATAACGTGATTCACTGCCCGGGGAGCGTACAACCGGTGCTGCCATTTCGGCGCTCACGTCTTACTATCCACAATTTTCAGGATTACCCAACCAATTACTAAATTACGGCTGAATAGACTGGGACACGCAAAGTAAATAAACTTATTTAAAGATACAGCATCGTGCCGTGCCGTGACTCGAACCTGCAATCGTTCCGTCACGAGCCCAGCGTCTTTCCAATAGCAACCACGAAAACAAAACATGTTTGCGGTCTCTCTACAACGATGTTTATACCATCGTGACCAGATTTCATGGAAAAAATAGGGGCCGCGGTGGCCGAGTGGTTAAGGTGTTCCGGCATGCATTGTACAACAATTGGGATGTTGCATCGATAAATCCTGTTTACGTTAATGTCAATTTAAATATCTAAACATTGTAGGAGTAATCGAACCTACCGGGGTTAAACAGACTGACGCATAAATTAAGGGGACACAACGCTAATGGAGAAATCGATAATAGTTTTGTTCTTTCCAGTTTCAGATTGGGCACGGACTTTCATAGCCTGCTGATGGATGTTGCCTTCAGTTCTAACAGGACAAACATATTTATTAAAAGAATTAATAGAATCTCATAAATGAAAATTGTAAAAATTCCTGACTTAAACTACACTTTTAACGGTATAAAATGAATTTTTCACTTAGAGTTTGAATTCCTCAATTTTGTCACGCATTTCATACAAAAAATACACATGCTATTATAACAGCTGATCTGCTAAAATATGTTGGAATCTGTTATTTGATTAGAGTTTTCCTGGGGGTGTTTCTGAGAAGACACATTTCAAAAAATGTTCATTCAATGTTTTGATCAGGGCGTAATTCAAGGTTAGCGGTGTCGTATTACACACGGGAAATGTCTTGCTGGGAGGTATTCGTGGGGAGATGATTGGCACGAGGATTACAGGAAATTATAGGGAGCTTGTAACCTGTCTTCTATGACTGACGCTGAAGAAAGCACTGCTTTTTGTTTGATGTACAAGAAACGAGTACTCTAATGTCAACCGAACATTTTCGGCAATTCCCGGCAATTCCCGAGTAGTTCCGATTTCTCAGAAAAGACACGTTCGAGGAATTGCTCTTAAGACCTATAGTTGTTGTTTACGACGTATATTTTGTAAGCAATGTCTGGTGATTATTCCGTGCCTATATTTCATTTTAAACCAAATTGTAGTATATCACACTGTATACCACAATTTGCAATCCGCATCACATGACGTTATTTCTGACGCCATGTTGGACTGTTATCGTCTCAGATAACATGTATGATGGCTTTGAATAAATCGCTTAGATGACACTGATTTAAAACAGCTTATTGTGACGGCATTTCTGACGCCATGTTGGAATATCAAAGCTTTGCACTCCGCCTCAGATAACATGTATAATGACTTTGAGTCAATAACTCAGTTGATATTGATTTAAATCAGACTCTTCCAGAAAAGAAAAACACACGGAAAATGCAGAACGTTTACCGACTTTTTTCAAAGAAATAGAAACAGGCATTATTTTAAAATTATCGGTAATGTAAATATAAACATTGAACTGTTACCAGATGTAGTAGTATACAGCCGATATGAATACAATTTGGGTGACAGATAAATAATCATGTCGCCCTACATCCTATTTATCTGTCACCCAAATTGTATTCACATCGACTGTAAACTACATCTGGTAACAGTTCAATGCTTAAATAATGCTGTTTGTTTCCCGACATTTTGCACATGACAACAGCGGTGGGCAGAATGAGATATATGTTAACGTGATATTATTCTACCTGCCGTCGTTGTCATGTGCAACGTGACCTCATTCTGCCCGCCGTCGTTGTCATGTACAACGTGACCTCATTCTGCCCGCCGTCGTTGTCATGTGCAACGTGACCTCATTCTGCCCGCCGTCGTTGTCATGTACAACGTGACCTCATTCTACCCGCCGCAATTGTTAGTGCAACGTGACCTCATTCTGCCCGCCGTCGTTGTCATGTGCAACGTGACCTCATTCTGCCCGCCGTCGTTGTCATGTACAACGTGACCTCATTCTACCCGCCGCCATTGTTAGTGCAACGTGACCTCACTCTACCCGCCGTCGTTGTCCTGTGCAATATGTCGGAAAACAAACACAACACTCTTACGGAATAATCAGCAATCACATTTTAAGGCGCTAGAAATAAGTAGATTTTATCAGCAGAAACACTTTTTTAGATGCGGCTTCTGAGATTAATATATTATAACCGAGGACAACGAACATGATGACGTCACGTAAACTGGCGCTAAGATGACCGGAACCCCCGTTATAAATTTAAAATTATCGATTTTAACAGCGGATAAGTTGAGCGGAGAACATGCAATCGAGATTAATGTAGCATTCATGAAACATTTACAGTAATGAAATAATACATCGGTTGCATAGCATGGTATGGAAACTGGCTTTAAAACACGCTGGTAAACGCAGAGACGCTTATTAATTCGTGTGATATACGTCTCTGGTAAACGTTACCTGTTCTGTATATGTAACACACTACATAAAACACGCCTATATTGTGCGCCGTATTTTTGTCGTGATATATAGTTTGACACGCTTTTTGACATGTTTTTCTAACGTGTAACGTGGCTTTCAAATGCGACACCACGAAAAAACCTTGACATACTTTCTTGGTCGGCTCTTCTCGCCTTACCGTATATATCAAATCTGTTTACAGAGATGTATCAGTCAAACGTGAAGTGTAATCTTCAGTTTTTATCTTATCACGGGAATAGATTCAGAGATAGCGATATTTACATGTAAGCAGCTAGCGTACACGACACGTTATACATGTGCTGTCAATCGTGTTATGAAAACGGTGCAAGTAGGGGCTTGAGACTTGATGGGGAAAAAATCGTCATCATAGGAGTTCTAAAACCATTTTTTTTTAAAGGAAATCTTTTTAAATAAACTTATCCTACAAGTGCTGTACTGGTGTTTTAAACCATATTTTAGATAACTGTTTCTTTGTCTACTATTTGTGTGACTGCCACTGTGTGAATGTTTAAACAGAAAGGATAAACTACACTCAGTTGATGTAAAGGATTCAGGTTTGCTGTGTTTTACTGAACGGCCTGTTGTTAACTCGAGTCATAAGGAACCAAACAGCAGCGTGAAAATAAATATTCAAACATTTAAAAAAAAATAACACATTAAAACCTGGAATTATTTGATAAAAGTAACAATATCTAACGCATTGCTCATTATATAGATCATATATTATTATACTGATATTTAAAACTGAATGTAGATAAAGGTGGGAGGGGACACTTGAACCCCAAAATATTACTGCATGACCTGTACATTGTAAAACCAGGACGGAACTATGGCAAGCGAACTTAACATTTATCACAGGAGCTATTTTATCGAATTATACGAGATATAAAGCACATGAGATATCTATGTCAAGCCAACTTACCTTTTATTCAAGGAGCAATATCGATCCTGTATTTCAGAAATAAAAATATAAGATATCTTATATAGCATATAAGATATCTTAAATCGCATATACGATATCTCAAATTCTATAAAAGATTTAAGATATATCATATACAATATGAGATGTATCTATTGTATATAAGATATATCTATTGTATATAAGATATATCCATTGTATATAAGATATATCTATTGTATATAAGATATATCCATTTTATATCAGATATATCCATTGTATATCAGATATATCCATTGTATATCAGATATATCTATTGTATATCAGATATATCCATTGTATATCAGATATATCCATTGTATATCAGATATATCTATTGTATATAAGATATATCCATTGTATATCAGATATATCCATTGTATATCAGATATATCCATTGTATATCAGATATATCCATTGTATATAAGATATATCCATTGTATATCAGATATATCTATTGTATATCAGATATATCTATTGTATATCAGATATATCTATTGTATATCAGATATATCTATTGTATATCAGATATATCCATTGTATATAAGATATATCCATTGTATATCAGATATATCCATTGTATATCAGATATATCCATTGTATATAAGATATATCCATTGTATATAAGATATATCTATTGTATATCAGATATATCTATTGTATATCAGATATATCTATTGTATATCAGATATATCTATTGTATATCAGATATATCTATTGTATATCAGATATATCTATTGTATATAAGATATATCTATTGTATATCAGATATATCCATTGTATATAAGATATATCCATTGTATATCAGATATATCCATTGTTTATCAGATATATCCATTGTATATCAGATATATCCATTGTATATCAGATATATCCATTGTATATCAGATATATCCATTGTATATCAGATATATCCATTGTATATCAGATATATCCATTGTATATCAGATATATCCATTGTATATCAGATATATCTATTGTATATAAGATATATCTATTGTATATCAGATATATCTATTGTATATCAGATATATCTATTGTTTATAAGATATATCTATTGTATATCAGATATATCCATTGTATATAAGATATATCTATTGTATATCAGATATATCTATTGTATATCAGATATATCTATTGTATATCAGATATATCTATTGTATATCAGATATATCTATTGTATATCAGATATATCTATTGTATATCAGATATATCTATTGTATATCAGATATATCTATTGTATATCAGATATATCTATTGTATATAAGATATATCCATTGTATATCAGATATATCCATTGTTTATCAGATATATCCATTGTATATCAGATATATCCATTGTATATCAGATATATCCATTGTATATCAGATATATCCATTGTATATCAGATATATCTATTGTATATAAGATATATCCATTGTATTTCAGATATATCCATTGTATATAAGATATAAACATTGTATATCAGATATATCCATTGTATATAAGATATATCTATTGTATATACGATATATCTATTGTATATCAGATATATCTATTGTATATCAGATATATCTATTGTTTATAAGATATATCTATTGTATATCAGATATATCTATTGTATATCAGATATATCTATTGTTTATAAGATATATCTATTGTATATCAGATATATCCATTGTATATCAGATATATCCATTGTATATCAGATATATCTATTGTATATCAGATATATCCATTGTATATCAGATATATCCATTGTATATCAGATATATCCATTGTATATAAGATATATCCATTGTATATCAGATATATCTATTGTATATCAGATATATCTATTGTATATCAGATATATCTATTGTATATCAGATATATCTATTGTATATTAGATATATCTATTGTATATCAGATATATCCATTGTATATAAGATATATCCATTGTATATCAGATATATCTATTGTATATCAGATATATCTATTGTATATAAGATATATCCATTGTATATAAGATATATCCATTGTATATCAGATATATCCATTGTATATAAGATATATCTATTGTATATAAGATATATCTATTGTATATAAGATATATCTATTGTATATCAGATATATCTATTGTTTATAAGATATATCTATTGTATATCAGATATATCCATTGTATATCAGATATATCCATTGTATATCAGATATATCTATTGTATATCAGATATATCCATTGTATATCAGATATATCCATTGTATATCAGATATATCCATTGTATATAAGATATATCTATTGTATATCAGATATATCTATTGTATATCAGATATATCTATTGTATATCAGATATATCTATTGTATATCAGATATATCTATTGTATATAAGATATATCTATTGTATATAAGATATATCCATTGTATATAAGATATATCCATTGTATATCAGATATATCTATTGTATATCAGATATATCTATTGTATATAAGATATATCCATTGTATATAAGATATATCTATTGTATATCAGATATATCCATTGTATATAAGATATATCCATTGTATATCAGATATATCTATTGTATATAAGATAGATCTATTGTATATCAGATATATCAATTGTATATAAGATATATCCATTGTATATAAAATATATCCATTGTATATCAGATATATCCATTGTATATAAGATATATCCATTGTATATCAGATATATCTATTGTATATAAGATATATCTATTGTATATCAGATATATCTATTGTATATCAGATATATCCATTGTATATAAGATATATCCATTGTATATCAGATATATCCATTGTATATCAGATATATCCATTGTATATCAGATATATCTATTGTATATAAAATATATCCATTGTATATCAGATATATCCATTGTATATCAGATATATCCATTGTATATCAGATATATCTATTGTATATAAGATATATCTATTGTATATCAGATATATCCATTGTGTGTCAGATATATCCATTGTATATAAGATATATCCATTGTATATCAGATATATCCATTGTATATAAGATATATCCATTGTATATCAGATATATCTATTGTATATCAGATATATCTATTGTATATCAGATATATCTATTGTATATCAGATATATCTATTGTATATAAGATATATCTATTGTATATAAGATATATCCATTGTATATCAGATATATCTATTGTATATCAGATATATCCATTGTATATAAGATATATCCATTGTATATAAGATATATCCATTGTATATAAGATATATCCATTGTATATCAGATATATCTATTGTATATAAGATATATCTATTGTATATCAGATATATCTATTGTATATCAGATATATCTATTGTATATAAGATATATCTATTGTATATAAGATATATCTATTGTATATAAGATATATCTATTGTATATAAGATATATCTATTGTATATCAGATATATCTATTGTATATAAGATATATCTATTGTATATCAGATATATCTATTGTATATCAGATATATCTATTGTATATAAGATATATCTATTGTATATCAGATATATCCATTGTATATCAGATATATCCATTGTATATAAGATATATCTATTGTATATCAGATATATCTATTGTATATCAGATATATCTATTGTATATAAGATATATCCATTGTATATAAGATATATCTATTGTATATAAGATATATCTATTGTATATAAGATATATCTATTGTATATAAGATATATCTATTGTATATAAGATATATCCATTGTATATCAGATATATCCATTGTATATAAGATATATCCATTGTATATCAGATATATCTATTGTATATAAGATATATCTATTGTATATCAGATATATCTATTGTATATCAGATATATCTATTGTATATAAGATGTATCTATTGTATATCAGATATATCTATTGTATATCAGATATATCTATTGTATATCAGATATATCTATTGTATATCAGATATATCCATTGTATATAAGATATATCCATTGTATATAAGATATATCTATTGTATATCAGATATATCTATTGTATATCAGATATATCCATTGTATATCAGATATATCCATTGTATATAAGATATATCTATTGTATATCAGATATATCTATTGTATATCAGATATATCCATTGTATATCAGATATATCCATTGTATATAAGATATATCTATTGTATATAAGATATATCTATTGTATATAAGATATATCCATTGTATATCAGATATATCTATTGTATATAAGATATATCCATTGTATATCAGATATATCCATTGTATATCAGATATATCTATTGTATATCAGATATATCTATTGTATATCAGATATATCCATTGTATATAAGATATATCCATTGTATATCAGATATATCTATTGTATATAAGATATATCTATTGTATATAAGATATATCCGTTGTATATAAGATATATCTATTGTATATAAGATATATCTATTGTATATAAGATATATCTATTGTATATAAGATATATCTATTGTATATAAGATATATCCATTGTATATCAGATATATCCATTGTATATCAGATATATCTATTGTATATAAGATATATCCATTGTATATCAGATATATCTATTGTATATCAGATATATCTATTGTATATCAGATATATCTATTGTATATAAGATGTATCTATTGTATATCAGATATATCTATTGTATATCAGATATATCTATTGTATATCAGATATATCTATTGTATATCAGATATATCCATTGTATATCAGATATATCCATTGTATATCAGATATATCTATTGTATATCAGATATATCTATTGTATATAAGATATATCTATTGTATATCAGATATATCTATTGTATATCAGATATATCCATTGTATATAAGATATATCCATTGTATATAAGATATATCTATTGTATATCAGATATATCTATTGTATATCAGATATATCCATTGTATATCAGATATATCCATTGTATATAAGATATATCTATTGTATATCAGATATATCTATTGTATATAAGATATATCTATTGTATATAAGATATATCCATTGTATATCAGATATATCTATTGTATATAAGATATATCCATTGTATATCAGATATATCCATTGTATATCAGATATATCTATTGTATATCAGATATATCTATTGTATATCAGATATATCTATTGTATATCAGATATATCTATTGTATATCAGATATATCTATTGTATATCAGATATATCTATTGTATATCAGATATATCCATTGTATATCAGATATATCCATTGTATATAAGATATATCTATTGTATATCAGATATATCTATTGTATATAAGATATATCTATTGTATATAAGATATATCCATTGTATATCAGATATATCTATTGTATATAAGATATATCCATTGTATATAAGATATATCCATTGTATATAAGATATATCCATTGTATATAAGATATATCCATTGTATATCAGATATATCTATTGTATATAAGATATATCCATTGTATATCAGATATATCTATTGTATATAAGATATATCTATTGTATATCAGATATATCTATTGTATATAAGATATATCTATTGTATATAAGATATATCCATTGTATATCAGATATATCCATTGTATATCAGATATATCCATTGTATATCAGATATATCTATTGTATATCAGATATATCTATTGTATATCAGATATATCTATTGTATATCAGATATATCCATTGTATATCAGATATATCTATTGTATATCAGATATATCTATTGTATATCAGATATATCTATTGTATATCAGATATATCTATTGTATATAAGATATATCTATTGTATATAAGATATCTTACATAATTTGATAAAATACTGGGGCGGCATTGTTCCCTGGGCGGCATTGTTCCCTGAATAAATGTTAAGTTGGCATGCCATACGCCATGATCTTCAATATTGCATATATTATCAACGCACAGACGAAACCATATGCATTGGTAGATGTTGTTGATCTAAGAGCACTACATTTTACGGCCGATTTCTGCTATTTACCAGGACGTATTTTAACTGTGCATGGTCTTAAGTCATTATTTAGGTCATGAAAAAGTTATCTCCCGTTGAACGAGTTACCGCTCTAAATGTAACTAACACCCAACACTTTTATGGATTGTTATAGCGCTAGCATTGGCATCTTAATTCCAAACCGTTTGTATAATGTTATTTTAGCCACTGTCTGCTTTGGTCGTTCATATTGGTCATTCACCTAGTCAACCTAATTGTACTTAAAACAACCTGACCAGATATTTACGAAAGCCGTGAGGGAACCTTTTGACTTTCGATTTTCGACTATTTAATTGAAAATATCAATTTGTCAACTTGTTTATAGTCTGGAAACAAACTTGCTGGTGCAAAGACAAACTGCACAAAACAATTAAATTATAGAGCCAGCAGTTATTTACCGTGTCCGCAACATTAAACATTAATTACCTTAGCCGTAAAGGTCTTTCCTCCTCTTCAACCGCCTTTCTTTTGCGCGATATATCTTCAAAATATAAACACGCCATATATCCTCAAAAGTTAAAAGTCGAAAGTCAAAAGGTGACCTCACCGTTTCCGTAGAATTGGTAACAAGTACATCATGCCAAATTTGAAAAAAAAATCCGGACCCATCCGTGATACTTGTTGCAAAAGTTGCGATGCGTACATTAAACACACTTTGAAAGTTGTAGCGGCAGTATTTGTTATTGTATCAAAAGAAGGATTTTGGAATACTTTTGCAACTAGTGTTCAGCATCTGGTACATGTACAAATGGTGTGACTTTAAAAACTGCTTTCGTGGTTCAATCTGATTAAAATGCCGATCCTTATTCTCACTCAGTGCTTATACATCCCAAAGAAGGTAATGTTCTGGTGATCTTTGTAGCCTCATTACTAAACACCCCAATTGAATTTTGTACTTGCTTTCAGTTGACGCTGTCATCTGCAGCAAGTCATTTGGTTACAACATGCAAAAGTATAAGCTTCTTGTAACGAAATGACTTAACGCACACATTTTCGCCCACAATCTTTTACTTCCAAGATTCTCGAAACGGTGATTTGATTGGCTAATGCAGATGTTAACTAGAACATGACTCTTAATGGGACACCTTCTGTCAGATTCTATGTAAGCGGAAAGTAACGCAGCGACAATTAGAAACTTGAATTTAATCATATAGTTCGTGGTTCTTTCATTGGAAAACGTTCACCGACCAATGGCACACAGTGATAGCCAATTGCCGCTAACATGCAGTTCGTCTCATAAAAATTGAAGTTTTCTTCCCAGTTTCCAAATGACATGGACATTGAAAAAGAATTCTTTGTTTTTCGATTTTTATGTTTCAGTGTCGTTAGTGTAAACGAGCTTCCCGGAACAGCCCAACGTCACAAAATGTTTGTTCCTGCGGATGTCTCGGTATTTTCAAAATGAAGCAATCTGATTAAAATGCAGATTCTTAAGGATTCGCACTCCGTTGTTTAAGGATGTTACATTTTAATTAGACTGCAAAATGAAACTGAAGGAATTGCGTTCATTTAATCATTTTAAGTGTCCAGATATGGTTTAATGGTCGATACATATTTTATAAACGACAGAGCTTTGCAGGTAAACATTATAACTTAATTATATTTTGAGCTAGCAAATCTCGTCCTATCAAACTACATGGCAAATAGCAAGACCATATACATTTTACATGTACTTGTGACGATGTTTAGGGGTTTTCATAATTCCAATGTTGTCGGCAAATGAGAGGTTTTGTGTCGGGGGAAAAAAGGCGCAAGATCGAAGACCAGCCATCATGCATGCATGGTTATTTTTTCCTCATCCACGTCATTCTAACTACAAAGTCATAGGTCGGACGGACTTATTCCAGAATTAAGTACAAACTAATAAAACAAGAATGAAAATACACCAAAATATCCGGAAAGGAGTTTTCTAACCTTTGACCGTAGATGTCTCACCGACCAATATATATATATAACATATACATAACCATAACAAACATGACAGCAAGGACTGCATTAACCTGAATTATTTGTAAACCATATGGTACTCGTACAAGTTTGTTCAGCTTGCATGGGAGGATTAATTGCCTTTTGTGAGAATCATGGTATGTTCCGACCTGGGTACACACTCAAATCAATATCCATCCCTGAAATCCGACCTGGTTTTACAAATGTCATATACCAATCTGATTAAAATACAGATCCTTGTAATTTTTCAATGACCTGTCATCTTGCAGCAAGCCGTTCGTTACATTATTCCACATGAACTTTTTGGTGACAAAATGACTAAACGGACAAATGCGGTTGTGCAAGTTTTGTCGCCTCAGAATTGAGTAGTAATTTGATTGGCTAATGCAAAAGGTCATCGGGACATGACCCTCTATGGGATTTTCTCAGATCTTAATGCAACAGAGAGAAGTTTACGGAACGGCGCGGAGATCAAGATATGATTTTAATCAGATTGGGACAAGGGTATAACTATATGCCCCGGCCATTTCATGGCGGTGCATAAAAATAGCAAAGATCGAAGAACGGTTTGGAACGATATAATTTGTGATACGATTCTCAGATGATTAATATATGTAATTAATTAGTTAAATTTTGTTAAATAAACCTGTTTCTTTTACATAGCCAGATAGCAGTTCTACTCTTACGAAATTAAATCGCATTTCCATGTGTTCACCAACATGGCTGGACTTATACACAAGAAAAGAAAGCAGGCATGCTCGGAGATATAAAATGAGTACATCAAAAACAAGTCGTTCCGTTATTTATATCAAAAACAATTTGCTCCAGTGTGTCAAAGGGACGCTGAAATTCATGCGAGCCATAAACCATGGTATTGAAAGTCTTTTCCACTTAATGATACTGCGAGTAAAGATGATATATTTACTGCTATGTCTGACACCACTGATATGAACGACCTGTTATAAATTCAATAACTCAAGACGACTTGGTATTATGTTGATTGTCAAATAAAACAAGCAACTTGCACTTTAGAAATTCAGTTTCCAGAATATGTAGGCCTGTGAAATAACACTCTTTTAGTGGAGCAGACAAAATGTATTATTTATTTGTGGGAGTTTTGACGCGTATCGATTCAGTAGACATATACCAAACACACTGGGGATAGTATTACTAGTTCGCCACCATGATGTACGTCTGCCATACTGTGTTGACAAGATATCAAGCATATATATACCTAGCTCTTGCTCTGTGCTTAACGCGCACACAACGACCAACTAAAATATATAGCAAAACGTTCGCAAAATACGAAAATTATATACATTTTGTACTTCTACACTTTCCCCCGTTAATAGTATGAACAAAATACATTTAATTTGACGACTCGTACAACTGACGACATGGTTCCTACAGGCAGAGCGTAACAATGGTAGCTATTACTCCCTGCTTCACGTTCAGCATTCTGGGAATGGAACGACTGGTTTGCTCGTTGTCAGTATATGATGTGACCGGGTGGGGTGTTCTGCTGCGGCCTTCGGCAGTATATATACTTCAGTGTGATAGCAATCGGACTGTCGCGACACGGCTTACACGAATAGGTTTACACCAGCCTCCAAAATACACACGCACTCAACAAACACATTCACATTGAATACACCGGGAGGCACTCTTGAAAGACATTATTGCTAAAAAGACGTAAAAACAACCAAACAAAAAAACGGCACAAGCTGTACTTCAGTTTGGGTTGGTTACCGGGGGTTGGTTTTATTTTGTTTTACTACTATCAGCTGCTAACGTTATTTCCGGACGGCCTCTCGGTGTATATGCTGAGTGTTTGTGTATTTGGTTGGCTTCGGTATCTTTGTGATAGCCTGGGTATTTGGCCTCAGCAGAAAATCCTACCCGGTCACATTATAATGACAACGGATGAACGAGTCGTTTCACTCCCATATATATATAAATCCTGTGGCCATGTTGGCTACCTTGTCGGTATGTAGAACAATTACAAAATCACAGTATTTACCATAACTTAAAAATTCCTAATACATTTGGGAGTTTTGTAACGCGTTCAAGAATCATCACAAGGATAATTGTGCGTTTTCCTTCCGGATTACTGGAATAGGAAAGGCGGACTTCTGCAAAATTCAGTATGGTTTCAAGTTTAGAGAACTCATTTACGTGAAATATAGAGTGCAGTTTCCACATTTATAAACTTTTGAATCTATAACTGCACTATATTGGGCAAATTGACATTTTGTAGGCGCACAGTTCAAGGTTGTTTATCAAATATGAATGAGAAAACGGCCGCGAGGTTAAATACACGTGACAGAAAAAAATGATAACTTTATCTAATACAAAAAGGGAAACTGAATATCAAAATTGAGAAATGTCACTCGTTCCCATCAGAAAGTTGAGAAAAACAGATACTAATAAAAGGCATTATTTTTAATCCGGCGATATCTTCATAGTTGTTTAGGGTATAAAATGATCAGGTTCATATAAAGACATATGCTAAGGGATTGCGAGAGACTGCATCGGAGAGAATTGTTTATAGTTTGGTTTAATCTTATTTTCTTATATCCTATTGCCAGCTGTCATTTACGGACAGCATTACGGTGTATGCGATGTGAGTGCATATGTTGTGTCGTATTTCAGAGGATGTGATATGTTAGTGTAAACCTTCTTGCAGTCGTCCAGATTTTTTGTTTTTGTCGATTTAAAGCGTTACTGATGTAGGCCGAATTCGAGCGTCACTTTAGTGGCTGTAGTCTAACTGTAGTATGATCGAACTCAATTTAGTAGGTGCTTCGCGCATGTGTACAGAAATAAGAGGTAAACAGTGCGCATGTCTAGCGACTATAGTACAAACTACCGATTTATTTTAGTCTGACTAGAGCAACTGGCGGTCGTCTGCGCATGCGTGATTATTTGAGAGCAAGGCAGCGATTGGTTGACGTTTACACGCATGTGTAAACACATTAAATGTAACAGTCCTACTTTAGTGAATAGTCGACGCTCGAACTCGACAGTATACGGCCGAATGTCCTCGGCAGTACGTCCCCCCATCCCAGTCATGTTATTTTCAACGGGTCAACCAGTCGTTTCACTCCCATAATGCAGACCGTCATGCAGGGAGAAGTACATGTAACTAACTTTTGTGAGAATCATGGTATGTTCCGACGTGGGGACACACTCAAAGTCTCCTCACAGAGGCGTACAATTCGTATTTCCTTTCTTCCCATGAGAGTATGTAGAAAAGAAAGAAAAACGAAAAATCCGTTTTCATTTACATTTCATTGAAGCTTCTCTTGGATGATCAGTATGTTATGTAGTTGTGCATCGCATTATAATTTTAGATTTCGACCCCTTTTAGGGTAGTTGTGACGTTTTATTGGAAAAAGTTGTCCGGATAATTATTTAAGAAACTTCACATGAATGATCAGTGTGTTATATAGTATTTAAGAGATCGACTTCTTTCAAGGGAGTTACGTCCCTTTATGTGAAATAACATTTTGGGGATCTTCAACACCCTTACTGTGAAATTCAAGATAGGAATTTCTCGAGAAAATACCCATTTCTGTCAATTAACCGTCAAGGTCAATAGAGGATTTTAATCTCTCAGCATCTGCGAGGATATACGCTATCCCACGGACCATAGCTCTAGTTCCCTTTTTGCAAGAAGGCTGCACCGGGTGACTTCTTACTAACACAAGTTTACGTTGTGGGGGTTCAAGCAAATTTGTTCCTGTTCAAATATAACTTTGATACAGTATGGAATCAATTATCAATTATTTCTCTAATACGAGATACAGTGAATATATAATTTAATTCGTTCCATCTATATAAACGTACCATTTCAGTTCAATTGACATCGATTTTGTTAAAAGTTAAAATCAATTAAAAATACCACAGGGTAACGACCTGGCCGGCAAAGTATATATATTTTCCATTAGCAGACGTACGATGTGTCATTCCGAATATCTTAATTCGTGTCAGTTTCATGATTACCTACATATGGCAGCAAGTATGTAAGTATTATGTGTACTATACGGGGGCATCTGCTGCGAGTGATACATGCTGGTATATACAAGTACCAGTGTCACGGGCACATGGAGTTACTATAATTATAGTCTTAACAAAATAATCAACATCGCGTCGAAAACGGGCGGCAAAAGTCCATGTGAAACATACTGATTGCTTTATGATAAGTCGTAAATTTTATTTAACTTACACAAAAATGACAGATAGAGATCGGCGTAACACATTGCGGGGTGCCTGCTCCATTATTTTCTCATCATAGTCCCGACCATTCACGATGACTTATATACTTGCCGTAGTACGATGTTTGATGAGTGTTAAAGTACAACTGTAACCTTGGCGATTAAGAGTACACTATACACACTGTTCTACGGTATAATCTAAAACCCGTACTAATTACTGATTGATGTTTATTCTGTTCGTGAAATTGCTGATGAATGTGGTTTACACAATTCGAAATAGGACGAATACTAAGTGTCTTCAGAATAAGTAGTACATCGATAATTATTTAAGCAAACAATTCGTACACCAGCTGGTTACAAAAGTCTGTGCTTGTTCTTTGTGTAGGGTATACGGACGGCAGCATCTCTATTCATACAATAGTACGGGGAAAATTGTACAGGGACATTTGTATACAAATGGGATCAGATACAAGTCAAACTTCGTATAGTTCGTCTGCTCCCCTATATCAAAATAGTTATACATGTATATATATTTTGACCGCAAATTAGAAAGGAATAGACGAAATGGTAGAACATATGACTGTCAAAATTGACTGTAATTTAGATAAATTTTACAAAATATCATCGAATTACAATGTTGTAGTTGTACCCGTATGTACAATAAAGTAATCACTTTTATTGCATACTGACACACTTAAGGTTACCGACATGAATGTATTAAGGACGTTGCTTTCAAACATATTTTACAATAATTAACAATGAGAAATAAACAAATAAACACCAACATACTAATGTATCACTTTTGTAGTAGTCATCATTATGATATCCAGTGACACAGTAGATCACAGTACGCTCAACACTTTCTAAATACTCTCTACATAAGTAGCACCGTACCATATAATGTCTACACGTTCCCTAATATAAAAAATCAGCGGCACAACTATAATAAACATAATGAAATCCCACAAAAAAATCCAAATGACTATTATTCTGACTACATCTAGATGATGATCAGTATCATTTAATCTTTGTGGATTTTTTTTTATCATTAAATGCTAT
This sequence comes from Mimachlamys varia, assembly GCA_947623455.1. Lineage (NCBI taxonomy): Eukaryota > Metazoa > Mollusca > Bivalvia > Pectinida > Pectinidae > Mimachlamys > Mimachlamys varia. Next base: position 19,058,083 of record OX392536.1, read on the forward strand.
ATACAGACGGAAAACGACGTTTTACGACTTAAATATAACAAAACCAATTTACAAAAAATATTCGTTTCAAAGGAAATGATTTTAATTTTTAGAGTTTTAGTACAGGTCCACGATAGTTATTTTTAAGGTCAAAGAACGATAAAAAAGACGAACACAAAGATGAAAAATATCAAATTCATTCTGATTGAAACGCATAATCTAATCGCTCTTTCCCATACGTAGGTAACGGAGTGAGAATACGGATATGTATTTCAATTAGATTAACATCAAATTGGAAATACTAAAGGTCAAAAGGTAAAATACACTGGACTATTTAACCGAAGAATTGTTTTAAAAGTGATCCTAGTTCATGAAAATGTAAATTGCTTAGAATATAAGTATATCAAATAAACTTTTCTATTGCCACCTTTTGGCCCTTAGCAATACTGACGAGTCCTAGGAGAACGAAACAGCTTTATGATGCAGTTTAATTCATTTGTCCGGCATACTGTATCTATTACTAAATTAAAAAAGTGCAACATGTGTGTGTTTCGTCATTTTTCATATACAGTACATTATGTTATGTATGATATTAAAGCATTAACTAATAAGATCTTTTACTATTAATGCCACAAGTCGCTACGAAGATATACAACCACAAACAAAACCTTGCATTGGTTTAATTCGATCAGCATCAAATCATTTCGACCAACTAGCCCAGGTAGATATGTTGTCTTCTTGTCGATAGATTTGTTTCAAGTGGCATTTGTTTCCAAAGCCCGATCTTTAACGTTATAAATGTGCGGCAATATATTCCTATTATTCGTCAAAACGATATATTCCTATTTATTCGCCAAAACGACACACCGGTGCACTCGCTGTCAGAATAATGTGATCGGGTGGGATGGTCTACTACGGGTCTTCGGCAGTAAACTTCAGTGTGATTGCACTATATAGTCGGAAAAGGCCCGGACTATCGCAAGGAGGATTACTAACTCCGCCAATAAAATCAGCCAAAAGTGGTCACCGAACTTCGCCAAACACTTTAAGCATTTAACCTTGTTACCAAATTTCAAGAAAATCGGATAAAATTTGTTGCTATTATCACTAACATACTTAAGGCTCCCAAATTCACATGCAATCACACACCATCTTGCATCGCATACACCGGGATGCCGTTTTAATGACCCTAGCTGTTAATAAGATGCAACACCGAATAGAAACACAATCAATCCAATCAGATTTACAACCACAAACAAAACCTTGCATTGGTTTAATTCGATCAGCATCAAATCATTTCGACCAACTAGCCCAGGTAGATATGTTGTCTTCTTGTCGATAGATTTGTTTCAAGTGGCATTTGTTTCCAAAGCCCGATCTTTAACGTTATAAATGTGCGGCAATATATTCCTATTATTCGTCAAAACGATATATTCCTATTTATTCGCCAAAACGACACACCGGTGCACTCGCTGTCAGAATAATGTGATCGGGTGGGATGGTCTACTACGGGTCTTCGGCAGTAAACTTCAGTGTGATTGCACTATATAGTCGGAAAAGGCCCGGACTATCGCAAGGAGGATTACTAACTCCGCCAATAAAATCAGCCAAAAGTGGTCACCGAACTTCGCCAAACACTTTAAGCATTTAACCTTGTTACCAAATTTCAAGAAAATCGGATAAAATTTGTTGCTATTATCACTAACATACTTAAGGCTCCCAAATTCACATGCAATCACACACCATCTTGCATCGCATACACCGGGATGCCGTTTTAATGACCCTAGCTGTTAATAGGATGCAACACCGAATAGAAACACAATCAATCCAATCAGATTCCACTGTACTGGACGGACTGGCCTTACTGTCCTGGAAATAGCCATAAGTCTCGTGGCTGACTCACTGACCTTTTACTGAACCTTATAACTCGATTGGTCCTTTTAATGATCTGCTCGTTACCGCCTCGTGCATAGTCACGTCAGTCGTACGATTTCTAAAAAGTCGTAATTATCATGTTGTATTGAGGCTAATCTACGTAAATGTCAGACTGTGGGCTCCGCATTAACTGTGTCATGGCAACCTGGAGCATCCTAGGCTCTGAAGGATTGGCTTAAAAGACTTTTACTGCGGGGCGTTTCATTAAAACCTCTAGTCGACACCGGTGTATTGGTACCTGTAGCTAGACATTGGTTCCATTTCCTAGTCTGGAACAATGAAAGTCGATACAAACAAAAATTGTTTACGCTTGTTATAACTATTGTATATTTGAATTAAATGTATTATGTTGTGGAAAATGAATGGGTGATTTACGCTGAAATATGTTCTCAAAAACTTAAATTAATAATTAAAAAAGGGAATCACTATTTGTTGATCAACGATTTGGACATGTAAATTTTTTTGCGTCACATATGATAACGCATGCGCATAACAAGCTACATCGGTAAACAAAAAATGGCTATCCGCGTGACCTACATGTAACTACAAAGCGAAAAGTGGCTGAATGGTCAAACTCTAACGCAGGATTATATTACGGAAGCATAATGCGGGATGGGAAGTATTCAAGGGAGAAACTAAGAACCCGACTGTTTGCATGTTACAGTTTTCTTTTGGGTATCCGGGCCAGCGACACGGCTTTGATTTGGTTTTGGGGCCTCCCAAGGGATAACACTTTCATTCCTCTGTAACATGAAATGCATATGTAAAACTCAAAAGCGTGTTTTGTAATATTCTCTTTATAATATTCAAGTAAAACGGCATTATTAAATTATATTTGTTTACGTTGTAAAACGCCGGTATATGTGCGATTGAGGTTATAATGTATACAGCTTCAATTTGGACAAAATAAATAAATGTATGTCATCGTGTGGAAAAAAAATTGCTTGTCATACCTAATATATAAAATACGGACGGCACAAATATTATCGGGTTTGGACCCGGTATTGAATTTGATATGAATCAAAATATATGCATTATATAGGCAAAGTCATTAATTAAAAAAAACAATCATGTACATGTATGTCGTATGCCTGCAGTTGTGTTGAAAATGTCAACAAACCTTACAAAAATTTACATAAAAAATTACAATGAAAACGGAGCTACAAATGTATTAATATATAAATGGATCAGGTATTGGACAATTATATTCTCGACAAGTTCCAAATTTGAGATATATATATTATACATGTATTCTGCATGTTTAGTGCGTGGTGCGTCATATGAGTGCACAGACTTCCGTAATACATAACTGTAAGTGTTAACGTATGTTCACGCTGTAAGTTGGATAGATTTTAGATGAATAAATCGATACATGTAGTCTGAAAAAAAATCTTCAAAACATCGAGGGAAAAAAACGAAAAAAAATCGGAATCATTTTATTTTTGTACTTTTCAATGCATGTACACATTTTGTGAAATTGTTCTAAATGAGAATTCGTGGAGATAACTTTTTACAGGTTTGTCATATGGTTGTCATCGTCGGAAACCCACATGACACTGTTAAACGTACAATGTAAGAGTGCAGTGTCGTGTGGGTTTCTGACGATGCATGGTTGTATCCTGGACCCATTTATATCGGTCTCAGTCAGGTACTGGTGTCGAAAAATGATGCAGAGATTCCGACATATATTTCTTCATACGAATACCATGTGTAATTAACGTCTGATTTATGGTAATTTGTGATTCAATAAATTCATACACGGACTTTGTGTCTTGATCATCATCGGACGTATACATTACGCGTCCCCTCCCTTAGGGCCCCTCGTCGACTCGCGACAAAACAGTCAATTGATTGACGTGTGATCATCGCTATTTTTATCGGGCTTTCCCGAGGAATGCAATTTTGCAAGTGGCTGATAAAGACATTTTGAGTGGACTTTGAATATTGAAATAACAGGAAAATGTATCTGGTAGTGCAGACAGCATGTACATTCAAGAACTTCATTGTAGACTTTCCCGGGATGCCCCTGATAGTGCTTTGAATGTTCCGCGGTTACATCAATATTGCATGAAGCCCGCTAGGCTTAATATGGATGTAATCGCTGAATCTTCACACAATGACTTTCAATAGAGAATAATACATACCAATTTCCATATCGGACCAAATATTGGCCCCGAGACCCTAAAATTGGCCCAAAAGTTTGGGTCGTGACGACATGTTTTTGTTCTCGTTTTGCTTGTAACACAGTAGCTAAGTCAAAACCCGAGACACCCGAATGGTTGATACGACGTAAAATCTAGAAGTGTTCCGCGAAGAGGGCCAATACGGGTTTTGGGGTGCATTATTGAATAAATAATGCATGGGTGACGATTACGGATTGGTAGTTTGGCGCCATAATGCATATGCAAAAAACCTGTATTTATTACTAAGTATACAATAAATCCATGTATTTACATTTGCATCGTCATTAGCGGAACAGCCCCAATCAAAATAAAATTGTCGCCAATGATTAACATAGTCATTTGAGCGACTAAAGTGGACATGTTATTTGAAACGAAGTGACAAGACTAGGTTGAGTTATGACATCATAAGTAAACCACGTGTTTAGTCACGAGAACCTTTGCTTTCATACTCGTATGCTTGTTTCTTCTTTACATTTATATGAATATACCAACTGAAAACAACAAATACTAGACTATGAATACAACATGAATACATCCATTCACGTGACTTACTTATGACGTAATATATTCGTTTTGTTCAATACAAGTCTTGCCGATCCGCTTTGGATAGTATGGAGAACGCTCAAATGACTACAGTAAATTATTGGCGCTAATGTTACTCAAATTATGGCCATTCCCTTTTCGTTCAAAGGACGGGGCAATAACAATCGCAGTCAATTAACCAATTGTTCAAGATATAAGAAATTGTATTAAACAATTGTTCAATAATAAAAATGTAAATATATAGATTGAACAACGTTATTTTACTTTTCATGCCGATGTGAATGCGAATCGGTTACATCCATTTGCAATATAGATGCAACCGTTTTCATTCCCTTTATGAAAAGCAATTCTTGGGGTGATGTTCATATAGTGGGTCGCAGCGCAAATGTAAATATTATTTAAAAACATATTTTCATGCAGCCATAGCTACCGATATCATGATCTGTTCTAATTCATATTTATATATATTTACATTTGCGCTGATATATTATAACAAGGTTGGTCTAAGGTAATGTAACTACTAGTATGAGTAATATTAATATGACCCTTGCGCAGACGAGAGAGAACTCTTTCCTCTCCTAGGTCTGCTCTACATAATTATATCTCCTTCGGGGACATGTTGTAATAGTATCGGTTCTGTTTATGGTTCTCAGTATTTCCTGCACTGTTAAAAAAGTTCCTGTAAAACATGTTTGTTTAAAAACGGATGTCAGACTCGCTTTATAAACATGTTTCATGTTTTAATTAAAACACTTTACATGTGTATATTTAAACACAAGTGTTTTAAATGTTACATATACTCCGTTTTTGACAAAAAAACATTAGTGTTTTAAAGGAAAAACAGAGACGTTTATTTTAAAACATTGATGTTTTATTAAAAACACGTTCAAATGTTTTTACAAAAACACTTTAACATTACACTTGCTAGACTCACTTTAAAAACACTTTAACGTGTTTTAAATAAAACATGTTTTACTTGTACATGTTTTTACTACAACATAATATAATGATAAGATACTTCATTTACATGTCATGTGCTTACATAAAATCTACATTATCAAAATAATATTTGTAAAACGTCCACTTATTTTGGCCATATGGGATGTACTTCTTCAAATGAATCACGAAATGATCCTTAAACTGTTATAATTACACCAGATTCTTTTTCCAGATGTTTCAGCATGACACTCGGTTTTTACATTTTAGAAATGCACAGCAGCAGCATTGTTGTTTTATACGTGTGTAATGGATACAGCAAGCCCACCTTCAAATCAGCTGTGTAGCAGCATAAATGGTCTGTCCATCCCCGACTATTGCTATTTCTGAAATTGTGTCACATGGAGAAAACAGATCAGGCAGGACAGGCATGGAGCAGACACTTCTCCGTGTCGCATGTTCCCAAAATTATATCCTCTGCAACATCCTGTAAAAAATATCAAAATGAGAATCTGTTGACCCAAGTTATGCTTATTTTTAATAATGTAATTTTTTTGTACATGCAAGTGAATAGATATCATACACAACTGCAACTAATGCATATGGGTTACCATTATTTTTACAAACAATTTCTATTTCCGTTACTACTGCGCCAACTCGACATCGCCAAAAAAGGATGTTTTGAAGTCGCAGTGATAGACGGTCCGGTATTCTGACATGATCATAGCGGAAATCGTCTATTATAGTGATGTGAACACCTGGATCGCAATGCATATACATACATGGATACGAATTGTACAATATTACATATAGTAAGCACGGTACAATTACGACAGGAAATTCACATCCTTTTTTGGGGATGTCGCGTTGGCGCAGTGGTAACGGCCGCAGGTATTTCTGGCTTGGCGATTTGGTGCCGGAGATCGTGTAGTTCGAGGCCCGAATAGGGCACGAGTCAAGAAATTGTCTTCCTTCGTCATTTGTGTTTCCGTGTTACTTATGATATATTAAACACAATGTATCATATACACTTTGTGTTGTTGATCCGAAGGTTAAAATGTGAATTTCCTGTCGTAATTGTACCGTGCCAGTAGTAATTTGATTGGCTAATGCAATAGGTCATCGAGACATGACCCTCTATGGGATTATCTCAGATCTTAACGCAGCAGGGAGAAGTTTACGGAACGGCGCGGATATCAAGATTCGATTTTAATCAGATTGGGGTTTGCTGGTTTCTGTTTGGTTAGGCATTATGTAATCTTTGTCATATACTGTTAAGCAATAGAACAATAGCGTTGCTAATTTCTCCTTGTCGGAAATAGGTGAACTCCCTTTATAGTGTTATGCAGTGTCGTTATGTCATTTCCAATAATTCTTCTACGGCCTGCAACGACCAGAGATGCATTATATAATGGCATTTTGACTTTCACCTGAAAAGGTTAGAAGTAAAAAATACCCGATTTATTTAAAAAATTAAACGATGGGCGCCAAGGTGATGCTATCGGTTCCTCACTGTCTAAAAGATGACGTAACGCACACATATGCTGCACCTCTTAAATTTAGTAATAGATACAGTATGCCGAAAAATAGTTAATCTGCATCTTACAGCTGTTTCGTCCTCCTAGGACTCTTCAGTGATGCACGAGTCCAAAAGGTAGGAATCCAAAATTTCTAAACTAATGTAGAAGCAGAAGGGTCAGGTGTGTAAAACCCCTGTAGTTTATGAATTTAGAAGTAAAATTAAACTAGTTCTGTATAATTTCAAATCCTGTACTACGAAAATGTGTATTATGTACCTTGCCACTTCTCAAATGAGATTAACTGTGGCTTTGGAGGCTCCAGCAAACCTCGGGGACTAAAAAATCCAACAGCAGAGTCTGCCACTCCCCATCATAAAGATGATATAACACACACATATGCTTCACCTCTTAAATTTAGTAATAGATGCAGTATGCCGAAAAAGTTAATCAAACTGCATCATACAGCTGTTTCGTCCTACTAGGACAACATATGTATTGTTAAGCAACATTACAATAGCGTTGCTAATTTCTCCTTGTCTGAAATAGGTGAACTCCCTATATAGTGTTGTGCAGTTTCCAATAATACTTCTCCGGCCTGCAACGACCAGAGATGCATTACATAATGGCATTTTGACTTTCACCTGAAAAGGTTGGAAGTAAAAAATATCCCGATTTATTTAAAAAATTTAAAGGTGGACGCCAAGGTGATGCTATCGGTTCCTCTCCATCTGATTAAAATCACATCTTGATCTCTAAAACTGATTGAAATCACATCTTGATCTCCGTGCCGTTCCGTAAACTGCTCTCTGCTGCGTTAAGATCCGAGTAAATCCCATAGGGGGCCATGTCCCGATGACCTTTTGCATTACCCAATCAAATCACTACTGTCAGAATCTTGACAGTGAAATTTTGAGGCGACACAGCTTGCAAAATCGCATTTGTCTGTTTAGCCATTTCGTCACCAAAACTATCATGTGGAATAATGTGCCGAAATGGCTTGCTGCAAGATGACAGGTCATTTGAAAATTATTGAAAATTAATTTAGTGTTAAGTAAAGAGGCGACAAAGGTCATCTGAACATGACCTCTAATGGGATGCTGTCAGATCCTTGTAAACTTGTAAAACGGAGTGAGAACAAGGATCTGTATCATAATCAGATTGGGTTACTCACTGTCTAAATTACACATGTAACAATACTTCTTTCCCTCAAGTTTAACATCTCTATACTTCATAACATTTTGTTACGACATTATAAAGCAAAGTTGGCAAGAATTTAGCCAGGAATCAAGTGAACAGACCTCAGTGATCCCCCATTTTGTTTTGAAACAATCTCTAGTTAATCGTGATGAAGTTTATCGTATATTTTTTGCATGTATATTTAAATGGAAAAAGTGTGGGATCTCACCATACTCTCTAAGTTTTATAATTCTATGTTGAAATAAACTGTTCACTTTCGGAAAACATCGTTGAAAATACCACTATTTCATTTATAAAGATCCCTAAAATACGTTTAATTACTAGCTAGTACAAACAAACAAACAGATGTCCCATCATGACATTTGACTTTCGGACAGGAGAAATATCTTAAGTTATTAATCAAGATAAACAAACGCAATCATCCGATGCCTTTTTATAATTTTTACGACCGAAGCAGTTAATAAAACAACGAACGAAAGATAAGAAATCTTACCCGCTTTGTAATTGAAGCAATTTGAACATTCTAAAAATCAATATCGTCAGAAATGCTAACAAAATCATAACCCGAATTCAAAATCTACTAAACAAGCGGTACCATATAAACAAAAGAAATATTTACAAGGAGAATTTTGCAAAATAAGACAAGGCATTACATGCTTATTAAACAGCTGTATGATGCAATTTAATTCATGTTTTTCGGAATACTGTATCTATTACTAAATTTAAACGGTGCAGCGCATGTGTGCGTTACGTCATCCTTATTAAAGAACATATAAAAAAAACCTTCATATCATAAGTATACAGACTATTATTTTCTCAAAGAGACCAGGATGGCGACCATTAAACTTGCCCATAGTCTTCATCAAGCCGCATCTCTCAAGTACCTGTGCCTGGTTCGTCCGCAGCCGACATTTATCACGAGAATCTCGATTCGTAACTGAGTGAGAATAAGGAGTTGCATTTTAACCAGATTGTAATTGATAATTTGGAAGAGTGTCATATTCCCCTTATTAATAAATAACACTTTCATTGAGAGCACTATTTTAATATATATATAAAGTTATACTTACTGTAGCGGTAAATTAATATTATTTTGATGATAAGCCATTGCCACCATATATAGTCGCATTCCATAAAGGAGTTCAAAGTTTTTACTTTGAGTTAAGATTTTATATCCAAAGCTAAAACCACCACTACCACCGGGCTGCATCGGATTAATCTCTTTCCAAAATCATTTTCCTTTTTTTACAAATGTGAAGCCAACAGAGGCTAGATAATTATACTTATGCTAATTTTAGTACAGTCTAATAACCATAGCCACCACCATCCTATTGTACACTGCTACCTTAACGTTTTATATATACCAATGGGTGGCATGCACTTGTGCAAGTGTGTGTGTTGTAGACAAGTTGAACTATAAACATGTTAATAATTTTTTCCGAAATAATGTGCAAACGCGTCCGTTAATTTTGTGAACAAATGGAAGAATTATGTTTGGTTTTAAGCGGATCGTCTTGACAGAATAGTTGAATTTTTACAAAATGTCCTGACAATTAACACCATTTTGGTCCAATCAGAATTCAGGACCATAGGTCAGACGTTGTAAACTATACCAACATTGTTAAATCAAATAAAATGACCCACTATAAGGTTTCCGATATTCGGAAGAACTCAAGCACCATTCTAATGTAACGAATATGAAAGGTTTCTCTTCATTCAATATTGACATTGACATTCAATATAAAGATATATACATGTACGTGCATTTGGTTGTTGTCGTTTATCGTCCCTGCTATATTTAAGGTAGCATGAATAAAAAAATCACTGAAAAGAAAGTGAAATTTTACTGATATACCAGGTTTGTATATTTATATCAAGATTTGTAACGATAATATGCATGGGTTCTTAAAACATTGTACACTATTTTCTCGTCGAATTCGAGAATATTCCATACGAAGATGGGTTATGCTAATACAAAGTAAGTATGTACATGTACCAATAATCTGTGTAATAGCATGTGGCATATCCCTACAAGAAGCATAGGGCCTTTATCATTCACCTGGCTATCTTAAGTAATCATAGCAATATTTCCATTCAAAGCCATAGCCTATACTGTTTGATGTTGAAATGAAAGTGATATATACGCACGTATGTGTTACCATTAGTGAGTGATATATACATACGTATATGTTACCATTAGTGAGAGCGATTCGCGTCTGGGTGAGAGAGCTGCGCTCTCCATGACCAACGAACTCTAACGTCCCCATGGGTTGGGCCAGACCCTTGAGCAATCTTGGATTGTGCGTTCGCCTCTTTATAAATGTACTTAGCAATTCAAATATGTGAATACAAGGTAATCATGACCATATTAACACACGAATTCCACGGAAGTGAATGTGTCGCCTGTGAAGCAAGCTGGGAGATCAATTATAACGAACAAGTTATGGATATTCATTGTATCAATTCCAAGTTTAATTTGTTAGATTTGCCTGATGGATTCCCTTGCAATGAATAAATTTGAAGATTATGATGTTACGGTGTCTCATGACACGTACTTCTTACAGATAGATTTTCCTAATTTTGTACCTGTTATGATAATAGTTTTTTGTACCTGTTATAATAAATGTTAAGTGTTTAATCAAGACTGCCATGTAATAAACGTTTTAACATCTTAAGTGTGTAATTTTTGACAGTTAATTAAAGAGTGAAGTATCAAACCTGTGACAAACAGTCAATATCCTTTCCGCTATTGTCATTTGAAATTACCAATTTACTTATCAGATGAATATGCCTTGTTTATCTTTGTGTTTTACACCGGAAACCAACGTATCGTTTCTTAAGAATGAAATAGCATTACTGTTTCGTTATTTTGAAAGAAAAATAAAACTAAAAACTAAAAGGAGTAATAAGTTTAGTCGTAGAATTAATATTCCCGCCTCCTTTCTCCTTTTCGTAACGAGATAACAATTATGTAGGTAAAACTTTTTTGTTTGTTTTTTTTTTTGGGGGGGGGGGGGGGGGGGGGGTGTTACAAGGGGTCACAATTCTGCGAAAGGTGGCAATCAATCGTGGTCGGCCCTGTAGGCATTTAAACTTAATTTTGCAAAGGGACCATAACACCTTCCAATAACATCTGGTATACGTGGCAGATGACCCTGGCCAAGTTCTTAGGCTTTTAAAGTAAATCGTATAATATTTGTTAACCGTATTGCACTGAAATGGCAGAAAATGGCAATTTTCATTAATCAAGGGGACATAAAAAGTGGAGATCAAACTGTGCCGATAATATTTGTTGCCGCTATTGCACAAAGCTTGACAGACGGACACACCCAAATCAATATCCCCCGTTTCAGAGAAAGCGAGGGATACAAAGTAATATACGAGTCAAGATTCCCGATTTTTACGCAAATAAGAACAAAGGGTAAGAACGACAACAGAAGTACACGACGGATTCAGACGGAAAGTATATTTAGTCATGATTAATCACACGTTCAATGACGTGGTTCTGATTGTAATCAAATCATTGATAATACACCAAAATCCCCCTAGGGAAAATTGATCCTGTTGCATAAATTTAATTTGTACCAAACTACAAATCTGATCTTGAGGCCGATTTTTCCCCAAAAAATATTTTCATTTTGTTATTTCCAGTAATTGCGCCGATATTTCTAATATAATCAATTACTGTCACGTCATTTCCCTCAACATGGCATCTGGATATGACAGGAAGTAAATATTGACGTTACCAAATAAACAGGTTTTAAATCGTCTTATCTTTGACTATATAGTCATGCACACATTGTCCTTGGAAGTAGGCCGGCGTTAAATGTTTTGAGATGGTGCTGGGATAGTTTGTGTAATTTGGAGATTATTTAAATAACTGTTATTGCGTGATCTGTCTACTTGTTTTATTGGTTTATACCAACTACCTGATTTGACACGGTGTCCTGTGGGATCGAAGTTAAATATGTTCCATTTCATTGATATCTATCTTCGTCCCAAAAGAGTTGTATAGGGATAAACATATCTAATACTCGTATTAAACGTTAAGTGGATTTGCTAATTTAGTATATGGGAAGTCGAGAGATTAAAACGCTTAACACTGATACTATTTCGGGCTACAAGTCACATTTGGTAGACCAGGATATGTATTTGTTATTCGAGTTGCTTAACTCCGCCTTTCAAAGGGAAGTGTATAGCAGCATTATTTGTACTCTATCCATGCAGTATTACTCTATAAATTGGCTGTGGAAATAATGTTACATAGCAAGCAAAATATCTCCTGTATATACATTTCTATGGCATTTATGATGTCAGGAAAACAGCGCAGTCCAGTTCAAACATAACGAAGTGAAGTTTAACATAAAATAATTAATAAGAATCATTCCTTATATCAAGGTGTGGTGGATAAAACAGTTTTATTTATTTTTCACGTCGCCATTGGAGAGCAGGACATATGGAGAAGGATGCCTAAGGGTTACGAGGGAAATGGGGGGGGGGGTTACATGATTCGAAATAGAATAGCTTCACTGGTTTGGTTCGATTGTTCAACAGCTAGGGTCATTTAAGGACGGCAAATGGTATACTGATTTTATGCTCTGATGTCATTATGCTAGGAAATTTAATTTGTCAGTGTTTATGTAGTAGTTATCGAGGGCATATTTGCATGCATCACCTACATCACACACGACGGAGATAGTACGTTGGACACTAGCCTCCTTGTTTTTGCGTAGACCCTGTTAAGACACATTCGAGCTATAGATACCCATCTAAAATCACAATGCCGATGGCACGGAGCACAACATTGTCTGATTTGTTTGTTGTTTATTGTCTAATTATCAACTTAGTTCATTTTTTGAGGACAGAATCCCGGTGCGTGGGGTGTGGTTTTGGTTTGGTTTTATTAGGTATTAAGTCCAGTGAACAGCTCGGGCCTTCCGATGTATGCGGTGCGACCTGAATTATGTGCGCGTGTACTTTGGAGACTGCGGAGCACAGTATGAAACTTGTTACCCGATACTGTCAACAAAAGAATGCAACCATTAAAAAAAGTATGAGCGTTTAATGTCTAATCACCTGTTCAGATTTAAGGAGGCGCTTTCAAGTAGTATATACTAGTGTGGTACAACTTGAAGAAAGTCGGTATCAGTTCTGCTTTACTCTAAGGAGGTCTATACGAACATACCACATATTCCTATAACATGCAAGCACTTAAGACATACACCGGGATGCCCTATTTAAATTACACTAGTTTTCGATAAGACGTTGAACAATACACAAACCAAACAAAACGTGTGTTGTGTATGTGTGTTGGTGAGAGGGTGGCGTGCGATAGCGTGTCTACCTCCTTGTGTTAGCGTGAATCTGATGCCGATTTAAGAACAATATCTCACCGTATGTGACGACATGAGGAATGTAACCATTGGTTTTCTTATACGTTATGATAATTGTGGTTTTGTTTGGTTTTTGATGTCGTTTTAATCGATTTCCTTTAATCTCACAGTAGACCAGTCTCGAGTGTAATCTCTTTGAAAATTCTCCCACTTTTCGAGAATGTTGTTAATTTAATATCCTATCACGGTCACCATGCAACGTCTGCCGCGGGGTCAATTATCCATCACACCATGACGTTTAGCGCATTACATTACTGTGCACCGCATTGATTTTATTGAAACTGTCAACACGCTCTACAGGAATTTAACAAGTCTGACGGAAATGTCGCCTGATATCCTGTCAATGTGTATTTGTCTAGTGCACAAACGACACGCTCATTTTGTACGGAAACATGTATAATCAGCGCAAAGCACATCCTGTGAATGGTTTAGGTTTGGCTAAAGTTAAGAGCTTTTAAAGATGTGTCTCTTGTGCTCAACCCATTCTCCATGCCGTCGCATCCACCACAATAGTCCATAAATCATATTAATATTACGGTCCACTAGTCTGTATATTAACACACAAAAATGGTTTGCTGGGTCCCATCGGCATGGTATTTAGATGAAATGGCGCTACTGAACAGACTATCAAACTGGTTTGGTTTGATTGTTTGTACGCCACATTAACAGCCAGGGCTATTTATGGACGGCTGCCCGTTGCATGCGATGTGGATGGGTGTGTGAAGTGTATAAGTATTTGGGAGGTCGCGCTATGTTCGTGCAAGCCTTCTTCCGACAGTGCTAATTTTTTGCCGATATAAAGTGCTACCACATTGAAGTATACCCTATCACATGGAGTGAGGTACACCAACAAACCATGTCTCTAGCACATATAAACGGATGCACTCTTACACAATAGAGGCATGTCCTTGAATTACGTTAGCTGTTAATAGGACACTGAACAAAATAAAGGAAAACTAAGCTTGAAAATGAATCTTTGGATGATAATAAAGGGAGCGAGGACGGCTAGATTATCAATAGAACGAAAGTACATGAATTCATAGATTGCTTCGGGTTTAATACACAAACGAAAGCTCTCAAATCTGCAGGGAGGCCCCGCATAAGTCGCATCAAACGACCATGCATTGAGGTACAGAAGGCTTATTTCTTTCCCCGCATCTGCACGGACTGGATTTTCAACTCTTGTTTATGTGTTTTTACGTATAATCTCGCACAGCTATATAGCTAGCTGCAACACACAGGGTGCCCGCTCCGTCTCATTTTCATAGTGTGTGTTGTGCTCCCCGACCGGTCTCAAGCCTCCGAAGTGTTTGAGACACGATACTGGTGTTTAATTTTTAAAAAGTTTATTGATTAATTTTGGAAGGGAATTTCAATTGTGCAATTCAGTTTGTACTTTTCGTTGTGATATTAAATAAAAATCTCTCAAATGTCAGCAAACATTTTCGTCAGCCGTAGCACTTTAATGTATCGCCTTTTTCTTCAAAGAGGTTGTTTGTCTAATCTTTCTTCCTATTTCCGCCTCATCTCCATCAAATTCAACAATTTAAAACGTTGATATCTTACATAATTCATTTGGGTTTTAATCAACTGTCAACTTAGAGAGCGCTTCTTTGAGTGATCAGATTATCGTCCAGGGAGTTTTTAGGAAAGCCTAACTATAGTTCCTTCGCACCATACCTTTCTTATTGTATGGAGATGTCTAGTTGACATCTTTTCATCCAAAGATCAAGGTACTGAGAAGGGGTAATAACTCGAAACCACGATCCTGCGCAAACGTAATGACCACAAAATTGCCATATATCATCGAATGAGTGAAACAAAAGATGTCCTTTCGTCAACACCTTCGTGTGGTTTGCTGTCGCTTTATTTCGAATTCGCAGTTTAGTGGCCTTTCATCTTATCGGTTTGAAGGTTTTTATATATTTTTCTGTGTCGGTTTTTTTAGTATTTTCTCTGTAATCCTCTACCAACTCATGCTGTTTTACCCGATCTGGGTAAGATAGATACCAGAATCCAGGTATTTGCGTAGTAACGCTTCTTTGGACTGTCCCACTCATATCTACATGTTCGATCCTAAAGGGATGGCATACAGTGTTAACATATTCCAGATGACATTAACTAAAGGTTGTTTTTTTACAATAGTGGTTCAATGACTATCTTGTGAAAGCGAACATATAATTCCGTTTTTTATCCCGAGAACTTATGGGATCATCAAACGTGAGCTGTCTGTCTATAAAGTCGGTCCCAGGACTGATCCCTGAGGTACTCCTGATATTGCTTTCATTCAGATGGACATTTTCCCAACCATCATATCTTATTTAATTCCATAATGCGTTTGATTTTCTTTAACTATACGCTTAAGCTATATTTTGAACCATTTTCTTGTGAAATGAACTATTCCACGGCTAAAATGACTATTGCACGGTCACGTGCGAACTATTGAACACCGCGTGACGTTTCATACGATTTCAAGATTCAAAGTCAATCAAATGTCAATGCTGCTAGACAACAGGCATGGCGACTTCTACAGGAAAGTTGAGATTTGGAGATACGGATTGATATTGTTGTTGTTATTACTCAGATAATGGAATGTTCACCTTTTTGTGTTTTTTACATACAAGAGTTCACGCGATACACTATAAAATTGATCTATTATTATATTATTCAAAAACCTTTAAATAAAATAATCTTTTTCAGTGATTCAAAGTGTGTTTTATTGATTATGTAATAAAACAAGTATATCATGGGTATCTGTGCAATAGTCCAGAACATTTGACCCTCGGTACTGGTAATCGACCGATGTTCTATTGCATCCAGCCTTCGGCCTTTTGTATTAGAACATCGGTCGATTACCAGTACCTCGTGTCAAATATTCTGGACTATTGCACAGACACCCATGATATATTTGTATAATATAGTTCAATTGCATGCAAGTAATCGAGGATTGATTGCACAGAAACTGTACCAAATAAATATTTTATAGATGGTACTTCAATATAAACTCTGTCACGTATTTGTCTCAAATCAGCGTACTCAACTAACAAAACGCATAGTTTGCCTCTTTATTATCTAATGTTTTCTACAAAAACCTAGAACTGAACTGAACGAAAAATACGTTATTGCGCGGATAAAAGCGAAATAACACCTTTCAAAAGTAACGATAACTCAATTCATAGACTTAATATTTAGATAATTAAGCTTTATATCTTTATATAGAAATTTCGTTGATTGTAAGAAGTATAATATTGTTTCGGAGATGAAACATTATTTTTTGCAGAATAATCATTACAAAATTAATTTCTTTAGTATTGATCATTGCTTTTCCAGGTCTGAAAAGACGAATGAGAAATCTAGGGACGGCCTCCTGGTGTAGAATGCATGTATACACGTATTTGGGAGACCGGATATGTTCGTTTAAGCCTTCTTGTGATAGTCCGGAACTTCAGTCGATTTAAACTGCTATCACACCAGATGGTCTTTGAACAAGTCTATTATACACTACCAACATCTTTCCAATTCATTTTCAACAAGATATCACAGTAGTCCAAAAATCGCAAAATTTAACAAAAAGGGGAATATACAAGAAAGATACATCAGATACTTGTCACGAAATAGCGACCACAAACTATTATAAATCCCAATCTGATTAAAATCATATCTTGATCTCCGCGCCGTTACGTAAACTTCTCTCTGCTGCGTTAAGATCTGAGATAACCCAATAGAGGGTCATGTCCCGATGACCTTTCGCATTAGCCAATCAAATTACTACTGGCAGAATATTGACAGTGAAATTTGAGGCGACAAAGCTTGCATAAACACATTTTTCCGTTTAGTCATTTCGTCACCAAAAAGTTCGTGCGGAATAATGTGACGAAATGGCTTGCTGCAAGATGACAGGTCGTTGGAAATATATTTTAGAGTTAAGTAAAGAGGCGACAAAGGTCATCTGGACGTGACCTCTTATGGGATTATGTCAGATCCTTGTAAAACGGAGTGAGAACAAGGATATGTATTTTAATCAGATTGTTATAAATCCATGATAGCTGCCTGTCGACCATATTGTTTTTCGAATCAGCTCGAAAACGGGACAATGCACAACTAGGAACCAGGAGAAACCTGCATATGGAATTTGGAAATGACCAATACAGTAATTCTAAAGAAAATAGCGATCACAAACTATGAATGCGAAATCCAAGATGGCCTCTTGTCGACTATACATTATATTTTTTTTTCCAAATCGGCTCAAAAACTGGTGAAAGCGCAACTAGTGACCGAGGGGAACCAGCATACAAATTTGAGAAGGATCTATTTTAAAGTGTTCCTCAAGAAATAGCGATCGCAAGAATTGTCAGGGACAGATGGACGTAGGTGATTTGAATCGCCTACCATCTGATGATGGTGGTCTTAAAATACCTACAGCAAACCTCTGCAGCACTAACAAAATTATCATGCGGCTGGTTCAGTTCATTGCCTGTTGGTATCTTTGAATAACCCAATAAATGAATGCAAGCATTAATTTCCCTTCCATGATATAACACACTGAACGACAGTTATAGCCTAGGAATGCGGAAATTACATATTTCTGGTTTATGAAATCGGTTTTAATGATACGTGATAGAAGTACACAAGTAAAATCCTATTTCCAGTAGGTTTATAAACCTGTCAGTGTTAATGACACGTACACCACTGCAGTACAATTTATACTACACTGTAGGTCTGCATTTAATCGAATTTAGGTTATAAACATGCAGATGAAAAAGCAAAGTTTAATTAATTCCAGGCGAGCTTCTGAAATGACTACATGATAAAATAGTCTTATTTAAAGATAGATCAGCATTTCTGTCCTATGCATCTATGCTTATTGAGATTTTTATGCGCAAATCCAATAGTCGTAGATAGACCACATGGCCTTGGAATGAAATTAACGATGCGATTCAAGGTAATTTTTTTAAAAGACCATTGTTAAAATCACATACCATTTTTCATGTCATTACCTCAATTTTAAAAGACGATTCGTAAAACTGAAACGGTATAATTAGTTTGAGAAAGCATCAGCTAATTATGAGATGAAACGTGTAATGACGAGTGGGCGGTTAAATCTGTCTCGAGACTGCGAAATTCATTGGTTTCTCTTAAATTGCATTTTTTTTTGCACGTTCAAAATCCGAAATTGGTACAAAAAGTCATTAAACTTACTGATTAGCGAAACCTGTGTAACAGTCAACAACTAGATGATCAAAAAAGGTTTAAAACAATGATATAAGTGATTAAATTGTATGAATAAATTTGGTCTCTTCAAGGAATATTTGCAGTAATGACATTCAATGAGGTTCTGTGACATGCAGATATCTTTTCTTGCGTACGAAACACATATTTTGACATTTCCTGTAGTGCTGTTGAAATTGTCTCGGACCCATTCCATTGTATAGCTTTTATGCACAGATTAAAACAAAGAATAACTTTCACCAGGGTAGTAAATTGCGCTTTGTTTTAATCTCTGCTCCCTTTAATACAGTTGTGAGATACACATGAGAAAACGATGCGATCCTGGGCGATTGTTTCTGTCACACATGTTGGCGCACGATAAACTAACATTGTGCGATGGCAATTGTGGTTGATGTAAATCGAGAAATGGCTTAACACTATATACGGTTTCGTGTTAGCTGTTTTTAAGCATATTCTATAGTTTAGTGACATATATAAGCTGACCTTTCTATGTTTTTCTTTGAAGAAGTGGACATTTTGTAGTTTTTGAAACAAACCAAACACACTGTTAACTTTTAACACAAATTAACATGTTCCCATTCAGGCAAACATTGCCAGTTTATTTTTACCAAGTTTTACCTTTGCATAGACAATCCTTTTATACATCTCCCAGGGCACTTGCATAATTCGTCTAGGTGTGAAAACACAGGTGATTGGAGGGGGTTGGGTGTACAAATACCAATATTGCTAATAACACGCGACAAGTTCTGTTTTCCTGTCACACGTTATGTATCAGCAGTAGCGTCGCGACTGGGCAAGCAAAACTCCTGCATTTATTTACCTCTTCTGTGCAACTTGAAGCTAAACCTGTCCTTGACTGCTTCATGATCAATATAATACTGTATATTGTAACATTAACATAATCCAATTAATATGATGCGAATTTATATAGTGTTTCGACGAGAGGGTAACCCGTATTTTTTCATTCCGCAATATATATCACCAATTGTACCAAATTTTGAGTGTGTGAGAATCGCACACACGAACGATCTCTAGATCGCTCAGTTGTGTGCACCATGGGCGAACGATGTATGGACGATGAACGCACTCATTGTTTGGTGCGCTGTGCATTGCCACAACTGTACCGTCCAAGACAGATAAACTATCAGAAATTGCATTCCCGTAAATGCAGAAAAGGGAGGGAATTCGGTTTGCCCTATATTATCCGGGGTTCTCTTTTGCCATCTGATGAGGGGAAATTGGAGAATATTATTTAAAGCAAATGTTCTTTTATGCAATCTGATTAAAATACAGATCCTTGTTCTCACTCCGTTTTACAAGGATCTGACAACATCCCATAAGAGGTCATGTCCAGATGACCTTTGTCGCCTCTTTACTTAACACTAAAATAATTTTTCAACGACCTGTCATCTTGCAGCAAGCCATTTCGTCACATTTTTCTGCACGAACTTTTTGGTGACGAAATGACTAAACGGAAAAATGTGTTTATGCAAGCTTTGTCGCCTCAAAATTTCACTGTCAAGATTCTGCCAGTAGTAATTTGATTGGCTAATGCGAAAGGTCATCGGGACATGACCCTCTATTGGGTTATCTCAGATCTTAACGCAGCAGAGAGAAGCTTACGAAACGGCGCGGAGATCAAGATATGATTTTAATCAGATTGTCTTTTATGCAAACGGTCATTCAGCTTAGGGAATGTTCTTAGGGCAAACAAATGACCGACAAAACAAACGCAAAATAAAAATATCCAGCAAGTTAATGGTAAAAGAATGATGAATTTTATTTTAACCAATTTTCAGAATTGTAGTTGTTGTTTTGAAAGTATGTTTTCTTTAGGCGAATGAAGGTCAATACAATAACGCGTACTGTAAATTGTCGCTGACACATGGTGCGCCGAGGCTGGTCTTCACTTTCAGTCCAAAAATGGAATCACAGCCTCGTCTCGGCACTTCTCACTCTAGCTCGATTTTCAAAGTTTAACTGTACACTATCATGACGCCTGCAGTCATGTGCAGGGTCCAGCTTTTTGCTTATCTGAGCATTAAAAGTTAATGCATCCATATACTGACAGACGCATACTCATGTTATGAAATAAATAAATGCAATCGGTGTTATATTGAAAATTAAGCATATTAAATAAACACTACGATTTCTTCGAGGGATTTCAGTGAAAGTGTTCAGAGAAATAAAAACGCAAAGACGCAACTCCATGTGTATTAAGCGCGCCAGTGTTGCACCTATTGTCCCCATTTCATCATCATACGAGGCGGCTATATTTGGGATATAATCTTTTCTCTTCTTTCTCAACAACTTTCTCCTTCCTAATGTTTTCATTGACACTACCTCACTTGTGGCCTGTATATGAACGTTCGCCCTGTGAGGAAGGTATTTGGGTCTCTCCCCCTTCTGGATGGGGACCTTAGGCAGACCACTTTAAAGCGGTAGCACTTTAAACCGGTAAAATATCCGGAGTATCGCAAGGAAGCTTACACGAACATATCGTTGCCTCCCAAATACACACGCATTACATTGTACTTGCATGACATACACCGGAAGGCCGTCCTTAAATGGCCTCAGCGGTTAAAAGGACGTTAAAACAACCAGGCCAATTAGATTATATAGTGTTATTTCACTGAGACAAGCCAACGAAACATCCAAAATTTCGGGTATTCAGGTAAAATATTCTTAAACCCGACGTGCAGGGTATTAGAAGTAAAGAGAGGTGCGTTTTAATAGCCATCTGGAGACAAATTGTTGCTTGTCGAATCAAGTAAACACATAAAAGATTAGCACTTCGTTTCCCATGTCTCATTTAAAATTCGGTGTTAGCAAACCATCATTTGATGGTGGGCTGTTCAAATCGCCCTGCGTCCGAGATCCGTCGTTTGTGCGTCTAATTTTTGTTATCACTTTTTCTGTAGAATAACACAATGTATCTTATTCAAATTCCATATGTAGGTTCCCTTTGATGCTTTGTTATGCCCTTTTGATTTCATGACCGATCCAAAAAAATAGCCGACGGCGGTCATCTTCGATTTTTACATTGTTATATCTTTTCTTGAGAAATACCAAATGGATCTTTCTCAATATTTTCAAATTTTTCATATAACTTAAAAACAGTAATACTCTAATAATTCTAACTTGAAGAGACCTGATCCGTCTTTCGAGAAATATATGGTTGAACATTGGTTGAATAAGTAGGAACTCAGTCGGAACCGATCTGTTTGTTGAATGAGGGGTATTCGAGTAAACCGGGTTCGAGTAATAGGGGTTTTACTGTACATGTAAGGGACAAGATGGGAACGAATACAGAATGTCTTTGGTGGGTGCCAAGATATCTGGGATCTCCAGGTTTCTTTTCTGGACTGTGGAGGCAAATGACTATTTCAGAAACATAATTAAAATTCGTTGGAAAAAACAGTACAGGCCATTTTTCAGTGTATTAGATTCAATAATTATATTAAAAATGGCTGAACAAATAGGTTTGTCTCGTTGCTCTTTGTGCACCGTTGTAACGACCTGGTTTCAAGGCCATAGCAGCAATGGTTTGAACCAGCCAGACACAGCTGATATTCCTAAAAATCAGACTAGTTTCCAACAAATTTCATCTCCGCTTAGCAAAACTGACAGGAATTTTTATGATGAGAACATTACGGTAATAATTGTTTGATTTATTTCAGTTGTTAAAAGAATCAACACAGCAGTCGTCATGCGCGGTCTTCGTGCGTGCGCGGTCTGGGGAGAACTCGTCAAGGTCATAACTTTAATAACATTGGACACGCACATGCTTGGTCGATTTAATGGAAGCAGTAAGTTTTATGGAGTCCTTTAACAGTAATGAGTAGAAAGTATAACACAAAATCTAGAAAAAATCCATAATATACCTATTATGCTGTCTACCTCTTTATTAAAACAACACATATTCCTAAATGATAAGAGCGCTTCCAAGGACAAACATCAAAAAGTAATGTTTTGATGTAGAAGCAAAATGTACGTTTGGTTAGATTCAAGTATGGTTTAATTTCTGGGTTATCAATGATCTATCTGTCTGACGTCGCGCCGAACGACGATATTTTTTTTCGCCGGACCACAGATACAACCTCGTCTTTAATACAACTACCACTCTATTAAATCACCGTTACCGTACACATGTTGTGTCTTTGTGTCAAGCACAAAACAGGATTTACGTTACCAACCCGTTTTGGTATCACGTCCGTTTGCAAATAAAATGTCTGCATACATGATAACGTGATCAAAGTGGTATCATATTGGTTTATTTTCTTTCCCTGCGATAACGTGGGTCTGAAGCTGACTTTAGACTGAAATCTGCTAAAATTCCTAGTATTTTTTCCTTAACAATGTGTGGTACGAAAATAGTTTACAAAACGTGTGGAACGATTTTTTGCCATGCTCGTGACTCAATCATTTATTATAACATCTAAGAGAAATTACACTGGAGTTTTAAAAGTATTTTTTTTCAAGTTTGAAGCATATAGCGCATATATATAAAAGTGATTTCGTTTGCACGATTTTCATTACATGAGTGTATTTTTAGTCCAACATCATCAGATGGTGGTCTGTTCAAATCGTCCGTCTTTAAACATTTTTTGTCATTGCTATTTCTTGAGAGGTTACAGGATGGATATTTTTTTCTTCAAATAGTATGGATAGGTTTATTATCAGCGCGGGTAACAAAAACCTTGCCAAATCTTTCAATTTCACTTTCAGGTATATCGACGATGTGTTGTCTATAAACAACAAGAAGTTTGCTGACCTAGTCGATCGTATATACTGAACTTGAGATTAAAGACACAACAGACTCACCTACATCAGCTTCTTACCTCGATCTTTACTGAAGCTATGACCAACACGGGCAACTTACTACTAAGCTGTATGATAAACGTGACGATTTCGATTTTCCGATCGCGAACTTTCAATTTCTTGATAATATCATCCCTGCTTCTCCATCCTATGGTGTTTACATATCACAGTTGATTCGTTATTCTTGGGCTTGCTCTGAATATCGAGATTTTCGTGATAGATGTCGACTGCTGACGAACAAACTTACGGCACAGGGATTCGAGAGATGCAGGTTGATGAAGACTATGGGCAAGTTTCATGGTCGCCATCTTGATCTCATCGAGAAATATTCTGTATCTTTGTGTGATATGAAGATGGACGTTTTTGAGTTTGCTTGTTAGTGTGATTACTTGGTTGTGATGACAATGGTGATTCGGTTCTCATTTTGAGGATTGATGCTTACTTGCACGTGACAAAGATTTACATTGCGGGTGTCGTCGATGAAGCAGAAGACGCTTACTCTTCCGGAACACATGGTCTTATTCTCTTGTGCTTTTACGAGAGTCTCCATGTAAATCTTTCCTTTGTTCCTATTTTGCCCCTAGTTTTATCGATTTTGAGTTCGGATTATGGTTGACGGACGGCAATTTTGGAATTTTTAATATTTCCCAAACTTATGTGGGTTTCCCTTGGTGCTGGTGCATGGTTTGGCCCTTAGACTTTTAAACTGACCAGAAAAAAACGACTTGGCTGAAAAGCGGCAATCTTGGATTTTGACATTGAAATTCCGTTATTGCTGTTTCTTGAAAAAAACTGGATGAATCTTTCTCAAATGTTCATGCAGAAGTTCCTATTCCAAGTTGTGTCCTTTTGAATTTTGGAATGATTAGAATAAAATAGTATTGACAGGCTACCATTTTTTTCCAATCAATGTTGTATTTTCTTAAAAAGAGTTCTAAAATTAAATGAATGCCAGATAACAGAAAAGGGAAAGATCTAACGTTTTCTATGGTGGGCGCAAAGGAGGACCAATTGATCGAATTTTGCCATAAACGTCCTTTGGTGAAGTGAATTCAACTTTGTATAACCTGGATTTATTAAATCGTAGTTTTTCCAAAGTTTATTTTTAATCCCCCAGTAACATTTTGAAGAATGCCGGCGTTGGGGTGCCCCAGATTCATTCCTCTTCAAACATGATACTTCACG
Organism: Mimachlamys varia; assembly: GCA_947623455.1. NCBI lineage: Eukaryota > Metazoa > Mollusca > Bivalvia > Pectinida > Pectinidae > Mimachlamys > Mimachlamys varia. The sequence continues at coordinate 19,083,004 of OX392536.1, forward strand.
CAGGAGGCCTCTCACTCAACCAACAGGCTGTTTCACCTCTTATCAATGTAATACATCAGCACATACTAAACTGCTGTCAATGCATCGAAGATTTACACAATAATACACAAAAATATGTGAACTTTTATCAATGTAGTATAAAATCTTTCTTCTGAAAGAAACTCTTTAAAACCTTTTTCCTTGCGGAAAAACAGGACACTGACCTTATTTAGTGTGAAACATCTTTCAGTTTGACTTTCACCTAACCATTATCAACTGTGGGTCTACCTCACTGGGCCCTAAGAGAGGGAATTGATAGATACAATTGAGTAAACTCGTAAAAAAATTCAGAGAATACCAAAGAGTCAACAAAACCATGATACGAACTCAAAATCGATTAAACTAGAGGCAGAACAGGAACAAAGGAAATATTTACATGAGCGATCCTCGTAAAAGTACAAGAGAACAAGACCTTGTGTTAAGTAAGAGTAAGCGGCTTCTGCTTCATCGGCGACACCCGCCATATAAATCTTGGTCACGTCCTTCCAATCATCAAAGACAAGAATCCTTTCCTCCCCATCCACGAAAACAACAATACAAGCTAAATGAAAAAGATATTTCTGGTCAAATATGATGGTTTGCTGCACTTTACTGTGAGCTTATTAAAATGTCAATCGAACTGATTAATGTTTACCAAAGCAATAATTTACAAGTTTGTTTTGCACTTTGCAATGAATATATTTGCAAGATGCTCTCGTCCGAATAGTGGATTTCAGCTGCGTCATTAATATCACTTCTGTAAAGCAGTCCGCTCTGGTACTGCTCTTTTCTTCCCCATGGCAGTTCTAAGACGTGATGATCAATGCATACTTAATGTTTACGAACGACTTTAGGGAAAGTTGAAAACTATAAAAGTCCTAGATTTACGGTCTAAAATATGTTTAGACATTTTCTGTTACTGGAGTTTGATTATAATCAACAGATATCAGACAGTACCTCAGGTAAATACACGTGTGTATGTTGCATGTTTTTGCAAATGCGCTAAACTATTGCCGAGTGTTAACTAGCTCGATGGAAAACATGGCGATAGCAACCAAGCACAGGATATGGCCAGGTCACATTATAATTAGTACATGTTAATGGCCCAATATACGTAACTTCAGGAATTTTTTTCGTAATTCTGAAAAAAAAAAAATCCAGTTAATAAACATGCAAAAAATAGCCTAAAACGAAGTAAACCTGAAAGGTAACTAACAAGAAACTCTTGACAGGAAAATCCAAAAAATTAAAAATAATTCAGGTGTTCAACAACTAGTCGAAATTAGAAGACAGTTTAAAATGGACGCGTGTTTACAAATACCGAGTTTCAACTGCTGCGGTACCGGTAACCGCTTAAGAATTCATTTTCAATTTTGCTGATATCAGTTAATCTTAAATATATAAGTATAAAAAAAACTTCATTTTCTCTTCAAGTTTTGCCGAAAGTTGCGTATATTGGGCCTTTAAATGGTCTTTCAATCGAGAGATTATTAAGGCAAACAAAACAAATATTACTGATAAACATTTACAACTAGAAATTGTTGGCTAACAATTTGATGGGCTTTTCACCTATAATCTTTATCATTTCTGTTGGATTTTGAATCAACTTTAAAATTGCACACTTTTGTCGGGACTATCTCAGGATCAATTAATTTAAAATTTGATGGGATGAACAGATTCTTAAAATGGTAAGTATGAGTATTGAACTGCGTTAAGTTTGCATTCAAAGGTAATATGAATGCCCGCTGAAAGCTGTTCAATGCAAAATTAAGTGTAAGCATTTGAAAAGCTTTTCAAAGTCGTTAAAAAGGTTTTGTTAAGCCAATAATACCACTACATTTCCTCAGTTTAAGCCCTAATTACGGTTCGTTTAAAGCGCACAAAATGATCAGATAGTGATATATATATTTGCTGAGAAATGTATGTCCCAATTATCAAATGTTAACAGATTTTCAGTATCTTCCGGTCGTAAAAGCACTTGTCCCGACAATGGGAAAATCTCTCCTCCAGTTTCATATGTTCCGACAATCAAATGAGATTTGTTTAAACATGTCCCGATAATCAAATGAGATATTTCTGCTACGATGTCTCGATAATAACGTGTATAGATGTATTACAACGAAAAAAAGAAGAAATTAAAAAAAAAAAATGCTGCTGAGTGTTCCGCCCAGGAATCGAACCCGGGTCTCTATCGTAATGAACTATAGCCTTACCATTTGAGCCAAAGCGGCTAGTTGTAATGCGCATCCGTTAATTCACTAAGAAAGACCGTATTTTACACTATTAAGGACTCGCACAACTAAATCAGCCTATCACGGCGTGTTTGATACGTTTGTAGTTCCTACTGAAAAATTGTTCTGGTTAAGTACAGTGATTCTGAGTAATCTAGATAGATAATTGTTGACATATTCTGCATTGAATGAAATCTACAGATATTTAACTTTACAAAAATGTATACTTTTGGCAGATTTTGATATGTGATTGCGGATTGATATGGGGTCAAATGTCAGAGGATGTTCCCGTCCCATTTCATTGGTTTGACATGTAAATTTCCAGTTGTCCGAAGCAGACGCCTGTAGCGAGCTAATATGCCAGTAAACTCCTCATAAAATGCCCCTTGAAGCCTTTGTCATGTACGCATGGAAGTTAATGCTGCTCCTCATTCTGTCGCTCATTAGTGTGTTCAAAAAAAGATACAGTGTTGCAAGTTATACATTCCGATGACGTCACAATGTTTACAGTGACCCGCGGGTATGTTTGTACTGGCTGACATGTAGACTTATTTTGTTGTTGTTTTTTAAACGTTTGCGATGACTTTGTTATGTTTAGATTGATGAGATAATATAGTATAATATCAAACAATACCAGATATGAATTTAGTTTCATGAAATACAATAAGTTTCGCGTTAGCCATCAACTTTCATTCTATCGGTCCAGCTGTGATCGGCCGTCGTAGCAACGATAGGCCTAAAGATCATATTGCACTGTACAATATAAAACTGTATAAAAAGTTACCAACTAAATGTACGAATATCCTTAGACGTACAATAAGATCTGCTTTATCTATGAAAACTATCTACATACAATTAGTAACCGGAATAACAGTCGATCGGGATGTGTGTATATGCAACTTTTTATTTACTGTTGCCAAGGAGTATAAAGAAAACACAGGAGAGTTCCAAAATTACGGTTTTTTATATAGATTATATAGGGGGAAATGCAAAACGGCGTAATACCTTAACCGGAAGTGGTATCAAGACACCGAAGGTATCAATATCATCGGAATGACATACTCTATTGATCAGTAGAAAAAGTTTTAAAAAATAATGAAAAATGAAAAATTTCTAAAAATAGGTTAACTTTGACCTCTGCTGCGCTGTTTTACGAGACATATTTTGTAATAACTTGTAGAACAAGAAATATTTCCCCAGATGCAATCTACAATTATATACCTTTGAAACATCTGGACATTAAACGGTTATTGAGATATAGCCATTTTAACCTTTTTAAAGTATGACGTCATAGCGGCCATCTTGGTTTTTGAATCAATTTAAAAATATCAAACTTTAGTCGGGACTATCCCACGATCATTTTTGACAAGTTTGAGCTGAATCCCACTGTTGAAATTTGAGAAGAAGTTTAAAATGTAAAACGATTCTTAACATAGAATATATAGGGAAATGTTCTCAATAGCGTAATACCTTAACCGGAAGTGCTATTAAGACACCGAAGGTATCAATATCATCGGAATGTCATACTCTATTGATCTGAAGAAAACGTTTTCACAAATAATGAAAAAAGAAAAATTTCTAAAAATAGATTAACTTTGACCTCTGCCCCGCTTTTTTACGAGACATATTTTGTTATAACTTATAGAAGAAAAACGTTGTCCCCAGATGTATTCTACAATAATATACCTTTGAAACATCTGAACATTAAACAGTTATTGAGATATAGCCATTTTAACATTTTAAAGTATGACGTCATAGCGGCCATCTTGGATTTTGAATCAATTCTAAAATATCAAACTTTAGTCGGGACTATCCCACGATCATTTTTGACAAGTTTGAGCTGAATCCCATTAGTGGAATTTGAGAAGAAGTTTAAAATGTAAAATGGTTTTTAACATAGAATATATAGGGAAATGTTCACAATGGCGTAATACCTTAACCGGAAGTGCTATCAAGACACCGAAGGTATCAATATCATCGGAATGTCATACTCTATTGATCTGTAGAAAACGTTTTCACAAATAATGAAAAATGAAAAATTTCTAAAAATAGATTAACTTTGACCTCTGCCCCGCTTTTTTACGAGACATATTTTGTTATAACTTATAGAAGAAAAAAGTTGTCCCCAGATGTATTCTACAATAATATACCTTTGAAACATCTGAACATTAAACGGTTATTGAGATATAGCCATTTAAACATTTTAAAGTATGACATCATAGCGGCCATCTTGGATTTTGAATCAATTTTAAAATTTCAAACTTTAGTCGGGACTATCCCACAATCATTTTTGACAAGTTTGAGCTGAATCCCACTGTTGGAATTTGAGAAGAAGTTTAAAATGTGAAATGGTTTTTAACATAGAATATATAGGGAAATGTTCACAATGGCGTAATACCTTAACCGGAAGTGCTATCAAGACACCGAAGGTATCAATATCATCGGAATGTCATACTCTATTGATCTGTAGAAAAAGTTTTCACAAATAATGAAAAATGAAAAATTTCTAAAAATAGATTAACTTTGACCTCTGCCCCGCTTTTTTACGAGACATATTTTGTTATAATTTATAGAAGAAAAAAGTTGTCCCCAGATGTATTCTACAATAATATACCTTTGAAACATCTGAACATTAAACAGTTATTGAGATATAGCCATTTAAACATTTTAAAGTATGACGTCATAGCGGCCATCTTGGATTTTGAATCAATTTAAAAATATCAAACTTTAGTCGGGACTATCCCACGATCATTTTAGACAAGTTTGAGCTGAATCCCACTGTTGGAATTTGAGAAGAAGTTTAAAATGTGAAACGGTTTTTTATATAGATTATATAGGGGAAAATTACATATGGCGTATACCGGAAACCACATGTGTTACATAAAAACTAAACACATCAAATTCATCAGAATGACATTGTGTATAGATTGGTCAAAACCAATTTTAAAAAAAAATTAAAATTAAAAAAAAAAGTTAGATATGGCTTATGTCTACAATAATATCATTACAGAAACTCTGTACAGCCAACGGTCATTGAAATATGGCTATTTTAAAGTTTTTAACTTATGACGTCATGGCGGCCATCTTGGATTTTGGACCTACTTCGTTATGTTGCTGTCACCCCTTTGGCTCATGCCAAATACAATGGGCTTAACTGAATTGACATACCTCTTACCATTTTTGCATAATAGTGTGCCAAAAATGAAATGCAGAAGAAGAATAATAATAATAATAATAAACAGAACAGAAACAATAGGTCTTTTCACCACATGGTGAAAAGCCCTAATAAGGCAGAAGCGATTTTACAATTACAAGAGTTGTACACATCTTTGTATATCGTGACACAGTGCCATTAGGGTAGTGGACATGGAATACCGTGCGTTATTGACTTTTAATTCCTGTTTTGTTACGGAACATTTTGTGATGTATTTGTTGTCCTATCTCGCTTCCATGTTGTCGGTAGTGGTTATATTTCGTCTGGTTTATTCATTGTTCGACTCGTCTGGTTTCAGTGAAGTCTAGAGATTATTTCCTCGGGTAGTTGAGGTAGTTCGCTCTCTACCGTCTTGTCGGCTGCCGTCTGTCTACTTCTATTCCTAATCTCATCAGCTGAATTAAGCCTCCCCAGTGAGTCATCCCGTGAGCGAGATGTAGTTGTTGTTTCGTATTTACTCTGGTATATGGGATGTAGGAGTATACTGTGTACGTCTAGTATCGTTTATTCAACATTAGTTTTGTCATGCGTGCAGTTATGATGGCCGGGTGGTCATATATGTAGGGGAACAGCTTTAGCGAGGTAGTTACACCTTAATTCGTCCATCCGGTGTCAAATGACCTTGACCCTTATTCAAGGTCAGAGGGGGGAAAATCTGTTAAAACATTTTAACAATTTCTTCTAATAAACCCAAAGGCCTAAAACCTTGATATTTGGCTGAATTGTTCCTTGGAAGAAGTCTGACAAAGTTTGCGGAAATAAACACCTTGACACATATTCAAGGTCACAGGGGTCAAATATGTTAAAACCTTTGAACGACTTCTTCTGATCAACCAAAAGGCCTGAAAGGTCCCTTGCATAAAGCCGGACAAAGTTTGAGAAAAATGACCTTCACCTATAATTTAAGGTCACAGGGGTCAAATCTTAAACGACTTCTCCTGATTAACCAAAGGTCTTAGAAGCATGCAATGCGGACGGTATCTTCCATTGAGTCAATTCGGACTCATGCAAATTTTGCAAATGAAAAATACATTGTCTTACTTTCAATGGCAAATGGGTCAAATATGTTTAAATGTTAACCTGTTCTTCTGAATGTCTTACAGTTTTAAGAGTTGAGACCGCTTAAGGGTAGGCTACACGTGAGAGATATTGATACCAGGTGAGCGATGCAAGTCTATTGGGCCTCTTGTTTTTATGTCCCATTTACAGCTCACGTCATTAAATTACGGCCTCCCAGTTTATACAAGTGTGTTTAGTGCTTGTTTATTTTGGAGATATTTTAATTTAATCTTTCTTGTGCGAGTCCGGGTATCTTGCCGATCTAAAGTGTTACCACTCGGAAGTAAAATGACGATGACCCCATGAGTGTCAAACAGGGAGAAGTAGCTACCATTTTATGAGACACTAGTATTCTCGGACAGGCGGCAAACCGTTTGCCTTCCTCACAGGGGCGAACGCTCTCATCCAAAGGTAACACATGTGATGGGGAACTATAGGAAGGAAACAGTTGTTTAGGTTTGTTTTTATGTTTTTCCATCCTACTGCCAGGGTCATTTAAGGACGGTAGTGGTTTAGAAAGCACAGATAAGAATGGACAGATCCCCATTTTATTCGCCTTAGGAATCATTCAAGTAACTATACATACAGTAAATCAGTATATGTGGTACCTTCATATCTGAATAAGGATTATATTTACCCCTTTAAATCTCCTAATCACTAGGACTCGGTTTAATTACATGGTAGGAAATCATCTTGTTGCTCACATATTAAATTGGTAACTTTATATAGTTCTTTTTGGATTTTCATTTGATGTCACGGTACACTGGACATGGGCATGGCAGGTGAATCAACAATGTGGTGCCGCTACTGTGAATTCTCTCGAAATTAGAACACAAAGCGATAGGTTGGCGTCAACACTCTCGTAATTGCCCTCGCCCCACTACAACGAAAAGGAATACATTAAACTTAAAGTAAGGTTAAGATGTTACAATGAGAAGGAATACAAAACAGTATCAATAGTATACGATTCGACTGTAAAAATATATTACTTTTTTATTTAAATGTAAATAATCTGTAGAGGTAAATATTTCAAAACACCCATACAACGATAAAATATATATATAAAACTAAACATGAAAACTAAATATCGCTAGCGGTTTCACAACCTCTGGTTCTTCAAACAGTGTCAAACATCAATCGGAATTTGTCCTCGCTTGAAATTTTCTGTCAATTCTATTCTGAACTCTAATCTCATCCAAAGTTGGTATTGCGCAATATTCAGTGTAGTATATGCTCGCGTATGTGACGAAATGAATAGATTGATTAATTTCATACAATTACCTTCGTAACTCGTAAGACGTTTCAGTTCGTCTTTGATGGGCGCTGCCATTTTGAAGACAACGTGGTCCCCCACCGTGTATATGGCAACTGGAAATTTGTTTGTTGCGAGTTTAACGCAATTTTGGGTGTTTTTTCAATGTTCTTATTTACTGTTGTACACATATTCTATTGTTTTCCTCCCATTAACGTTTAGCCGATGTGTTGTCCAGAGTCTTGTTAGTTATCGTATTTGTTAGTATATCTTAAATTACTGCCCTTTTAAATGATTGACACTTGTTAACGTTTTTACGAGACTACGATTCTCTTAACAGAAGTTTAGAGGATTTTGGATATCAAGTTTGTCGGACTTTATTATCATTATTTTCAAAAGTTATGAGCGTGTGTGTATTTAGGAGGCTGCGATATGTTCGTGCAAGCATCCTGGCAATAGTCCACATCTTTAGCCGATTTTAAGTGCTACCACACTGCTACGACACTAGAGTATACTGCCATAGACTCACACAAGACCACCTCACTCGATCACATTATACAGACACCGGATTAACCAGTCGTTCCACTCCCATAATGCTGAACTATCATTTTTTGAGACTCAGTCAGGGGACAGAAACCAACGTCTTCACCACAGTGGCGGACACTCAACTAAAGGCCAAAATGCAATAAAATGAGACGGTGTCAAGGGAAACATTCAGAAGAAAGAGACAAGAGAAACTAGGACTGTTAGGCATTCTTAAAAGGTGTAATCATCTGTTAGTGTAACTATTTTACCACTTACCCGATGTTGTTGAATTGAACGCAAATCACCTGAACCGGGATTTTCAAATGATCACTAAGACCATGATCTGTTTGTCGTGATTCTTTATTACACCATGACTTATCAGTAGGTTAAACACCTACACTCTATGTATGGCACAGAGCCGTTTCAACCACCTTATGACAAATCACCAGTACTCCATGTTCCTACGTGATTATCTAAAAAAAAAATGCATAAAACCAGTTCTTGCTAATAATACTGAAGATCTGTATATATATAATGGAATAATTTAAACATTACCAATTTATATGTAAATTGAAATAACTGATAAATACTACTCAGAGCAGTGCAAAGTTAAATTCAAAATGAGGATTTTGAATAAAGACAATAATTTTACTTAAATGCCAAACTAATAAAGTTTACAGCTAATCTACACTATACAAGCTAGTTAGATACAATAAATTGAAACAATAATAATTTACGTAAACCATAGCTTACCTTCAAATTTTCTGTCTTTCAGTCTTTTGTTAGATAAATCCTGGCTCAAAAACATACAGGTCTGTTCAGTTTGGCAGGCTGTAGTATACTAATTTTCCTTACAAAGAGATTCCCGCCAAACTGACCAAAGGGTATTATATTATTCAGACCAATGGGATTTTTTATGAATTATCACATGTACATCATGTGATGTATAAAAATATTACCATACAGCTAAAAATAATCTGAAAACAGAACTACACGTAAATTATCATGACAGTTCTCTTTGACACACACTAAACAATATGGGCACAGACAAATAAATAACACAAGTCAATAAAATGTATACATATAAATTACATAATACATGGCATATCAATCACCCTATTACACACCCATTAACTAATTCCCGACATGAAGAGATGTCCGTTTCCCCTGACCAACATCCCTTCAGTATTCGTGCCGCAACACTGTTCTGTCCCCTTTTCATCCATGCATCTCCGTTTTAGAAATACAGGATCGATCTGTAAAAATTGTTGGAAAAGGCTTTTTTAGCTGTATTAAAAAAACTGATGAGAAAAACCTGCCGATCGTTGATCACAATTTAGTCGTTTTAGGTCCTTCGCTATGGCCTGATAAAAGTACTTAAAACTTGTTTTCATTTAAGTCTCACTTTAAGAGCAAAGAAATTGCTCATTGAAGTCTAATTTTAATTTTGATTAATGAATGCGTTTTGAAAAGTACAAAAGCAGTTAAGTACGGCTGGGTGGTTCGTAATTGAAATTATTGTTCTGTTTACAAACCATTTTTGTTGGGGTTCGCCTTTTAACGGCTGAGGTCATCGAAGGACGTGCCGTCATGTTTCCTGCATTTACTAAATTCATTTACTTTGCATTTACTCGCATCCTCTTGTGTAGATAACACGTTTTACCTTTGCTGATCTTGCTGCACATGCTGCACTTTTATTCCATCTGTTAAACTTCAGTTTTGCTCATTTGAAAAAAAGCCACTTCATTTTCGCTCATTTTATAACACTAAAAGCATAACAAAAAATGAACAGTAAAAAACAACTCAAATTTACCACGCATCGGAGAATGGCTACCCCGATACAGAAAGAGGCAACGGACCGAGGTCGAACGTGTCCGTCTCCAGATTGACCATGATTGGTTTGGTTTGATTTATTTTGTTTTACGTCCTAATAACATGTCAGGTCATTTAAGGACGGCCTCCCGTTGTATGCAATTATGTGCTGAGTTAGCATATATTTTGGAGACATGCTATGTTCGTGCGAAAGTGCGAATTTTGTGCTACCACCATGAATTATGCACTGACTAAGGACGATGGAAGAACGCCACAGGTTATATTAAGAACCACCCTTACAATTGCATGATACTGGGCGCCAAGCAGATAATATGTACTATCTTGTTTTAAAACTGTCTTGGTAACAGAGCTGAACCAAAAGCCTTTCTCACTGGTGCGTAAGCTCAATTTAGGCAGTTTCAAGACACTTGGAAGAATTTTGTAAAGTACATAGATAATAAAAAGTTCCAAGTCCATCTGAAAGATATGTCGTTTTATCTAGTCCGTAACTAGAGCTACAACTCCAGAGTTTACTTCCGGAGGCCCCCGGCATATCATCCCATCGGGTAACATACGGACACAAGTTTCGATTTGAATATTGATATTGTCCATGGAGACTTGTATTTTATTTTAAAAGACCAACAAATTCTAAATTGTTGAGTGGTTATTTACCGAGAAGAAAAACATGTTACGTTATTTTAGAAATGTTCTCGAGTTTACTTAAGGTCGACACAATCCAATACGGTGCGTTTTACTGCGAATGGTTCATGACATGATATACATCAATATTTGCACCAATGCATTGCAGTAACATTGTGCTTGCAACAGTTGAATCGGGTGTTGCCATCACAATCAAGGCATAAACTTCGTTTAATTGGTTTAGCTCGACTACATCCTGTTCCAAACAAGCTAATTCGGCACAGTAAAGTCCTCTACCGCATGTAATCGCCTAACAAATATGGCCTAATAACACAAGTATGCAGATTTAGTAAATAGTGAATGAAACAGAGACTGGACCAACTTGTTCTTTAATGTAGGTGAAGATGTAGATGAAAGTGACCTACTTTTGATGCCCGACACGCTGCCTAACCAATATAAACCCGAACTCAAGTATGAAGTTCCAGTTACAAGTAGTATAGGCGATCGAGCCGAGACAAGATAGGGGACGGACGGGAGACCAGACGGACACAATGTAAACCTTTACTTACCCGTGTGCGTCTGTTTTACAATCCATTGAGATCGTAGTTGGAAGACACTTCTAAATCCCCAACATTTCCCGTAACACGCATGCCACGACTCGAATCATTCAAATAAAAGCAAGGGTCAATATATACATTATATTTTTTTGAAGTTGTTAAATATTTGAAAATTATCAAATTCATTGAATATCACGTTTTTCCTTGAAGAGCAGCCGTATGGTGGCAGTTTTATTTAATTGGCTCGACTAATTATAAATCATAAAGTTGTAAATTCTGGTGTTTTATGTACATTCAGCTAAACAGACGGCAACCGTCTTCGTGTGATGCAAAAGGCGTTGACACATTAAACAAATCTATGGATGCAAGTATATCAGCCTCATATGAAAGCTGTCTTTGAATCTGCACAAAAATGTTATTAGGGATACCTAGTGGAGATAAGAACGACCACCAAAAGAGGTCCAATAACCTTAGTGGTCAACTGAACAATGTTATAGTTACTGGCAGCGCAATATCACTGAAATGTGATGAAAAATCAACATGTAAACAGAGTGAAATACACTACCAAAATAAGAATCTTAAAAGCTTTTTAACTATTACAGATGATCGTTACAGAGTAGGAATAATTTCTTACTAAAATGGACAAAATAACACATCAGTAGGATTTCTCTCCAACATTTTTAGTAAACCTGATCTTTCCCAAGTGTGAACGAATGGGCAGGGAGAAATTGAATTGCAATACAAGCAAAGTCCCTGATGATCGTCCCATCCATGCAGACAAATATACTGTAATACCTCGTAGTCTTGAAAAGATTTGTGAAATATTTAAGTTTCCCTTTGAGGGCCCGTCCTGGACCCTGGGGTGGGACAGAGACCCAATTTTACACCTTTGTATCTTAATCTACATTGGATTATTTTGGCCAAGATTACATGTTTTGCTTCTTCCAAGAAAAGCAGCCGAAAACGTAACACGTTTATGCCCAATGAACAACGAAGGACGAAAGCAATCGGGCACGTTCCTAAAATATCTATGCGAAATTTTCTTAATTAATGTTCGCTTCTTTGGTGAAAAAAGAAGGCGTTATCATCAGGTGACTTCAGCTGTTTTGAGGAATTGTAGACGAACTACAGGCAGCTTAATCATACAGTGCATCATGCCTTTGTTTAAAAGTCCTTATAAGAAAGTGGAAGAACCCGAACATTTATGGTGTAGTGACATGCGATAAAGTCATATTTGTGGAAGACAGATTGATCTCAAACAGGACTTTTCTGTCTCTGTTTGCCAGTCATCATTAGCAGAGTTTTATTTTCAGTTGAAATCAACACATAACAAGTGCATATTTTGTAGATAAGATGTCAAATCTTGATTTGTTGAAACAGAATGTGAGAAATCTCTGGCCTGCATGTACTTTTGCAAAAAATAATCATACTCCAGGGATGCATTTGGAGTGTTGGTTTGAACTTGCAAAATTTTATTTCTCGGACCAATAATTATCTTGAAAGCATTTTTGTGTTCAGTGATATTTTTCCGAGTGGATTTGGATGAAACAATCCCCTCAAATGCTACTTTGGTAACACAAATATCAGCGAGACGACATTATACAGTACATATCAGATGGGGTCATGCCATTTTGGAACAGTTATTTTCTCTACAAACCAAGATAGGTATTCACGGCAACGCTGTAAGTATTCAAGACAACGCTCTATCTCCAATCTTTGTTTGAAGACAAATAGACTAAGATGTGAAATCTTATACATAACAGTACACCATTCGGCCCGAATGTATCTTGAAAATTGTCAAATGATAAAATAATGATGTCGGTACTGTTTGGTTGTTTTCAAAATGTTTCAATTCTATTCAAAATTGATTTAAAGACCAACATCAAATACAATATCATCCTCGACCATAGGTGTCCATCAAAACATATCCGTCAAGGCTTCAAACGAAACGTTTCATTCTGAGCGTTGATGGAATTTGCCGAGATGTTATTATCCATGTACATGTATATTTACCGTTTGCTGTTTTCGTTTCTGTAATTTTCCTTTAAATTCATACATAATCCGCCTTGTAATCTTACCCAAGAGTTTATTTGTTTTGTGTTAACTGTTTGTGTCCATTTATAAACCTTCTCTGGAATTCGGTTTGATTGTTTGTACGTTCTATCTACATCTAGGATAATTAAAGACGGCCTCCCGGTGTCCGCGATGTGGGTGGGTGTTTAATGCGTGTGTATTTGGGAGGATGCAGTATGTTTGCATAATTCACCCTCCTTGCGATAGTCCGGATCTGTTGCCCCTTTTAAAATGCTATCACACTGAAGCAAAATTGCCGAAGGCCCCAAGCAGAATATTCGTATTATATATACATAAAGGGTAATACAATTCATTGCCTAATCTCACGATACGTATAACCAAACTGTTTGATTAATGCATTATTAATAACAATTACTACAACTGTTGACGACAGCTTATATACTATAGTTACTTTGCCAACTAAGATACTTAATCAAACACTGTCAAAATTTCAATCCCAAAATATTCGCCGGTGCTCGTTCAGGTAGAGATTAACTATACAAAAAATCATGTTTTCATATATAGCTAGATGAATTCGATATCGTAAACTGTGATTGTTTCCTAACTCGCGAACATGCACTACATTGGATGTTTATTGAGCTCACAAGGCAAGGATCTTGAGGAATTAAAAGTCTTATTGTAATTACATGAATTTTAAAAAGGTTGGGCATGACTACCAATCCGTCAAAATCGAAATTTTGATAAGTAAATTGTATTATGGGCTTTTATGACGGAGAGTATGATGTAAAAAGAAACTGAACAGTTAATAACTGTAAAATAGCGATGGTTAAAACAGCTTCAGACTTTCCTCTAAACACCGATACCTTATCTCGAGATATACATGTACAGCTTACGGGGGATTACCGGTTCCGTAACCAATTAGGTAAAGGCGGTACATGAAATTGGAAGTTTACCATAGGTTGATCGACCTATTTTATATAGAGGAGTGTGCGTATACTCTTACATGTACGGATATAACTACGTATATTATGAAACAAAATGATGCCTAATTTGGTGAGAGATCAAATATAAAACGAACTTTGTTATGACACAAGTGTTCCATATCCTTAGGCGAAAAAAGCATTCCTTAGAAAGTGAATTCAAACATGACTTCATAACATTACACACAACTTAAAGACTCGTAATTAGATGGAAATATTCAGCAGACTTCTGAAAAAATAATTCAATTAAACTTTAAAACCAACTTCTAACAATGCAATTCCAAATGCTATATTTTGAATAGAGTTCATGTTCTAATTTCCCCGCAACTGGATTCGAGATTACTATGCGAATATGTCTAGCATCTTTGGATTGCTTCGTACTTGCGCGCAGATAGCACTTTTCGTACCGTTCGGTAGTATATATGAAATGAAGCATGCTTTATAATGGCCTGTTTTACTCTCGACGATGCAATATTGTTAGTACATAATTATCCACACTACTAATACTTAGTACAAGAGAAAAGAATTATATATGTCCGTCCCAATCTGATTAACTTCAAATCCTTATTCTCACTCTGTTATATAAGGATCCGACAAAATCCCATAACTGGTCCTATTCTTGTGTCTTTTAAGTATGCTTTATTAAATACCATTTTACCGATTTTGTTTTTCAATAGAAAAAGAGGAACATATATGTACCCTTCCCTTCTGTAAATTATCACTCATACATATACGCATCTATTTATTCAAAAGGCAGTTAAATCAAACTAATCCCATAGGGCACAACTAAAGGGAGGCATTGTCAAGGGGGACTACTCAAAATTGATTTAGAAAACAATTATAAAAAATATTCCTTTTCCGGTTCAATACAAGAGCTGTTTTCGGAATACATTTCAATATTTCCTTATAACACAATTTCATACATCGTCGGTTCTAACATTAACTCGTTAACCAGATAATGCCCTTATTTTCAGAGGAAGCAACTGCACGTGGTCTAGCATTTGATGCTAAAGATGACGTAACACACACATATGCTGCACCGTTTGAATTTAGTAATAGATACAGTATGCCGAAAAAATTAATTAAACTGCATCAAACAGCTGTTTCGTTCTCTTAGGACTCTTCAGTGATGCTAGGAGCCAATAGGTGGGAATCCAAAAAGTCTAAACTAGCGTAAAAGAAGAAGGGTCAGGTGTTAAAAACCCCTATAATTTATGAATTAAGAAGTAAAATTGAGCAAGTTCTGAATAATTTCAAATCGTTTTACTACGAAAATGTGAATATTTTGTACCGTGCTACTACTCAAATGAGATTAAATGTGACTATTGAGGCCCCAGCTAACTTCGGGGACTAAAACATTCCGAAGTTCCGAGAAATTGTAAAGAATTGCAATAGTAACTTATATGCTTTGTTTAAAGAAAGGGTTTATTCGAGCGAATGGAAAACCTAGGACATCTGATATCTGTGTACACATACAAACAATGCTCATTCATTACGGACTCGTTCCTATTATTGGTTCTCGTTGTTTATATACATGTAGACCAGATGATGAATACCTACCAGGTATATGGCAAGCTCTCTGCTGGGGGCCTTTGACAGTATACTTTAGTGTGGTACCACTTCGAATCGGCCTTGACTATCGGAAAGAGGCTTACAAACGTATCGCAGCCTCTCAAGTAAACATCACACACATACAACAGGAGGCCGTCCTGAAATGACTAGCTGTTAAAAGGACGCAAAAACAATCAACCTCTAGGAAGGGTACCGTCGGAATAGTATTTTGTATTCGGGGCATAGCCCCAATCACGCAACAGTAACCAGGTGAAATGGAATAAAAGTACATGTTTCCTGCATTACATGAAATAAAGCACGCGGGGACAATGTTTGGTTTTTCCACGTCCCCCTCAAAGCTTAGGTCATTAAAGGACGACCTCCCGGTGTTTGCTATGCGAGTATGTGCAAGTGCGCGGGGACGAAAGGTGACTCAACAGTTTGTTTCATCCGACTACGATTATGGAATATGTCACATATTCGTTTGATAAAGGAGGATGTTGTCACTGCAAATGGTTCAACTGCATGACAATAGAGGTTTTTTTTTTTATTTTTCATTTTTTCCGATCACATACATTTTAACAACATGTGTTTATGATATATTCGACAAAATATAATTTCTACAGATATACATCTTGCATAGATTAACATTTACCTTCACTGTTGAGAAATATTGTATTATAAACAAATAATAAAAGTAAATTAATTAAGGTCCAGTGCTCTTGAAATATTCGTCCATTTCAAAATAATTTGAGTTGCTTGTCGAGGGGTGTACATATAAAGACATTGATATTCTATGTTTTTATAATAGTGTATTCTTGCCAAAGCTCCAGCGCATGATGGAACTTTATAAGTACACTTGCATTTATAAATATATTGTTTTACTAATAAACATATTAGGTCAATGCCTCCATTTAACATTCTCTCTTGTAAACCAAAGAGGGAAGAGATTGGTGTCCATGGTATATCAATATTAACTTTTTCACGAAAGACATTTCGAAAATATAGCCAAATATTTTTTACATGTGTACAATCCCAAAAGAGATGTTCTAAAGTTTCCCTATTTTCATTGCAAAAAGTACATAGTTCAGTTTCCGACATATTAATTTTCATCAACAAATTATTAGTGTAGATAATTCTGTGTATAAAGTCGAAATTGAAACATTGTAATATAGCGTCATCCGTGACAGAAAAGGAAAGGGCAAAGAAATATTGCAACTGTAATTTAGGTATAGTTACCTGTAGTTTGTTTTCCCATTTTTCTACTACTTTGTCGGGAAAAGTATTACATTTCTCAAGCAAAATATGATAAAACAGTTTTGTAACTTTTTCCTTTTTCTTTAAAAAATCAATGTATTTGTTTTTTATATTTGTTAACTTTCTATCATTTAACCTTATAATACGTTTCCAACTTTTTGGAATAGCATGTATAATACTATAATATTTAATATATTGAACCTCAAAATTAAAATTGGCTTGAAATGCTTCAGCGCAAAGAAAACATCCTGATTCATCTAATAAATCGTTTACATAGAATACATCTTGTATTACCCATGAACTATATATAAAACACTTGTTATTTATTTTAATGCTCGTATTATTCCAGATTGGCTGTGATAGAATATCTTCCAATGTTAACATTCTAGGGGTTGTGGTGATATCTTCTTGTAACGTACTCCATATATTAAATACATTTTTCCAAAAAAGAATTGAAACACTTGCTTGAAAGCTGTAGTGCCGATTTTGACATAAAGAAAAATTTGTCGCCACCAAAATTCTCTAGTTTATCTAACAAAAGTAATTTCCAATCCGAAAAATTCAAAGGATCAATAATTTTTTTAATCCACGATATTTTCAGGGCTTGACAAAAAGTTTTCACGTGTGGCATTTTCAGTCCACCATCTTCATAAGCGTTTATCAAAGTGTTTCGTTTTATTTTGTCGCCCTTACCGTTCCATACGAAGTCAAAAAACAACTTTTGTAATTTATAAAGAAATGCATCTGATGGATCAGGAAGAACAGTGAATAAGTGAATAAACATAGGAAGAGCTAACGTTTTGATTATACATATCTTTCCAATTTTTGTTAATTTTCTAAAAGACCAACTTTGTAGAAGTTTTTCGGTGGCAGCAAACTTTTCTTCATAGTTATCTGAAGTAATATCATTTTTTAAAAAGTTATATTTTATGCCAAGAAGTTTAAATTTCCCTTCATGATTCCATCTTAACTTTCGCTCAGGTAACATTTCCTCATCACAACCCCGTTTCGCCCCTAGCCAAACAGCCTGTTTTATCTAAATTTGCTACCAATCCAGAACATTCTCCGAATCTATCCAGGATTTCTAGTGCGGTGTTTAAAGACTTTGGCTCATCATTTAATGTTAAACTAGTGTCGTCTGCATATTGACTAACAAGAAATTCGTTGTTATCCATTTTTATACCAACAATGTCGTTTTCATTTTTTAACGCCCCACTTAAAAGTTCTACTGCAAGGATGAATATATATGGTGAAAGAGGGTCACCTTGACGGACTCCTCTTTCAATATTAAAAAATTCTGAAATATGACCATAACACAACTAGATATATTTTTGTAAAATGTTTCGACCCAAGATATAAAACTTTTACCGAATCCAAAGAAAACCAAAGTCTTTTCGATGTAGCTCCATTCAAGAGAATCAAAGGCCTTTTCAAAATCTATTAATATCAAAAGAGCAGGTATGTCATTTTCCTTAGTTTTCTCAATTAAATCTAAAATTAGCCTAGAACATTCCCCAATATATCTTCCTTTCATAAATCCTTTCTGTGATTGACTAATTATTTTTTGTAATATTGGTTTCATTCTATTAGATATGGCAGCAGAGGCAATTTTATAATCTACATTAAGAAGAGTAATTGGACGCCAGTTTTTTATATACGACTTTGATTTTCCTTCTTTCGGTATACACGTGATCATACCTTGTTTTTGAGTAACAGAGAGTTCACCAACTTGGTTTGCATAATTAAGAGAATTCACCAAATATACTTTAATGTCAGACCAAAAAAATTTATAAAACTCTACAGTAAATCCATCAAGACCAGGCGATTTAAAATTACTCATATTCTTCAATACATATAAACATTCATCAATGGATAGTAGTCCTTCTAGTTCTGCACTTTCGTCCACATTCAATTTTTCTAAAAACGGGTTATTAACATCAAAAAAAGTATCAATATGATTTTTTTGAAATTGTGGATCTCTACATGTATATAATGATTTATAAAAATCTACCTGTTCTTTTATTATATCATTAATGTCAGTCAATTCTGTATTATTGCTAGTTAAAAGTTTAGGCATACTCTTCTCTATAAAATGTTTCTTTTCCAGATTGCAAAAATATTTTGAACTTTTTTCCCCTTCTACTTTCCACTTCGCTTTTGCTCTAAGAATTATCCCCTTTATATGTTCTTCCCTTATAGATTTTAATTCATTTTCTAAAGTCTCAATCTCCCTGTCATTGTCTTCACTATAGTCTTTTGTATACAGATCCTTTACTTGTTTCTCTAAGTCACGTTCTCTAACTTGTCTCCCCATTTTTCTTATATGAGCAATATGATATTGTTTTACCCCTTATCATAAGTTTAATAGTTTCCCAAAGAAGTTGACTGTTTATTGTAAATATATGTTCATCAGTAATACTAGTGTCTTTATACAAGTTTATAGTTTCAGATATGCATTGTTTAATAGTTTGGACAATAGAGTTGGTCTTAATCATGTGTTAATTGACATTGAAGTGAGCATAATGCATTAAAATATTAGCCTAATTGAAATATGCGCAATTTTAACAGTGAGGGATTCTGGTGAAACGTCTACCAAGCAAATTTCATCAAAACCCAACCATTTTTTCAAACTCTATCGCGCGGAAACCAATAAGCGTATCCAGATCCAGCAGCCTCATTAGATATGCGCAGGATTAGCTTACAATCAAACTTGAGCACAGAGGTTTAGGTAATACGCATACCAGGTAAGTTACATCGAAATTCGATCATTCCTTCAAACGATGTCGTGCGGAAAGCAACCGGGACGGACAGACGGACAGAATCCATTTGTATATCTTCCGCCAACGATAACAAACCAAACTAATCATATATGTAAAATGTAACTATACAGTACTAGAGATTCTGTCATAATACTCATACTAGTACATACAGTTAACTAAATTATTAATAATTCTGTAAATTGTATGATGTTTTCCCTCTGCATATAAGATGTTTGGTTTTAGACATAACCGAATGTATACATAGAACACATTCATATTATCAAGGATTACAACGAACAATATCACCCTTGAAGACATTTAAAAAGGTTATTTTAATGTTTGGAAATTTCACCAACCAAGTGTTGGTCTACTCAGAGGATTAATTGCCAATCAACTATCCAATACAACGCAAATGATAGGTTGTAAAAAATAGGAATAACGATTAGGAAGGATCCGGAAATGTACTCCAGGGGAGATTAATCTCACACTTTGAAAGAATTATGACTCTCATTGTAAGTGCTTCCCATAGGAACATAACTCAGGTTGTGATTACCTAAAAACCTAGAACAATAGCTGTTTTACTTTTACTTGTAGCAAACTCGTGTAACGCTTCATCACTTTAAATGATTTATGCTAAAACAACTGCTGACAGACGCCTCTGTTCTCTCAAAGCACGATGCACAAGTGTCGGAAAAATCGCAGACGGTTACATAATGTTCCCGGACTTGTAAGCGACCGGGGTTTTTAGACAGACTGATTGATGGCGAAGGGGATAGTTTTCATTGAGGTCAACGTCACCCAAGAGCCTTCCCTTAAGACGACCGAAAAGGGGTTAAAGATTAATCAATGACGGTAGCATACTGTATCTATTACTAAATTTAAGAGGTGCAGCATATGTATGTGTTACGTGATCTTAAAGACGAGACTATATCCATCAGGTAGAGCGTACAATGGTGTCCTTATTATATGATTGAAAGTCGATTAAAATTATATTATATGATATATATATATATTTTTTTCTTTCTTAACGATTTCATTCTTTCCCAATACCTCTTTTAAAACATAGGGCTATGTGGAAGGTTTAGGATTCTGTTCCCTCTAATCAGAACATGCACGTTATACACAGCCATTTATTTGAGGCTCCTCAAACCTTTGCCACTGTTGCCGGAGGACCGCAGTGAATATGTTCTATTCGGGGTTTCTCTTCTGGCGAGTGGCTTGTGTTAAGAAAACACAGAAAAAAACAATGCTTCAACAATATAAATAGCTCAGAGTTCTGAAAAAGAGCGGGAAACCGCCTAAAAAGGATGTTTCACACAGTTTATTAGCAGTCCAAAAGTTACCTGTAGCAATCCAATAAAAATATATGGAACTGTAATATTCGACAGCTTAAGGTAACTCTGTAAAAAACAACTTCAGTTTAGTCTTCAGTCAAAGTGAACATTTATTCATTTGTACAAATTTCTCAACAAGTAGTTAGGAAAATCGGCAAAAAATGCATTTAACATTAATGCATGGGATTACAAAACAGCTGAAACATTAAACATCGATGCATGGGATTACAAAACAGCAGAAACACTTATCTCCCTTGTTTTGTCTCCTTTTGGTGACGACATGCATGGTTTCCTACAAACAGAAACGCCTACAGATCGGACCCACATATATTTCCCTGAACGAATTAACTCACATTGCGTCATCTGAAAATCACTGGTGTGTAATCAGATGATACCGCCAAAGAATGATGTCCATGGTTTTTCGAAACTAGTTGGCATTCCTTAAGTGGAACATTCTAATAACAGAGTTGTTTTAACAAATAGAGTTATATATGCACCTTACCAATACATGTAGATGTCCAATAAGTAAACACAATTATTGTCTTGCACAACTAGCAATCCAGTTTTAACACCAGGGCGGGCTTTGTTTTTAGTATATTAAGTATATATGATAAGCATTTACAAGTCCAATATGTTGGTAACGGCCTCTAAGTGCTTTTTCTACAAACATGGTGGACTTGAATCGGCTTTTAACCTATACATACATATACTGTACTTACTATTACTAGGGCGTTTTACTATTTTGTCTCGTGTGTTACATGCATCAGTCGGGATCTTGTATAAACCAGCACTAGGGGTTCCTGCATTCGTCGTTCTAACTCTTGCAATAAACTTTGTCCTAAAATCAAATTCAATTGATTTTCGGTATGAAACAATGTTTGAATTTGTTAGATTTCCACTGCAATTCCTCAACTCTTTTTTTCAATTGCGGCAGAGTTACATCCATACGGATACACCCCTTTCCTGGAAAGTCATAAACATGAAATGCACCTACATTGTACATGAATGAAAGAATTTATAATTCTGATAAAATCATTTCGACATTTCATGGGAGTTGTTTTTTTTCTTTCTCGAGTCAAATGCAATTAAAATTTTGTTACTCGAAAATATTGATCCAATGTTTAAACCAAGCAATACTGCTTTTTAGGAAAATCAATCTTTCATCTGAAAGGTAAGTTATTTGTCTTTGATCTCTTAAAATGAAATGAGATACTGTTGTTTTCAGGGAATGTCCGTAGCAACATCAGGAACACTGATAGGGATTCATAGCAATTGATCATGGGATCATAGAAGCGATCTCTTTTAATATTTTCTTTGCGCACTTTTTCTTAATAATCGGGTTGCAGATGTGACGAATCCTCTGAGAATCGGTATTCTCATCCAATTTGGCTGCATCGAAGGATTGAACCCACGCAACGAGATTCCTTTTATATCTGATTCGTCTTCTAATGTCTGTATGAATGATACTACTGACTACAGCGTTGCGTAATTTCTAAACATAATGTGCCACAAAGCAAGTACAGTGTGCTGACGTGTTTGAAATGGTCTTGAAGAAATGCAGGAGACGGGTGTTAAAAACCATAATCTTATTAAAATGCAGATCCTTATTTTCACTCCTGTATATAAGGTTGTCAACATCAAACAAGAGGTGATGTTCTAGTGACCTTTGTTCATACTCAAAAAGAAATGTCTTATTGATGACAGTTGACGCTGCAGAAAGTCATTTCGTCGCAACATGCACAAAAGCTTGCTGCTACGTCTAAAAGCACAAATAGGTTTATGCAAGCTGTTTCGTTTACAAAAATTCACATTCAAGATCCATGAGGAGGTACCTTAACTAGAACATGGCCTCAGATGTGATGTCAGAATTGTTTTAGAGCAAACTCTAGAACAACGATACAGTTGCGACATGTAAACACCATAAGTTGAAGACGCAGTGATTTTACTGTCAAGAAATGGAAATCACGATAGGAAAATTGTAAACTGTTCATGTTGGTCATAGTTTAATTAGGGATTGAGGTAAGCAGCTGATGCAAAAGAGTCTGATATTTCCTTTATTTCAAGATCAGCAGGGTATATATACAATTACGCTCGACGTGGTCCTGTTGTATATAGACAACACATAGTCGATATATCTGAACTGGTAATTTGATTGGCTTATGCAAAAGGTCACCTTTGATACCAAACCGAACTTTGTGACTTTAGAGTGGTAATATTTGAAATTGTCAATGTATCCGAACAAGCGCAAGGAGGCTGGCTTACATGACCATACCGAAGCCTGCATGATCTACACACATCCACATTTAAACACTCGGAGGTCATCTTTAAAATACGTTAGCTATTAATAGGACGTTAAAAGTATCAAACCAAACCATCCCAGTTTATGTTAAAATTTATAGAAAAATTCTAATCTGGTTAAATGCATATCCCTATCACCAATCTTTGACGCCGTTATTTGCATACAGTTATTTGCTTTAATTTATTGTGACGAAATGGCTTAATGAAAATATGAAAGCGAAATGTCTTGCTTACGGATCTGCTCTTGTGAGGTTTCAATCACGTTAAAACTCGTTTTTATCTTACGTGGGATATTTTTGTAAAAACAATTTTGATAGCAAATATGCACTTGAAAAAATGACTATTTTGGCGGCCATATTTGAAATTGGTATTTCTGTGTATTTCTTCACGAAAATTTGAAATAGTCACTGTGCCGCCATTTGTCATTACAGCAAGTTCATTTGTTTTGACTGGAGAATAGTGAAAAATAACACATTTGATATTGGGACAAAAAGCAAGCCCGTTAGCATCTACTCCCACCCCCCCCCCCCCCCCCCCCGCCAGTTTTTATGATTGTTTTAGAATGAGAAACCAATGTCCGTTAAATAAGCCAAATGTCGAAAAAGGTTTGTCGCTGGAATGTGTTTATAAAGCATTTAATCTGCACAATATGATGATGCATCGAGAATTTTTCCATTAAACAAAATGGGGTAGGGGTAACTGAAATTCATTTTTTGAGGTAAAAGAATAATTTGAAGACTTTTTTTCTTCCGTAATGAATAAGAAAATACTATTTTTATCAATTCTACAAACATTAAAACATATCTTACAGCCTTGGACACTAACTTTCCAGGCCTTGGAGACCAACGGTCTCCTGATACTTAAAGTATTGGTGCCCTCCACAGAATCTTGGAGCTCACATTTTCAACAAAAAAAAATTATAAAAAGAAACTTATTTCATTTGTTCAAATATTTTATTATATCATTTCCACGAGGAGTTTAAAAGACTTCCTTTGAAGTTCAATAAGGTCCTGGTTATTGGCCAGTTTATCCTCCTCCTCCTCATTATCACTATTCTTTCTCATCAGATTCATTCGGACTGTCCCCAATGTCTGTCAATTTTAAAGGTAGATGTACCTGTAGTAAACGACCCGGTTTCTCCATGTTTACAACACAGTGTACAGTACATGTGTACATCGTCGTAGCCCAACCAATTAAACTCTGTTTGCCAGGAGTTCTTGAACTTTCTGTCTGTCTCTTTTCTTTCTCGTATTAATGCTGTTGAACCCGTCGTTCCTTCGATGTCTTGGCTTTTTTCGGAGGAGGCGACAGCCCCAACCACCGATGCATCTGTATGTACGTATGTTGTTTACCATAGGTCAATGCAAGTGAAGGTCACTTTCGCTTCGCGCCGACTTACCTTGGTCATATAGACGCTTGAAATAGTACTAGTTTATTGTCTAAAATTACAAGCGTTCCAAATAATCTGGCGACCAGAAAGACGGGAGTACACAAGTGCAGTTTTACATGCGTTTTACATGCGTGCAACACATGGGTATAAACGACTGACGAATATTGAAATTAAATCGACAACTTTTTGGGTACATTTTACTAAAAATTCCTACGTTTTTAGAACACCTCAATGTAAAAATCTCAGTGCCCGACGGTCTCCAGGTAAGTGCAGTTTTTGGAGACCTCCAAATATTTTGGTGGGCTTGGGCACCAGGTCTACCGTTAGTGTCGAAGGCTGTCTTATCACAAATCTGGAAGATATTGAATGAAATTATCCTGCAATTGGCCAAAACAGTGCTTTACTTATGTTGTTATGTTTGACCAAGCATAGCACAAAAACGAGTTCGCTACCATGTATTTCTTTTTGCATTTTCTGCTATGCAATGAACTCCATTTTCAAAAAATGCATATAAAAAAAAAAAATTCGTCGTCAGAAAATTTCGACTTTTCAAAAGAGACAATCCTTAAAGCTGACAATGCAAGTTAAAAAGCTTTCTTGTTGATATTAAAAAAAAAAAGACTAAGTAAAAATTTTACAAATCTTCTGAGATGCCCCCTTACAGGTTACTAAGGAATGGCAGACATGTTAGTTTTTGCCTTGCTTGGAAACTATAGTCGGCTTCCTTAGGTATAAAAGGCACCCAGGCCGTCAAATCGGTTCTCATTGTGGTGATGAAACCGCACGGCGACACTTCTATAGACCTATATAGCTAGCCAATACATACTTTCTGATTTTTTTTACGATATTTTCGATCAGTATCTGAAGAACATTGACATGGATATTGAAGGTGTTATTATAACGATATTGTACAATATGAGCAAAATAAAAAAAACCATTAGATTACACCAAAATTCGTGCGAATAAAAAACAAGTACATGAATGACAACTGATAACCAACATTAGTATTCAAATGGAACATCATGTCGCTACGAGTAATCAGTTCCTGTGTGATAAACATTGCTATAACATCCACTTAGTTCCATCAAAATAAGTTCCCCTCACTCGCATGTGTTCGTGCACGTGTTTTACAAAATCAAGACTATGCTCGCGTGTTACACTACATTTTCATTACAAGCGCTTTAGTGGCAAGGCGTAATATTATAGGTAGTATTGGGAACGAGTACATATTCTGTTTGGAATGTTTCGCTCTGCTTCCGAATGTAAAATCAACATGTCGATGTCCATTACGTATACATAGGTGAAGGGACAGTTAGGGTGTTCTCAGTTTTATTTTTTTCATTTTGCTTTGGCACACTATTTGTGATGGTGTCTGAGAGAGTGACCATCTTCATGTAACTTCAACTTCAAGGTTAGTGTGTGTTGGTCATTCCAGTTTTGTAACTCCAGTGTCACCTGTTATGTCCGCAGGTGTGTTGCACTTTGCACGGCCAGTGTTCATGTAAAAATCGGTTTGACAAGCTGGGTGCCTTTTAAACCCAGGGAGGCCGACTCTCGTTTCCAAGCAAGGCAAAACCTAAAATGTCTGCCTCTCCTTAGTAACCGGTTAGGGGGCATCTCAGAAGCTTTCTAAAATATAACTTTGACTTTTTTTTTAAATCTCAACAAAAAAGCTTTTTAACTTGCATTGTCAGCTTTAAGATAGATACAACACGAACATTAATTTACCGTAAACCGGGAGCAAGTCCCTGAATTACCTTATGCTGTTATTAGGACGCAAAAACAATCAAACCAAACTATAAAGGTAACGAGAGCATGACTTCTGATAGGATGTTGTCTAATCATGCTGTAATGGAGTGGGAATAAGATTGCACTTAGTAACTATTTCACTCGGCGACAGTAATGTTACCGAGTGAATTAATGCACTCGATGTATTTGGTATGGTATATGAATGATATATCACTGTAAAACTGGCATCAGCTCTGCATTATCAAATGAATTAATAAATTCTGCCTCTGGCTTTCGGGCGTATATTGTACATAGTATTCATACAAATGTAGAGGAGTGTACCAAACGATCTATGCTGTTAAAAGAACATTTGACTCAACAAATCAAACCAATTATTTTTTTCAGACCACAAAATATTCTTCTGTCACTAAAGATCCGGGAAATGGGAAGCAATCATGTTCACATTGTAGACGATAACTACCTCATATATGGGGTCTTAATAACGACTATAACATAAAGTTCGTCCTCCGTAATTGAGAGTCAGCATCCGCAGTTGGTGTGGTAGAATGTTAAACCAATTCAGCAAGCAATATATTAAATAGGTCAAGATACTAAAAACCTTCATTTGCTATCAAAGGTTGGTCGGATCCCTGAAATTATGTTTTTTAACAAAGCAAATAGCTTGATCACCAACATATCCTGTCCCAAACACTCGTAAATGTTGCCTGAAATAATAAACATTACGATATTAAATTACTATCTAGAAAACAAATTTAACTTGGCTTTATATTTTATAGAAACCATCTTTTATTAGCTACATATCGATGCAGTCGCACGCAAGTTCATCTGCTTTGTAATTGTTTGTACACTTACCGCACCGATTAAAAACCGCATAATATACATCGTGTTTTGTTTGTAAAATCATCAGTGAGCTCACGTCTGGCGTTCCGTCAGATTACGCGCTGGTAAATATCTTAAACAAAACAAAGAAATGGATAAGTATTATACCATAATATATATTAATTGATCAAACTAAATCCGTCGTTAAATTGCAGTCTGTAACGCTAACTTAGCATGAAATGTATCAAGGAATACGTATATATCAATAGGTTTTTTCAGTAGTATACTAAGCTGTAGCAACATAGACAACAAAAATACGTCACCAACTTTGCAAACGAGGCAAAACGCCTTTGGACGGACAGGAAAAAGCTATTCTGCAGAAATGAATCGAAACCAAATGTGATTGAAAGGAAGACTATAAGCTTCCGTGATAGAAAATCGCAGCCCTTTTCGGTAAACCCCATGGACAAGGTTGGATACAGTTTTACGTGTAAAGAGTCTCTCGCAACAACGTTGATTTGAATAAAAGCAGCGAAAGTGATAGGAATACAAACGTCCTATGCGTACAACCACGTCCTATGCGTACAATCATGTAGTTTCGGTTATTAAAGGGTGTGCCACCACGTTTGTAGTGTTAGCTTGAACGTGCATGTGTGCCAGAAACCGGAAATGATGTAATACCACGATAAATACACCCAGCATATACGCCCTACATGTGCCCACAAGGCAGCATTTGATTTAGGTTAAAATATTAGCTCTTTGATATTATCATGTATGACACTTTATGATTTAATGTAATAATGCTAAATGTTACATTGAACAGGTAAACCTTGAAGGCTTGCTAAATAAATAATGCACTAGTCGTTATGTAGAGCCAGGGGGCAGCCACAGACTAGTATCTGTCTGTTTAGTCGGCTGCAGAACAATTAATGACACTGCAATAATAAAATATTCATAACATTATGCAATTTACAACTATTTTAGTAGAACAAATATGATTTATCAAAATAATCGATCGTAAACTAAAGGAATCTTCTATATTACATAATCGAATTTCAGTATAGGAAGAAGGGTTGTATCAGCTCAAAAGTTATAAATTTTTCACTAAATTATGAATTTATGTGTAAAGATTTGATAATGAACGATCCCCCATTTCCGGTTGACCTAGAACAAGATAGAACATTAGGTAACAACCTCCACTGTCCTACGAGTTATAGAAAGAAGTGAATGCTTGCAAGAACGAAAGTTGACAAAGTATTTGGAAACAAATAACAAATCACCATGATTAGACAATATGCATCCATAATTCCTACCTAAATATCCACAAATAGTATAGCATCCCCATTTACAATATTAATTAATGAAACGTTAAAATAGAGAGCTGTTCCCCACGACTGCAGGCAAGCGCGCGCGTGTGTAACATATAAAAACGGGATAACAATCGACCGATCAGGTTCGATAGTCTAAAAAGTAATGGAAGCGTTAATTGGAGAACGCATCAACAATTGCATGCGAGCAAACTTGTTTTTCACCAAAGCAATGTAGATTCAAATCGGGAAAGTTCAACATCATTACAACTTCTTGTTACTTCCGGACAAACGGAAATAAAACAGCAATAGTACGGATAAGATACTGAAACTACAATCGCTACACCTCGGCTGTCCTTTGGTGAGAATTTCTTGGTTCGAAAAGTTCTCGAGTGAAAATCACGTAAAACGCGAGGAACGAGAAACACGCAACACTTTTATTGGAACAAATCCTCGCACCAATCTTGTAGAAGGAGTGAGAACAACAACGATGGCGACTGTTTCATGGCACACAGGGATTATATACCCGTTTTAAATCAATAAACTAGAAAGGGGTTTAAGGGGCAATTAAGCAAAGTTGGTGTACTTTTTTATAATATCACCAGATATTTTATAAAATTGTAGTTCGTTAATCCTTGTGAACTATTCATACCGATATTTTGACAAAACTTGATGTTTTCAATGCGGTTTCCAATTAATAATAAGGCAATCCTTAATCGTCCAACCCATGCTAATGAAACATATGTTTATAAACATCTCTGAGCACTTTGACTCCATGGTGCATGCGTGTTTTCAGGTTAACATTTCCCTTCAGAGGGCTCCCGTGTGTGCGAGCTTTCATTAATATCTGCTTTTGGTTGGTTTAATTCGTTGATCTAATAAAAATCATATACACTTGTATATCATAATTTTTGACAACGTATTTCGTTAATCAAACATTCCTTATATACAAGAAGTACGTGAGAAATCAAACTCCTCGCGTCCAATTGTTTACAACACACATACATGCGCGGTTATTTAGTGCTTTATTTTGATGTCGCTATATTTGGCGCGGGCTTTCCCAATAATTAAACTGACCATATCGGACATCGGCTACACGGTATATAATTATCATAGTACAGATTTCTTTATCTGAATACAAGTATTTTTCATTAGGTTGAATTTAAGAAACGTGAGTTCACTAAATTGTTTTATTAGATGAAATTTTGAGGCGTGTTATACCTAAAAGGTATTCTAGCAAGAAAATAATATTTCGATAAAACATAGTGATTTTTATCTAAATATATTTATACATGTATATTGATAGGTATAGTATGTATACTATGTAAAGCTTTATTCATTTCAACGCCTCAGTTGTGAAGTTATATCCTCCACTGGCTGGTCCCCTTAGTCAATGTAACATTTACTTTATCCTTTCGAAACATTCCTGATGATAAGGCACTGCCTATCTCTGGTGTTCCAAAATCTGTATGAACTCCAACTTGTTTTTCTCTGGTTGTTTGGGGAGAATTTACAGGAGCATGTTCTCGCGCTACCTAGGGGCACCAAATTCCTTTACTGAGGGCATACTGAAAAAACAAAGTGAAGCATCAAGTTTTTAATATAATGTCGACGCATTCGAAGTTAATCAGCAGTAGTTCCTTTTCCTGTACAAATCTATTTTGCAGATTTACCATGTACTTTATTTCGATAAAAAATCTAACGCTGTACGTTTAATCTTTCAATTTCGAATTCAATAACAGAATAGTATAATGGGTTGCCAAATTATGGTTGCATATAAGTGGTCTTGGGCAAAGTGTAAAAACCTCTATTATCAGGGCACTTAGTTTAAGAAGTGTCCTCCACTTCAGAACATTACATGTGTTTGGTTGTTGCGAAAAATGACAGATGCTAAGAAATAAATTAAAACGTTCTTATGACTTTATTGCACAGCTACCTCGTCAAAATTGATTAATGTGTTTCGAAGAACATTGCGCTAATTGAAAAGCAATCACATGTGTAAATATTTACGTCATTTCGTCCTCAAAGGTATTTAATGATTTAATTTAGATAGTGTACTTGCTCCATGGATTCTTTCTGAATTTCATGTACATGGTGTCCATTTCACAGGCTGAAAATGTTCCATATCTAAACAAATGGCCCAGGGGCCTTAACGGTCATCTGAATAAAAAATTATCACTGGAAAAGGAATATATGCAATTATGTTACAGTATGTCTACAAAGGGTTATGTGAAATTGTTGTTGCATTTAATTAACACTTCAGCCAATGTTTACATGTACCCTTATTTAAGTAGTGGACAAGAGAACCTGAGGGATGTTAGGTCAGCATTTTATGATTTATATTTGTCGAATGAAAAGATTTATCTGGTCTCTGCTTTTGTTATTTGAATCCACTTGATGCTTCATGTTGAATCTAAGAAGGATTTCTTCAGTACATTTTAGATAAATAGCTATAACCAACTTCAAATGTTAAAATCCAATAGGGTGACCTGACAGCTATTTTGTTTTCCTAATCAACTTCAAAATGTGCAAGATGCACAACTAGGGATCAAGGGGAATTTTGATGAGGAATTTGAGGATTGCTTTAGTACTGTATGAATTTTAAATGAGCAAAATTGTCATAACTAGAGGTACCAATATATATAATTGAAAGAAGACAAAAAGACAACATTGCCGGAGATTTTTTTATTGAAATAGTGAATCATTATTTATTGTTACAGAAAGTTTTTTTCGGGCAAGTGTTTTTTCATTTTTTTCATTTTTACGTCACAATCAATAATTATGCAAAACACAAATCAATCAATTTTCTTGCTTGCATCAGCCATTATCAATGTTAAAAGAAATGAGTTGGTGTGTGTTGAACAACAAAAATGAGAGTAAAAATTATCAACTCTTTGTCAGCTCCAGCATCATTTCAGCCAAATTTCAGCTACAATGCACTGATGGAACTTGGGAAAAGTTAAACTGTGTTTTTCAAGATGGCAGTGGAACTTGAGAACTAAAGTTTAAAATGTGTTTTCAAAATGGCGGTCATGGCGGCCATTTTGGATTTCTGACCATCCCCAATAATTAGAACACTTGGTCGGGACCATCTCAGGATCATTTCTGTCAAGTTTCAGTGCAATCCCACTGGTTGAACTTGAGAAGAAGTTTAAAATGTGTTTTCAAAAATGGCGGTCATGGCGGCCATCTTGGATTTCTGACTGGCCCGATAAATAAGAACACTTGGTCGGGACCATCTCAGGATCATTTCTGTCAAGTTTCAATGCAATCCCACTGGTGGAACTTGAGAAGTTTAAAATGTGTTTTCAAAATGGCGGTAATGGCGGCCATCTTGGATTTCTGACCAGCCCGAAAAATAAGAACACTTGGTAAAGACGATGTCAGGATCATTTCTGTCAAGTTTCAGTGAAATCCAACTGGTGGAACTTGAGAAGAAGTTTAAAATGTGTTTTCAAAAATGGCGGTCATGGCGGCCATCTTGGATTTCTGACTGGCCCGATAAATAAGAACACTTGGTCGGGACCATCTCAGGATCATTTCCGTCAAGTTTCAGTGCAAGCCCACTGGTGGAACTTGAGAAGAAGTTTAAAATGTGTTTTCAAAATGGCGGTCATGATGGCCATCTTGGATTTCTGACCAGCCCGAAAAATAAGAACACTTGGTCGGGACCATCTCAGGATCATTTCTGTCAAGTTTCAGTGCAATCCCACTGGTGGAACTTGAGAAGTTTAAAATGTGTTTTCAAAATGGCGGTAATGGCGGCCATCTTGGATTTCTGACCAGCCCGAAAAATAAGAACACTTGGTTAAGACGATGTCAGGATCATTTCTGTCAAGTTTCAGTGAAATCCAACTGGTGGAACTTGAGAAGAAGTTTAAAATGTGTTTTCAAAATGGCGGTCATGGCGGCCATCAGTGCAATCCCACTGGTGGAACTTGAGAAGAAGTTTAAAATGTGTTTTCAAAATGGCGGTCATGGTGGCCATCTTGGATTTCTGACCAGCCCGAAAAATAAGAACACTTGGTCGGGACCATCTCAGGATCATTTCCGTCAAGTTTCAGTGCAATCCCACTGGTGGAACTTGAGAAGAAGTTTAAAATGTGAAAAGTTTACGGATGGCGCACGGTGGACGACGACGGACGGAGCATGATGGCTATAGGTCATCCTGACCCTTCAGGTCAGATGACCTAAAAACTACTGCACATTTTCTAATAAATGTTACCTTACAGTTCACGTCCAATGGACAACTTCAGTCAATTCAAGTCACAAATCACAACAAAAATAACATGAAACATTGCCTAAAAGGTGTGAGGAAGCTAAAATGTAATAACATATGTTCCTTTACCAATCAAAAGTAGATAAATATAATTAATTACATTACCTGAAGTATCAAATCTGTCATAGTTGTAACTTACATCAGTTATCATATATTTCTTTAAGATAACGCACTATACATTAAATATTTGTCAGTTGTATTCATTTCTCAAGTTGGTGGGTTACCTGCCCTTTGCAATGACAAGGTTTTGACCCAATCTTGTTATATATACCATCCACGTGTGTATCATTTTGTTGTTTGACTTGTTTCCCTTTGTGGAGCTCTCCTGTAAATAAGTTAGTAAAATTTTGGAATTCAAAGAAGATGGTTGTTTTATAATATCCTCTCACTGCCAACTTGATGTTTCCCCAGGCCGTCATGCCATAAACTACAATATGGTGGAGAATCCTAAGTTAAAGGACGGTTTTGTGAGTTTTAATGTATTTATGTGACTGTTTAACATGAGAAAATGTGTTTTATTTACTGATTCGCGGTTTGCCGGCGCTCGTTTTGACGAGTTGACTTTGAAAGCTTCGCGTGGATCAACACTACGTGACCAAGTTCGTTATATTAGAAACTTTGATCACACCGGGTATGAAATTTACATTATATGTGCTGGTATAAATGACATTCCAGACGATATAGCTTATTATTCCGACACATGTACTTTAAACGAACAGGAATCATCAGCTATTCCACAGAAATCCACGATTTCTGTGATGACATAGACAGAGGACTCGTCTATGAACACTACCAGTAATATTTCAGTGATGACACAGTGTAATTCTGTAGACATAGTGAGACCTCCTCCAGCTGCTAGTGTAAAGTGTAACAAATCAGATTTTTGTCGTGGGGCCCAGCATCCGAGAGCGACTGAGACAACTATTGTTAAGAAAGTGTGTATTTCAGATCGCAAAATTCCGACAGCATCACCTCATTCAGGGACACAGGCTGCTTGTGACGTTTTCACAAATACTTCCATGTTTAAACCCGATGATACGTGTGCCATTGATTCCAAGGACCTCTACGCATTCCTTACAGGGAAATCTAGTGAATGTAAAGTGTCTGTCCATGATGGGAAAAGTACAAGAACTCTTTATCACACGGGGACACCTCAGTAAATACCTATTATAATATGACAGTTTTAAAAGTAGGAAGTGCAATGATGACATTGATGCCAGCGCAAGTACCCTATATTTCATCATTCGAATTAAAAGTATTTCAAATAAACTGTTAAACGTAACGGTGTGTATTCCTACATGTAAATCATAATTTTGTTCAGTAATGTAGACTGATGACAGTGATGTTGCCTAAACAATATAGTTTTAAGATGATTAATACCACAGACATTTAAATTAGAATAAGTTGCGATTAAGTTTGAATTATTTTTTGAGTCGACAGTCAGTCACTTATACAATACGTTACTTTATATGATTGTCATTTACACACCTGGATGGTTTATTTTGTTTTGCCGGGGGGATGTTATATATATATACCACCCACGTGTGTATCATTTTGTTGTTTGACTTATTTCCCTTTGTGGAGCTCTCCTGTAAATAAG
Organism: Mimachlamys varia; assembly: GCA_947623455.1. Taxonomy (NCBI): domain Eukaryota; kingdom Metazoa; phylum Mollusca; class Bivalvia; order Pectinida; family Pectinidae; genus Mimachlamys; species Mimachlamys varia. The sequence goes on from OX392536.1 coordinate 19,117,668, forward strand.
TTAGTAAAATTTTGGAATTCAAAGAAGATGGTTGTTTTATAATATCCTCTCACTGCCAACTTGATGTTTCCCCAGGCCGTCATGCCATAAACTACAACAATCTGATTAAAATCATATTTTGATCTCCGCGCTGTTCCGTCAACTTCTCTCTGCTGCGTTAAGATCTGCGGAAACCCCATAGGGGGTCACGTCCCGATGACCTTTAATCAAATTACTTCTGTCAGCATCTTGAAGGTGAATTTTTGAGGCGACAAAGCTTGCATAATCGCATTTAACCGTTTAGTCATTTCGTCACAAAAAGTAAATGTGGAATAATGTGACGAAATCACTTGCTGCAAGATTACAGGTCATTGGAAAATTATTTTAGTGTTAAGTAAAGAGGCGACAAAGGTCATTTGAACGTGACCTCTTATGGGATATTGTCAGATCCTTGTAAAACGGAGCGAGAACAAGGAACTGTATTTTCAACAGATTGGGTTTTGACCGTACTTCGGTTAAAATCATTATTTGTTAAATTAAGTTTGTTTTCAAGATTTACAATGTATGTTTGATATGTGAAACCGCAAGATTAGACGTACGACTGGCCAATATTACAGAAGGTAACATGACATTTGAAGCTACTTTGAGATAGTTGTACTATTTTATGTGCTCACTACTTCAAGGTTGAGTGATTTGTATATAGATATATGAACTATACTGAATCCATGCTGCACGCAGATCAATTTGACTATATATATATATATATGAACTTTCGTGGCTATATATGCGCCATGGTTTATATGTCCAGTATATACACTGAAAATTCACTGAAAAGATCAAGAAGCGATTTGAGCCACTCTTCTGCATCAGAAATAGCTGTTTGTAGAAGGTCATCCATATATAAAAATACGTTCTGTGTACTGTATATTTTGGAGAGGGAATACAAGGTGTAGCCGTGCCACAAACATGCCATTTGACCTTCTATAGCTTATATACCCATTTACAAGTAAATGCAGTATTCCATAAAAGCGAGGCATCATTCTTGATCAAAATTATGAATACTGATGAACAAAATTCAAAAACCGTCAGCCTTTAGTATATACAAGGATACAAATATTTCTCAATCAGAACAAGAGGGTCATCATAATACATACTTCTTGTCTTCATTAATCTGTGTATTTGTTGGGTGCGTTTGTATTGGTATAAGCCTCCGTGTGACCGACTTTCTACTCTCATAATGCCTTACATTTTTAGGTCATCTGACCCAAAGGGTCAAGATGACCTATAGTTACCGTGCTTCGTCCGTCGTCGTCCGCCGTGCGCCGTCCGCCGTCCGTAAACTTTTCACATTTCAAACTTCTTCTCAAGTTCTAACAATGGGAATAAGCTGAAACTTAGCTGAAATGATCCTGAGATGGTCCTGACCAAGTGTTGTTATTTTTCGGGTCGGTCCGAAATCCAAGATGGCCGCCATAGCCGACATCTTGAAAAACACATATTAAACTTCTTCTACAGTTCCACTGGTACCTGTGAGCTGAAAATTGGTAGGGATGTTCAGGAAGGGCAGCCCATAAAATGTTGTTATTTTTCGGGTCCGAAAAACTCTCGACATTTGTGCCATGGCGGCCATTTTGTGACATGATTGCGCAATCACTGTGTAGCCCATGCTATATATAGATATATTGGTACATAAGTACAGATACACTCTGTGAGTACAAACTCATGGTATACACGGAACAGGGTGACATAATCCCAACAGGTAAGTTCTCGCGCTGTCATACTGCGTCATCCATCGGTATGCAAGGAATGCGTGAGAGCTGATCTGATTGGTAGATAGAGTGAGTAGGTATGTGTGCGCACCCTAAACACCTGATAATACCCTACACGTCCATTCCCCAATATCATTCTGGACAGAGCATCTAGCTACATATCATCGATAGCTATATCATCGCCATACATTTGTCTATTCATCGTCAAGACTACCATCATCCCTGGTAAGACTATTTTAAATGTATAGTGTCGATCTGTATTTGTTCAATCGTAATTCACTTTGTCTATGTCTTTGTCTAGTGTTCATGTCTACTTTATTGTATATTGTAGGCCTTCTAATAAACCCTTATATCAACTATAGCAAAGGAGTTGTTGATTACTGAGAACCCTGCTACAAATGGCGCCCAACGTGGTTTGAGGGCCAGGGATAGCGACATATATTGTCTGAGGGTCTGAGGTCAGCTAATAACAGCTGTTTCGCATTTCCGAACCGGCTGGTTTCCGGACGATATTACTGCGATATTTGGTTATGGTGGACCTGATGTCCTGAAGAGCTGATCAGCGATGAGATCGTGTCGGCCTTGAGTGTTTCTCTGAACTCATTAATATAATATTGTTCCTGTAACTTTTGATAGACTGTGACTTTTTGTTGTATTTTTCTTTTTGTGAATGTTCCGTGTGCTGTGTAGACTGACGGGATTCCGAAGGCTGTGTTGAACATTGTTAAAAATATTTGAACTGTTATCGTGATTCATTCTATTTTCATTCATCTGTAAATTGTCTAATGTTTTGAAATTTATGTAACTTTGCAGTTCTGTTCAAACAATATTTGTTTTCTAGTCATAAATGTAAAATTCATACAACACTGATATTCATATTTAAGTTAATTCAATTCTAAGTTAAACAGTCACCAGAATGTTTGTAGTTGATATTTAATTATTTTTCTTCATCTTACCAGGGAATCATCATCATCATCATCATCATCATCACCAAACATGGCATGGTCCTTAATCTAATAGAAGCACCTTAGGTTTTCCCTTCACTCCCTGACCCTGAATATTATATTGCACAAGGATGTAAGGTAAGCTCATTTTTCATCTTCATTTTGCGCTTGCGTTCATTCATTCTATATATTCATATAGGTAAGTTGTATGAGATACCAATACCTTTTCTATGTCTAATACCAATAGAATCGAGAAATTTTTGGATAGGCCCATGAGCGCACCCCCAAATTTAGTTAAAACCCCATTACTATTGAGCAGCAGCAAAGGTGTGTATCTAAGGAGGCACACAGATTTATTATCAAAGTATAACTTCACAGTGAAGTTTCAATGTCAACCAGGTGGTGATTTCAAGTTTGGTTACCACTGGTTAGTTAAGAACATTGATCAGGTTGTCAGAACCTATAACCAAGTACATTTATACATTTGGTTAGGCACATGTGACCTCACAAACAAGTCCAAATTTGGTTATATCACCTTAGCACAGAAATCTGATGCTGAATGTAGGGATTATGTGAAGGTCCATGTTGATAAGATCAACAGTTTTCTGTCAAAATACCCTTCTGTATCGGTGACATTTCTAGAAATACCTCCATACAGTATCAAACTTTGGAATCAATACAAGGGTCACAAGAGCCCAGAGGTATTCGAAACAGAAGATGAAACTCTAGTAAACAGGATAAGCATCCTGAATGGTTACCTACAGGAGGTAAACCAAGCTGCTGGGGTTAGCTCAATTCGCTTTAACTTGGATCTACTCAAGTATACCAGGGCCAAGCGCACGCCGTCTGTCTGTTTTACTTTGTTTAAGGACGGTATTCATCCCACCCCACTCTTAGCGAGGTGTTGGATGAAACGGTTGCTTGGAAAATTTTTTGAAGATTGTGCATAGGGTTGTCCTGTTTATATAGTGCCATTTCTTTAAATAACTATGGCAGGTAAGGAGGAACCAGTAGAACAACCTGAAGTAGTAGACCAGCCAGAGGTAAAAATGGGGGCCTTATCTGAGGCAGATTTAATTAAATCGCTCAATGCCCTGGGGAAGTACGCTATTGTTGACCTTGATGAGGGTACCCAGGCTCGCAGGCCTAGGACTAGCTCAGTGATTGATGGGAACACTTCTTTATATGAGTTCCCTAATCTTAAATCACAAAACATCCCCAAGGTGCCTCAGTTCTCAGGTGAGTCCTTCAAAAATGATGTCGCCTATACTGATTGGCGTTACGAAATCCGTTGCTTACTACTGGATTCGGACATCACTGATAGCACACTTGTGCAGGCCATACGCCGTTCGCTTCGTGGGGTTGCGAAGCAATCGCTCATTTCACTGGGGAGTACAGCAACACCTCGGCAAATATTGTACCGACTCGACTCGTTGTTCGGGGAGGTCGCCACGCATGGCATGATCATGCAAGAGTTCTTTAACTCGGCACAAAAGCCTGAGGAGTCTGCAACTGTATTTGGTTGTAGACTTGAGTCTCTATTACAGACGGCCATAGATAATGGGTCTGTAGACAAAGCCTCCAGGAATGACTTATTAAGGCATAAGTTCTGGACTTCACTATATAGTGACAATTTAAAAAGTCAAACACGTCATAAGTATGACAATATTACCTCGTTTGATACACTTCTACGAGAGATAAGAATTGTAGAGAAAGAGCTTGACCTGTGCTCGAGTACAACTCAGAAGGGCCAGGACTCTACAAAGAGAAAGAAAGCTCAGAGCCAAAATGTAACTGCAGAGGTAGATCAGCAGCAGGCTACATCATTATCGGATGTATCAAAGGAGTTTGATGGGAAACTCAAGGCTCTAGAGACTAGGTTAACCTCTCAGATTGAGGACAAATTTGAGAAGATTTTGGAGAAACTGGACTCTAAGTCTAGCCAGCCCAAATCCTTTCAAGGTCAAGGTCACAATCGAGGTCAAGGTCGTGGTCGTGGTCGAGGTAACCACAGGGGTAAGCCCAACCACAACAAAACCAAGTCAACTGACGGCCCAAAAGAGTAACGGTCTCTGCGGTAGGCCAAGCAGAGGCCGGTGTACCTTCAACAGGCCAAGCCGATATTTTGGACAGACTTTTAGGAGTTTCAAATGAAGGTAAAGTTTGGATTGATGGTGTTCAGGTTAAAAGCTTGATAGACAGTGGTTCCATGGTCTCTACCATATCAGAATCATTTTATAGGGGCCTACCAAGCAAACCTGAGCTTCATGATGTGTCTAAACTTGGGCTTGATGTTACTGTAGCCAATGGCTCAGCCCTTCAAATTAAAGGGTTCATAGAATGTGATGTCCAGTTGCCATTCCTGACAGACAGAGTCTTTAGTGTTTTAGTACTCGTAGTACCGGACACAGATTACAATGAGTCGTGCCCATGTCTTATGGGTACCAATGTGATCAGACTAGTTAAAGACTCCATAGACTCACACAGTTTTTTTTACCTCCCGAGTGGAAGGTTGCTGTGGATAGCATATCTTGTACATATGACGTCAAGTCTATGAACAGGAAACCACTTAAGGTTCAACCCTACCAATCCACAGTGATCAACGGCATGGTCAGAGGACTCGACCCCGATACCTCTAATATTATCACAGAAAACCGATCTGACCGCTCTGACCTGAGGTATACAGTTTGTCCACGGGTTCTCAAAGTAAACAATAATGTAGTTAGTGTTAAAGTTCCTGTAAAAATTTGTAACCTTACGGCTTAAACCATTTATATACAACCCAGATCATTAGTTTGTTCTGTAAATCAAGTAAGGGTTGTTGACAACTTAGCTTCTAAGTTGCCCAGTACAACAGAATCAAAGTCTGTACCTGAAGACCTTGGTATTAACTTAAACACTGAGAACCTTAGTGAAGAACAACTGTATATGGTACGTCAAGTATTAGGAAACTGGAAACAGGCATTTTCCACCGATCCATTCGATCTTGGATGCACGGACCTCATACAACATAAAATCGAGTTACTCGATGAAAGGCCATTTAAACAGCCTTACAGGAAAATACCTCCTGCAATGTATGAAGAAGTCCGTCAGCACATAAAGGAAATGCTTGAAGCGGGTGTTATTAAAGAATCTAACAGTCCTTTTTCTTCGAATGTTGTGCTGGTTCGAAAGAAGGATGGTTCATTAAGATTCTGCATCGACTATCGGATGCTTAACTCGCGAACCAGGAAAGATGCGTATATGCTTCCTCGTTTCGACGACACTATAGATACTCTAATTGGCAGTTGCTATTTCTCGAAGCTAGATCTTCGAGCGGGTTACTGGCAGATAGAGGTCGCCGAGGAAGATCGCCATAAAACCGCTTTCTCTGTGGGGAACCTGGGGTTTTACGAAACTATTAGAATGGGTTTCGGCCTCACATGCGCTCCAGCTACCTTTCAGCGCATGATAGAGAAGTGCATGGGCGATATGCATCTCCGAGAATGCCTCATCTTTCTCGATGACATTCTTATATTTTCCAGGACTTTTGACGAACACCTCACAAGGTTAGAGTCTGTTTTTTCCAGACTAGTACAACATGGCCTGAAACTTAAACCATCAAAGTGCGAACTATTCAAAAGTTCTGTGACGTATCTCGGGCATGTCGTGTCTGAAACAGGCATAGCGACTGACCCAGAGAAGCTATCCGTAGTAAAGGATTGGCCACAACCAAAGAATGTAAAGGAGCTTCGTCAATGGCTTGGTTTTAGTGGTTATTATAGGCGCTTCATAAAGGATTTTTCCTCCATCGCCCAACCACTAAATAAACTTTTACAAGGTCATGACCTTACCAAAAAGAGTAAGACTGCAAAGTCTAAATCTAAATCTAAGGTCAAGGAAAAGGCAGTATGGATTTGGGGTGAGCCTCAACAAACCGCCTTTGACACCTTGAAAGAGAAGCTGATGAGTCCCCCAGTTCTTGCCTATGCTGATTATACTAAGCCCTTCATCCTGCACACAGACGCTAGCGGCCTTGGCCTTGGCGCAGTCCTATATCAGGAACAGGATGGAGCGGAAAGGGTAATCGCATATGCCAGTCGTGGTTTAAGACCTAGTGAGAGAAATTACCCAGCTCATAAGTTGGAGTTTTTGGCTCTAAAGTGGGCCGTGACTGACAAATACCATGATTACCTCTATGGTAACACCTTCAAAGTCGTCACTGATAACAACCCGCTTACTTATGTACTGGGTAAGGCGAAACTCGATGCCACTGGGCATAGATGGGTTGCCGCTCTTGCAAACTATAACTTCACCCTGTCGTATCGCCCTGGGAAACTTAATACCGATGCGGATGTCCTCTCACGCATGTCGGTTGGTACTGAGGTTGTTAAGGCTGTATGTCAGTCTGCAGTTACTGTCGCTCCACTGGTGGATTGTGTGTCGGGAGGATCCATGTCTCATTTGGCCGATGGGAACATGGATTCAGTCGATTCCTTTGCTTCAGTGGATTGGACGGTACAGCAACAGCAGGACCAAGACATTGCACGGGTTATTGACCTGTTGAGAACCGGTTTTCTTCCCAGGGGGAGAAGGCTAAGGGAGGAAACGGTATACGTCCAGAAGATGTTTCGTACTTGGAACAAACTATGTTTACAAGACGGTATATTATATCGAACCGCTTCTCTAGACGGCCAAACGGTTAAACAGTTGGTGCTGCCAAAACAATATCACTCCCTCGCCCTTAAGGGTGTGCATGATGACACTGGTCATCAGGAGAAAGAAAAAACACTTTGGTTGGCAAAACAACGGTTTTACTGGCCAGGCCTCGAGAATGATGTGAACCAGAAAGTTGAGACTTGTGGGCGTTGTATACGTAGAAAATCACCAGCTAAGCCTGTAGCTGAGCTGATTCCCATTACTTCCAGTCACCCTATGGAGTTGGTCTGTATAGACTTTCTCACAGCTGATAGGTGCAAGGGTGGAATAGAGGATATTTTGGTTATCACCGATCACTTCACCAGGTATGCCCAAGCAATACCCTGTCGTAACCAAACGGCACGGACAACTGCGAAAGCCTTATATGAGAACTTTATAGTTCACTATAGCTTTCCAGAGGGGCTACATAGCGAACAGGGCCGAAACTTTGAAAGCAAAGTTATCAAAGAACTTTGTAAATTGGCCAGTGTGAAAAAATCCAGAACTACTCCCTACCATCCAATGGGAAATGGGTCAGTAGAAAGGTTTAACCAAACCCTTCTCAGGATGTTAGCCACTCTAGATGAGGCTAAAAAGTCTGATTGGAAATCGTATATAGCTCCACTCGTCCAGGCCTACAACGCAACCAAGAGTGATGCCACGGGGTACTCTCCCCATTATCTTATGTTTGGTAGGCATCCTCGGTTGTCAGTGGATGCGTTCTTGGGTACTGACCCTGGTCAACAGGGTGCGGTGGACCATACCTCCTATGTTGGCAAACTGCGGACTAGGATGGAGCATGCCTATAAAACCGCACATAATGAGGCTACTAAGAGGTCCGCACAAAACAAAAATCGGTATGACCGATCAGTAAGGAACTCTAAGCTGGAAATTGGAGACCGTGTTTTGATAAGGAATGTAGGTCTCAAGGGCAAACACAAACTGACTGACAGGTGGGAACGGGAACCCTGTTTGGTGATAAACATCCCCAACAGTGAAATTCCTGTATATGAGGTGAAGTATGAATCGGGCAAAGGTCGTAACCGTACATTGCACCGTAACATGTTGCTTCCCTTTAATTCCATTCCGATGGAAGTTCCCCCTGACTTGCCAAATCGTGAGGTTCGGCCTGTGAAGTCGGCTCCTATTCCTAGGAGAGAGCCTGATCCAGCATTATCAGACTCGGAGTCTGACTCTGATTCTGATGCCTCCATTGTGAGACCAACGCATCCCAGGAAACTGCAGAGGCGACAAAGACCTCCTCCCATACAAATGCCTGAACTGGACCATTCCGATCACGTATCAGTAATGACGGAAAATGAGTTCGATCAGAGTTCAGGTTTGACAGATTTAACCATTCTGACAAGTAATTTGCATGAGGAGACAGTACCTAGCCAGCATGGCAGTGCTGAGACCACCGGAAACCATGACCTTGATAGTTTGGAGAGTATAGAACCTCGAAGGTCAGCACGACCTAGAAAACCTCCGGATCGTTATGGTCAGTGGGTATTTCCCCTGCAGTGTTCCTCCCGAAATCTAGATCTGAAGTAAACAAGATATGGTCAGATCATCCATTTTTGTCAGAATTCTGTGATATAAGTACATTAGTATATTGTTTTTATTAATCATCATTAGTTTACTTTAATTTTCTCTCATGTCTAGGTGTGTAATACTGGCCTGTCTAGGGCAATACACATATGATCGCTCTGGTTGTATTACACCCCTACCCATGCAATACAGCCACCGCGTGACGTCACAATGGCGCAACAATGTCGTGACGTCACGAGTTCGGTAAAATCTGATGCCGAAAAAAAGGAAAATGGCGACGTGATGAAATTAAAACCTTTCACGATATTTTAACCGTGTACATTAGAAAGCTGAGTTTATTTTTTCTGCGCAAACTACGTTTGCAAATATGGGGTATGCTCGATCTCGCTGAATCATTTGTTTTCGCCAAAAAAATTCAAGGAAAAATTTGATATTTTCAAAATGGTGGCCAGTCAAAAGTATTTTCATTGTTTTTTAGCTTATTCAGGTAGTTGAAATGAGAGAAAAATACTCTTTCATGACCAGAGGTGTAAGATAGGGGAATTCCACCCTCGGGATTTTCAAATTTGGCAAAACCCTCGGCAAAGCCTCGGGTTTTACCAAATTTGAAAACCCCTCGGGTGGAATTTCCCTATCTTACACCTCTGGTCATGAAAGAGTCTTATAGTAATACATGTACTGTACCTACAGGGCTTGTGGCTCTGGATGGTAGGGACTGGCCCAACCTCCAGATTAGTCCTGATGGGTATGATAGTTTTTTTTATAATTTGCTTGTTCTTGTTGATTATTGTTATTGTTACATCCGCATTTTAGTAATTTGTATGATTTTTACCTGTAGAACCGTTTCATCTGTGTTATATTCTCATGTCTGTAGATTACTATAGTGCTGGTAGGGACTGGCCCAACCGCATGACTAGTGATTATCATCAGCATGAACCTATACCTGAAAAGGTGCAGAAATTGGTTCCTAGTATATGTGTCCATATTATCCCTGTATTATAAGAAACTCATCTGTGAAGATGAATTTAGCATTATGCGAGCGCTGTACATATAATCGTATGTAAATCCATGGTGATACATAAGCGCACTGGCTATATTAAGGCTTAGGGGTAAACTTCAACATAACAATAAGTTGTTGCCTATAGTCTTGAGTAATTGGTTCTAGAACAATTACCGGGTCAACTACAGTATCTCATATATCATTGTAAAGTTGTGTATTTTCAATATATGTGGGGTTAGTTGAGATGCCAGGAGACATCTTATCAGGGAGGGGGAATATGTAGCCCATGCTATATATAGATATATTGGTACATAAGTACAGATACACTCTGTGAGTACAAACTCATGGTATACACGGAACAGGGTGACATAATCCCAACAGGTAAGTTCTCGCGCTGTCATACTGCGTCATCCATCGGTATGCAAGGAATGCGTGAGAGCTGATCTGATTGGTAGATAGAGTGAGTAGGTATGTGTGCGCACCCTAAACACCTGATAATACCCTACACGTCCATTCCCCAATATCATTCTGGACAGAGCATCTAGCTACATATCATCGATAGCTATATCATCGCCATACATTTGTCTATTCATCAAGACTACCATCATCCCTGGTAAGACTATTTTAAATGTATAGTGTCGATCTGTATTTGTTCAATCGTAATTCACTTTGTCTATGTCTTTGTCTAGTGTTCATGTCTACTTTATTGTATATTGTAGGCCTTCTAATAAACCCTTATATCAACTATAGCAAAGGAGTTGTTGATTACTGAGAACCCTGCTACAACTGTTTTCCTGAACAACACCTATTTTAAACTTCTTAAGTTCTACCACTGGAATTAAGCTGAAACTTGGCTGAAATGATCCTGAGATAGTCCTGACCAAGTGTTGTTATTTTTCGGGTCGGTCCGAAATCCAAGATGGCCGCCATAGCCGACATCTTGAAAAACACATATTAAACTTCTTCTACAGTTCCACTGGTACCTGTGAGCTGAAAATTGGTAGGGATGTTCAGGAAGGGCAGCCCATAAAATGTTGTTATTTTTCGGGTCCGAAAAACTCTCGACATTCGTGCCATGGCGGCCATTTTGTGACATGATTGCGCAATCACTGTTTTCCTGAACAACACCTATTTTGAACTTCTTCTTAAGTTCTACCACTGGGATTAAGCTGAAACTTGGCTGAAATGATCCCGAGATGGTCCTGACCAAGTGCTGTTATTTTTTGGGTTGGTCCAAAATCCAAGATGGCCGCCAGAGCCGCCATCTTGAAAAACACATTTTCAACTTCTTCTCAAGTTCTACCAGTGGGATTAAGATGAAACTTGGCTGAAATTATCCTGAGATGGTCCTGACCATGAGTTGTTACTTTTAGGTCGGTTCGAAATCCAAGATGGCCGCCATCTTACAAAACACATTTCCAACTTCTTCTCAAGTTCTACCTGTGGGATTAAGCTAAAACTTGGCTGAAGTGATTCTGAGATTGTCCTGACCAAGTGTTGTTATTTTTCAGGTTGGTCGGAAATCCAAGATGGCCTTCAGAGCCGCCATCTTGAAAAACACATTTCAAACTTCTTCTCAAGTTCTACCTGTGTGATTAAGCTGAAACTTAGCTGACATGATCCTGAGATGGTCCTGATCAAGTATTGTTACTTTTTGGGTCGGTCCGAAATCCAAGATGGCTGCCAGAGCCGCAATCTTGAAAAACACGTTTCAACTTCTTATCAAGTTCTACCACTCGGATTAAGCTGAAAATTGGCTGAAATGATCCTGAGATGGTCCTGACCAAGTGTTGTTACATTTCGGGTTGGTCCAAAATCCAAGATGGCCGCCAGATTCGCCATCTTGAAAAACAAAATTGCCGTCCGTAAACTTTTCACATTTTAAACTTCTTCTCAAGTTCTATCCGTGGGATTGAGCTGAAACTTGCTAGAAATGATCCTTAGGTGGACCTGACCAAGTGTTGTTATTTTTCAACTCCGTTGGAATTAAAAGATGGCCGCCATTTTGAAAACACATTTTAAACTTCTTCTCAAGTTTCACCAGTGCTATTGAGCTTAAACTTGCACGAAATTATCCTGAGATGATCCTAACCAAGTGTTGTTATTTTTCAGATTCCTCTGAAATCCAAGATGGCCACCACAGCCGCCATTTTGAAAAAAAATATTCAAAAATTCTTCTTAAGTTTTACTTGTGCTATTGAGCTGAAACTTAACCTGAAATGATCATTAGATGATTCTGAACAAGTGTTGTTATTTTTATCAGAAATCCAAGATGGCCACCTTCTTCTTCTTCTGTATATTTCCTCTTAATTAAGTTACCATTCAACAACAAAAAATATGTTACCGACCATGTGCATAATTTCAAGTCTTTGACTCCACTATAGTGATTTTTATAGTATTAAAAACAATTGCTTTAATTAAGTGTGTTCGGTTGAACTCTAGTAGACTACAGTAACTATAGTCGGCAATCGAACTCGCCCATTGTCACAAATCTAAGATGGCCGCCACATATGTCATTTTGAACTTCTCAAGTTCTACCAGTGACATTGAGCTGAACCTTGCAAAAATTATCCTCAGATAGTCCCAACCAAATGTTATTTATCGGGTCCGTCAGACATCCAAGATGGCTGCCACAGCCCCCATTTTGAATACACATTTAAAACTTTTCATAGAAAAATGATCCCCACATAGTCCCAACCAAATGTTGTTATTTCTCCAGTCCGTCAGAGATCCAAGAGGGCTGCAACAGCCCCCATTTTGCATCCACATCTAACACTTTCCATGATCTGAAACTTGCCTAAAATGATTCTGACCAAATGTTATTTTTCACCATCTTGAAAACCACATTTGTGTGGCATATTGTTACATGATTGTATTACTAATTCCTAGAGGAGAGGAATTTATATAAGCTATTAGCTTGTTTTCCAATCCTCACTATTTGTATAATTTCTATATATGTAATATACATGTACACTGATGGAAATAAGATATTGTTTAAACTAATTCCATAATGGTATCACAATTGGTAGTCAGATGACCGTTAAGGCCCTTGGGCCTCTTGTTTTCAGATCCTGGTATATCTCGGCCTGGAGGAAAGAATCCGAAACTATTTCTGAACGCTAAACGCGAGGGGGTGGCAAGCATAGGAAAAAATATTATTTGTTTACAAAAAGGAAATATTCCAATTTAGGCCCCTCTTACGAATCGTTCTTACACTCTGCGTGCAGGGCAGTCACCAGCAAGATACACGCTATGACATGGGGCTGATAAGCACATGTACTTATTACATGCACGCAGGCGTGATCCTAACTGTTTTGACACTACAGTGTACGCTAAACGTATCCATCCCATCAGCTGAAATATGTATATTAAATCCAATTTATCACTTCGCGGAAATAGTCTGTCAATGCAATTAAAAAGATGCAGGAAACACAATGTTCTTATAACGACAAATAGTCAATACTTTGACTCAAATGTCTTCAAAACATGCAGTTCAACTTTCTGTTGGCTCAATGCAAGATTTATAACTTCACTTTTGATATTATGTGTAAGACTGACGTAGGGTAACTATTATAATGAATACTACCACGTTACTATTAACGTTGTAGTTGTAGTCAACGTTGTTTAATCAGGGATTAGAGCTGACCTATATTAAGCCGGTTCAATTCCTGACCACCAGTTTTAACAATATTCTTCAATATTCATATCACTACTACGGTAATATAGTATCAAAATGTTTTAAACTATTTTTTGCACATTTAAAAATGATCTACATGCACTAAAAGTAAAGGAATTAGAAATAAATTCAAACATAGTTTGTGTGCGAGTGCTTGCGGTTTGCCGTCTGCGTGTGAAATATTGAGTATCAGAGAGCGCAACTATTCATACGTCAGTCGCAGATAAACCTAGGCTACACAACTGGAACGTGGAAAGTAATGACGCAAACACTCCCTGTGATAATTATAACATATTGTCTAAAGATTCTTATCAAAATATTAACGCTAATATTAAATCCCCCTGCAGAAAAAAAACGATATTGTGCAATTACGTAACACTCCTTACATTGTTAAAAGGTCGTGAAAATAATCAAAACCAAACCAAAGTCTCCAGCAGCAAGGTGCGTGTACTATGTTAGTTTCCGATTCGACGTAACTAGGACAGTGACTCAAAATAAACATACTATAATTGATTGCTTTAAAACGTATACACAAGATATAAATCACGTACATGTTTTGCTTTGTGAAGAAATTTTATTGCACCCTGAACAGAACATGCTTTGGGAATATTGGCGCGCGATCAACGTGTGAACTATATTACTGAAGTCCGGTGCGATACCACCAAACACCATTTCAGGGAGTTCTGAAACATTTTTAGCAAGCTAAGGATTGAAATCAGTCAACAGCGGTGTATACTGAAAGCACGTTCGCGTTATTATTTACGATTACACGGTACAGTTATAACCGAGATTGACGGGAACAAACTATATTATAAAATTTCCTTTCACCTAAATTGCTGTCTAAAGTATCTATCAATAAAGATCTAAAAGTACACACCAAGAAGATTTATACTTCATCAATGTGAAAATGGTTTTTCATCAGAATAGGTTTAACCAAGATTGCGATCCTCTATGACGAAGGTGTATCTGGCTTTGAAAGCTTAATGATACATTACATATTTCTGCGATAATTTCAAGATTTATTTAAAGACTGTTTGTCTACATGTTCTCGATTTTCTAAATTATGCAAATAACCATACTGACACAAAAGCAATATTAGAACTGTTGAATTTTAGTGAAGCTTATTTTAGCACTTTGGTGTAGTTCGATATATTTTTTAACACTCACAAAATTGTATTTATGAACTAATAACGTACTACCATTATAACACAATAACTGCATGCACTTTTTCAGTTAGAATCATATTTTTCTTAGTTTTAAATCGACGTTTGAAAGACCCAACGAAACACTTTGGGATTTTTCACCGCAATTTGTACACTCCACCAGAGTGTCATTTTTGTGTATGCCTTATGCTTTATGCAAACATCTTGTCCTGGTGCTTTAGGCTACTGTCTGGTCGATTTTATAAGAGGTGTGTTTACTGGTTTGGATATATTTGACTGTCTCGTCGATTATATACATGGCGAGGTGATGCTGGTTTGGACATATGCGTGATTAAGGTTGAATGTCCTCACAATCTTTTGACATATGAGGAAGGCTACCCCTAAAGCTTCACTTGTTGGAAGCAGAAATACCCCGATTAGGCAGGGTTTGTATTTAAAGAGACACATGTAGTCAACATATTTTTCATTCAACAAGGAAGTATAATCTAGATAGCCGGACGACAAATCCGTACTTGATAGTTTAAAACAACGTAGCCAATATCCAGTAAAGTGAATTTAATTATTAGGAAAGCACTCGCCAGATACAGCAATAATCCAAATTAAGCTACCGCTCCCCCTGACCAGATCGGTCTTTTAAATATATCCTTGCGACGGACTTTTTAAAGATTTTTTATCGATGTTATATTTACAAAAAAGATTTATTACGTTTTTGTGTTGTTTAACGGTTCATCAACAATTGGAGTAATTGGGTGTAAAAGAAAATTTACACAAACTAGGAATGCCTGCGAGACATAAATGCCCCCTTCCCCATATGAAATGACTTCATGCTTATTACGCATGTGAAGTTTAATGAAAATCGGATCAGTAGTTGTTTGAATAAGCTGGTTACATTACCATGGGACGGGACGGACATGGGTAACACTATATCCCCCCCCCAATTCATGGCGGGGCATAAGAAGTAAAGATTATATAAAACAGCCAGAAACAAAAGGCTAACATCTCAAACTTTAAATCTTTGAAAGTTATCAAAATCCATCGGAAGAAGCAAATTGTTTATGAAATGCAAGTAATCAAAGATCGAGTGCACATGAACTGTACACTGCTGAAGTCACTCAACCAAACCCGGTCACATTATACTGACGAGTGAACCAGTTGTTCCACTCCCATGTCTGAAGACGCTCAGTATTATGTTCACTCGTTGTTGGTGTAATGTAACTACTGGATAAGGTGTTTTGCTTGGGACCTTCGACAGTTTACTTCAGTCTGCTTTCACAAGGAGGCCTGCATGAACATACAAGAACAACCCGATGCAGTGTTATATTGGGTTCACAATTTTTATTTCCGAAGTTAGTCAGAGATTGACGGTACTCCATAACCAAAAGTGTTATGGTTAGTCTTGTGAATTTTGTTTAAACAAAGAAACAGCTGTCAACAAAATGGTGTCAATACGTTAGACGGTTTTCAAATGGTTGGATTCCGAGATTTCAGTACAGTAGGTTAGATGCATCGCAAACCTTAACGCATCTTCTCGTTATTCATAAGTAATCCCACTATATTAACTCGCACGGGTTCACATCTTGATTATATAATGTTGAATTTTCTGAAAACACATTAAAATTCATAAAAATACATGCACGTGGATTAAAGTGATCTCTGGAAATCAAAAATGTAAATTACTTTACATTGTAATCCACGCAAGATGTTAAAATATTCAGACACACATGCTAACAAATTTCTTCTTTGGGTTATCTTTATCGAAAGATAGACATTTTGTTTTGACGCGTGTAACATTAACTTCAAGGGCGTCCCTAGATACACTTAATGTCCACTTAGATCAACCGTTGTTTCTATTTTGTGGTTATGTGGTGAAGCCGGATTGCAAAAGCCTTTAATTTAAGGAAGATTTACGCATAATTGTCTCGCCATTCTCGCTTGCAAATAGCGTCAAAGTCCATATGGAATATGATAGTACGCCAAAATACACAACCTAAAACTTAACTGTAGTTGTGAATGTTCAAATATGAAACTATGGGAAAAGTTTAATGTGTACTACCCATAATTATATTTTTTAGTTCAGTGTACATTTTGTCAGTAGCTTAGTTTGATGGTTTCAATACATTGTAAATTTACCAAGGTACAATTCAATCAGATTTCAATAACACTGAAAACTTAACTCTTTTATATGTTCGAAACATCCAACATCAATTTCTGGTTTTTACCCTAAAATAACTGAACTCGTAAATAGCGGACATGTCTTTCCTAAATGAAACTGCATTTAGTTTAAACTTTATGCATGCATGAATCACAATTTAACCGGTTCATCAGCTTTATGATAAGAATATAAGGAACACTTAATTGAAAATTCAAGTACTCCATTGTCTTCTTTTCGGCAACATGAACTTTCCTTCAAACTTTTTGATTGAATTGCCTTCAACATATTCGATGACATTTTCATTCAACATGTTTGATGGACGATTTATTTGCCTTAAATTTGTGTTAGTTCTTATTTTTTTTCAAATCCCAACATTATTACAAGGTATTTAAGGGCAACCAATAATTACAATCGGATACGATAAATTATATTGCATTAGGAGTTGCGTTCAGCATTGGAATTTAAACTTTCGTTCGTGGAAAGCGGCTTACACGATGTACAAGGGTGTTTTGGAATTCGATTTGATTATCGATGTCAACGGTTTAGATGTCAAAACAATCGTATTACAGCAAGCTATTCCTGAACAGTGGATCTAAATAAGAGGTATTGTACATAGACACAGCCATCCGATTGTTAGCAAGCAGAGCAGGAAACACTAATAAAACCGTGCGTGTTTCGAAACCCAGATTGCATAATTTTGTTATCAACATGGCTGCATCTGTCTCGCAGTTTCCGATACAATGGCAGTCTCTAACTTGGCGAAACGGTCATGACAGCAAGATTGGTTGGTATGTTCCTCGCGCCCTATGGGAATAATAACATCTAAGACGGAAAATGTCGACTTGTTGTACGTGAAATATCGAAGCGTCACTTGCTGAATACATTTGTTACCTTACCTAACACACTGACGTGTCGAAAATACCGTCGGCAAACGACTGCACTACGCCAAATATATGATAAAAATGTCACCAGTCAATACATCATAAAGTATATACATTATATATTGTATGTAGGTCTAAACAGAAAAACGAGACTAATTTGTCATTTTTCTGAAATATCACTAGGATAAAAAGGTTACAGCCGACACAAATATGAAATGAAAAATACAAATCACACAGTTCCGTACACTTGGATGCTTTCGCACAACTGATCATTTGGTGTCGGTTACAATTTAGTATGCGTGCCCATAGAACTTTATATCGAAGTATATATTAATTCTGTAATAAAGCACGTTTCTACATTCCAAGACTTTCAAAATGGTAAAAATGCGACAAAACGTTATTGAAATGTTAGTTTTGAATATTAAGACATATTATATACAGAAATGTATGCGTATTTTGGCTAACGAAAAGAATAAATCAATTTGATACTTAAAACAACCAATTAGAGACAAGTCGGATTAAAATCAATGTCTAATGAGTAAGTAACCGTTTAAACGGAGAGCACGTAGGTGCGTATTCTATAATTTAAGCTCGTTATATTCACTTCTGCTTATTAACACCGAATATCAAAAGATTTATTATCTTCGTATGTTGGTTAATGGCTTTTTTCCCCTCAGCAGCTGAAATGATTAAAAGCTATAACAACGGATGATGGAGTAATTCTACGTATACTTTAAGCATGTGCTATCTAATGAAACTACAGCCTAAATACACAGAACAGGGCACTTAACCAGATCAAAATAATATTACAACAGGCAATTTAGAATGCCGTGTGTAGTTCTCGGTATATACCGAACACGTTATGATTCGTCGTCATACATGCATGTCCGTAGCTGTTGCCAGGATTTTACAATCCGTTCAAACAAAATCAATGGCATCGATCTTATTTGGCCTCCAAGACCTCCTCTGTGTAAAATGACCTTTAAGAACGCAAGAAGAATTATTATGCATAAGAGTACCGAGTATTAATGGTAAAAGAGGAACTCGACTACTTTGCCTGTGACCAATCAACTGTACAATGCTTTTTTGTTGGATATCACCAAACGTAACTGACAAAAGTTGGTTAGGTGATTTTAGCAGTCAGTGTTTTGCAATTCAATCCAAAAAGTGATAACAAAACCATTTAATTAGCTGTTGAAAGGACGTTAAACAAAACCAAAGGAAACAAAACAAATTAAAGATAATTTAAGGACGACCTCCCGGTGTACACGATGTGAGAGTATGTGTTGAGTGCTTGGCTATTTGCAAGGGGAGTTATATGTTCCTAAAAGCCTCCTTGAGAAAATGTAGTGCAGAACTAATTTCGAATGTATAGTGCTGCCAGCCTGCCACGCTGATGTATACTGCCGAAAGTCTCTAGTAGAACACACAAACCGTATGCATTATACTGACAACGGGTGAACAAGACATTCCCTTCCCATAATGCTTCATTTCAAGCAGGTAGTAGTAGCTACCATTTTAAGCTCAGCTGGCCCAAAGATTATGCCAAGGTGCGACAGCCGTCTTCCCTCAACTTTTCATTTGAACGTTTTGTTCTGAAGACCCGATACGTGTATTCATTCTATTTGGGGTGTTGCTTTGACCTACTTTCAAGGTTAAAGGGATCAAATATGTCAAAACCTTCACATGAATTTGTTTTTTGAAATACCAAATACCTACTAATATTGCCATGCTATTTCGTTGGTAGTTTCCTTGGTAAAAGCCAAGCCAGAGTTGCGAACAAAATGACATACTTTCAATGGCTGGTAACCTTCTGGAAACTAGCGAAACACATTTTTTGAGTAAAAGCGACAAATAAGTTTAAATCTGAACGTGTCCTTTCGATTTATTGTTCAGAGATTTAAGATTACTTAAATGTTACAAACGTGATTAATAACAGGTGTGTGTGCAGACCCACTGGGCCTTTTGTTTAAGACTCCAGGAGACATTAGCTATCTTAAGTCCCAAGATCCTCTAAATTGAAAATGTTTCCGTTATCAGTCCAGAATTTGGCTCGTAAGAACTTGTTAATTAAAGCTTTGCTTGTCGGTATATTCCATTCGTATTTAGTATAAAAAGGGAGACATGTATATATAAGGGGAGTTATACGCACATGAACAATATAATGTCCTGACTGTATTTAATAAACAATCGTTCTACATGCTTCCAATGGCAAGGCGGGAACTACAGCGGATACAACTGCGACAGGGTATCCCAAAGGGAGAAGTTTACACGGCTGCTATATTCTTGCAAAAGCCGGCGGGGGCTCCGTTCGTGTTCTCGCAGTCTACGTCAGGAGCCCACGGGACCCGTTAACTGTTCGTTTCCCGTGTTTTCTCTGGTTGATTTGTGATTATTTTCTTATTAAGAAGCCATAACTACCAAACATGCATGTCTCAATTATGGATTCAATGGGATTCGTGGAAATAAAATCGTGATATTACTTCTTTTTCATATTGTGTTTATTGTTCATAATTTGTATAACCAGGCTGTTTGTTGACGCATTAGACCAAAATTATGCCATAAAAGAAACGTTCGTATTCCTCGCATTGTTACAGACTCATTCGACTCCATTACAGAAGTACTGTTTTATCTATTTAGGAATAATTGAATACTTGACAAGCTCTCATGTCACTCTTCATTTACATTGTACCTTCTAAATAGACTTCAACAATCCGTGTCTGTTCCAGTTACATGTGAAATAGTCAAACGTCGTACTCCTGTTTCCTAAGTCTAGGTATATTCTTTAAATAATAAGAAACGGAGGTGGTAGTGTTACGGGGGCGAAAGACACGAAAAAAGAAAATGAAAAGGCAAAATTGTGATAAGGGTAATGGTTTGATGCGCCTTCAGGTGTGTGTTATGAAGGATGCATGTATGTTGCGAATGCCAGCATTTGTATGATCCCGCCGGCGACAGAGTGTGTTGCAGATGTTTAACGAAACTGCAAATGCTTAATGATCTTATCTGTTAATAGAACATGGAAAGTAGTTAAACACAATCTGATTGAAATCATATCTTGATCTCCGCACCGTTCCGTAAACTTCTCTTTGCTGCGTTAAGACCACAATTTAAACGATTTTGAGGCACAATACAATTAAAGCAATCAAACTCAAGCCAAAATTAAATAATTTTGTTTTGATTTTCATTTTAACGCCATATCAACAGCTGAGAGGTTATGTTAAGGACGGTCTTCCGGTATATGCGTTAATAGTGTATGTGAATAGCATCAGTTGCATTCTGACGTCACATAAATGTATACAATGTCACTAACTGTATGACAATAAACGATAATTGTAAATAAGCATGGCTTTACTGTTTGCATGTGTCTTCACTGTTATAGATTTTCTATCGTATCCAATAAAGCGCGTATATCTACTTAATTGTACTCTACAGATAGAGCTTCGTCTACGACATGTAATCTGTTTACCTCTTTTTATCGGAGTGTTAGCGGCTCAGGAACGTTAAACGCATGCTAATTTAAATGGCTTTTAACGGAATTTTTTCCTATATTACCGTTTAATGCATTATTGCAATAAAGGAGATTTTCCCAAACTTTGATAGTTTCTTTTGCAATCAATATTTGATGACTCTCATTCAACTAATCTATATAACAGCATCTATTATTGATAGTGTGTTTGCTGTTGATGTATTTGATACTATTTACATATTTTAACCTTTTGTGTTTTTGTTTTGAACAGCCACGTTTTTGCAATTTCGTTTGGCCCTAAATGGCATCCAATTGTGAATAGGCCGTCATAAAATACACAACAAAACTGGGCCGTTATAAAATACACAACAAAACAACTGGGCCGTTAAAAAATAAGAAACAACAAGAAGTCGCCTCTAATGAAAGTGACTCAAACTGTTACGAACTATCCTCTAGCATCACTCTACATCCATTTAAATGCTATTCAGCTACGTTTCTAACACTCATTACCAGCGGTTTATAATATATATATGTATAGGTACAATTAAGTGAACGCCTCGACCCCCGATTCGTTATAAAAGACAGACGCCATTTATTGGGAATGATCATTATTGAAATGGACATAGAGTTACATTGTCAGCTCTACTTAATCTGGGCGAAACGTTTGTTACCATCGACAAGTCACTTTGAATATAATGATGGGGCTCAGATGAATGGGATGAACGCCTACCACCAATACGTACACAATGAGGTAAACTAATGCCTTTTGCGCCAAACTCTAATGTGTATATTAACGTAAATGTATTACCTGCGAATATTACTTTGTATGTATATACGGATAAAAGCATCGTAATGCGATCGTAGTAGTGAAAGCATTGACGTGTTGTCCATTCCTTAGAGACAAACGTCTTTGACTCAGCGGTGTTCGGAGGTGTGATCCCCGGAACGGAGGTGGTGTCGACAAGCCAACGCGAAAACCCCTTAGCATCAGTTTATCTTTATAAAGGTGGCAGATACAATTAAGGACACGTTTTGACAGAGCAAGATTTGTTTCTGATTAGATCAAGTATTGTGTATGTACAGCATCTCGAAAGTACTCAACTTATTGA
The DNA here is from genome assembly GCA_947623455.1 of Mimachlamys varia. Lineage (NCBI taxonomy): Eukaryota > Metazoa > Mollusca > Bivalvia > Pectinida > Pectinidae > Mimachlamys > Mimachlamys varia. The sequence continues at coordinate 19,140,035 of OX392536.1, forward strand.
TATATCATTGAATACAAGACTCAACACAACAAATATATCATAAATTTAATTTCTCAATCTTTGTCTACAAGTCCACTAGACAATAGCTTCAAGATGAATGCTTTACAATTAAAAGAATTTAAGATGCAAGCTAGCCGAGGTGATATGTTACAATAGCAGTATATTTCTGATAACAAGGTTTTGTTTTGTGTGTATTGATTTGAATTAATCCTACAACATTTTTGTATGTTAAAATTGTTAATGTTCATTATATCTCTTGAACTTGAAAGAAAAACTTCAATCAATTAAATAGAACTCTTAAAAAGTTACTTTCAAACAGCTGATACTAGTTAAAAGGTATTGCCGACTTGTTTGATTTGATTAAAATAATTACCAATAAAATTAATTCTGTTGTTATTTCAACCAAACATGCATTTACATCGATTCAGTTTTTCATATAAAGAATTAAACAGTGATATAATGTATAGATTATACACTCTTATCATAAAACCGAACTGAAAAACTGTCTTTCAAACGGCTAGTACTAGTTCAAAGTTGTTGTAACTTGCTTAATTTGATTAAATAACTACTAATAAATTAATTCCGTTATATCAACCAAACATGCATTAACATCGAAGCAGTTTTTAATATAAAGAATTAAAGTGATAACTAATATAAATAATGCACATTGAGTGTAATGTCCTTGAAATATAATGACACAGTCGACGGAACAAATGATGTTCGTGATATGTCTTTATTCTCACGTAAAATGTCTGTATTCTGTCGTCAGAATGTATCGGCGTTGCTAGGAAACGTGCCTATCCTACTTCATACTTAGAGAAGAGACGATCATGTGAATGGCACTCCTTGCTTGTTTCGTCAATTAAATATAACTCTAAAGCATCTGGTTTTTTAGCTCACCTGGCCCGAAGGGCCAAGTGAGCTTATGTGATGGTGCAGCGTCCGTCGTCCGTCCGTCCGTCCGTCCGTCCTGCGTCCGTCAACTTTTTCCTTTAAACGACTTCTTCTAAAATACTGAAAGGCCCAGTGACATGAAATTTGGCTGGTAGCTTTCTTGGAAGGAGCTGAACAAAGTTTGCGAAAAAAAATCACTTTGACCTAATTTCAAGGTCACAGGGGTCAAAAATGTCGAAACCTTCAAACAACTTCTTCTAAAATGCCGTCAGGCATAGAGACTTCATATTTGACCAGTAGCTTCCTTGGATGAAGCCAAATAAAGTTTGCGAAAAAAATGACCTTGACCAATATTCAAGGTCACAGTGAGGTTAAATTTATTTTAACCTTTAAACGAATTCTTTTGAAATACCAAAAGCCCTAGAAACATGGCATTTGGCTGAAAGGTTCCATGGATGAAGCCCAATAAAACCTTTAAACGACTTCTTCTGAAATACCAAAAGCACAAGAAGCTTGATATTTGGCTGAAAGGTTCCTTGGATGAAGCTCGACAAAGTTTGCGAAAAGAAATGACCTTGACCTATATTCAAGGTCACATAGGTCAAATCTGTTAAAACCTTCGAACGACTTCTTCTGAAATACCAAAAGCCCTGGAAGCATGATATTTGGCTGAAAGGTTGCTTTGATGAAGCCCGACAAAGTTTGCGAAAAAAAATGACCTTGACCTAAATTCAAGGTCACAGAGGTCAAATCTGTTAAAACCTTTAAACGACTTCTTTTGAAATACCAAAAGCCCTAGAAGCATGGTATTAGGCTGAAATGTTCCTTTGATGAAGCCCGACAAAGTTTGTGAAAAGAAATGACCTTGACCTATATTCAAGGTCACAGGGGTCAAATCTGTTAAAACCTTTAAACGACTTCTTCTGAAATACCAAAAGCCCTAGAAGCATGACATTTGGCTGAAATGTTTCTTGGATGAAGCCCGACAAAGGTTGCGAAAAGAAATGACCTTGACTAATATTCAAGGTTACAGGGGTCAAATCTGTTAAAACCTTTGAACGACTTCTCCTGAAATACCAAAAGCCCTGGAAGCATAATATTTGGCTGAAAGGTTGCTTTAATGAAGCCCGACAAAGTTTGCGGAAGAAAATGACCTTGACCTATATTCAAGGTCACAAGGGTCAAATCTGTTAAAACCTTTAAACGACTTCTTCTGAAATACCAAAAGCACAAGAAGCTTGATATTTGGCTGAAAGGTTCCTTGGATGAAGCCCGACAAAGTTTGCGAAAAGAAATGACCTTGACCTATATTCAAGGTCACAGGGGTCAAATCTGTTAAAACCTTTAAACGACTTCTTCTGAAATACCAAAAACCCCAGAAGCATGACATTTGGCTGAAAGGTTTCTTGGATGAAGCACGACAAAGTTTGCGAAAAGAAATGACCTTGACTTATATTCAAAGTCACAGGGGTCAAATCTGTTAAAACCTTTGAACGACTTCTCCTGAAATACCAAAAGCCCTGGAAGCATGATATTTGGCTGAAAGGTTCCTTGGATGAAGCCTGACAAAGTTTGCGAAAGAAAATGACCTTGACCTATATTCAAGGTCACAGAGGCCAAATCTGTTAAAACCTTTAAACGACTTCTTCTGAAATACCAAAAGCACAAGAAGCTTGATATTTGGCTGAAAGGTTTCTTGGATGAAGCCCGACAAAATTTGCGAAAAGAAATGACCTTGACTTATATTCAAGGTCACAGAGGTCAAATCTGTTAAAACCTATGAACGACTTCTTCTGAAATACCAAAACCCCTGGAAGCATTATATTTGGCTGAAAGGTTCCTTGGATGAAGCCCGACAAATTTTGCGAAAAAAAATGACCTTGACCTTAATTCAAGGTCACAGGGGTCAAATCTGTTAAAACCTTTAAACGACTTCTTTTGAAATACCAAAAGCCCTAGAAGCATGATATTAGGCTAAAATGTTCCTTGGATGAAGCCCGACAAAGTTTGTGAAAAGAAATGACCTTGACTAATATTCAAGGTTACAGGGGTCAAATCTGTTAAAACCTTTGAACGACTTCTCCTGAAATACGAAAAGCCCTGGAAGCATAATATTTGGCTGAAAGGTTGCTTTGATGAAGCCCGACAAAGTTTGCGGAAGAAAATGACCTTGACCTATATTCAAGGTCACAGAGGTCAAATCTGTTAAAACCTTTTAAACGACTTCTTTTGAAATGCCGAAAGCCCAAGAAGCTTGATATTTGGCTGAAAGGTTTCTTGGATGAAGCCCGACAAAGTTTGCGAAAAGAAATGACCTTGACTTATATTCAAGGTCACAGGGGTCAAATCTGTTAAAACCTTCGAACGACTTCTTCTGAAATACCAAAAGCCCTGGAAGCATGATATTTGGCTGAAAGGTTCCTTGGATGAAGCCCGACAAAGTTTGCGAAAAGAAATGACCTTGACTTATATTCAAGGTCACAGAGGTCAAATCTGTTAAAACCTTTCAACGACTTCTTCTGAAAGCCCTAGAAGCATGATATTTGGCTGAAAAGTTTCCTTGGATGAAGCCAGACAAAGTTTGCGAAAAGAAATGACCTTGACCTATATTCAAGGTCACAGGATTCAAATCTGTAAAAACCTTCAAACGACTTCTTCTGAAATACCAAAAGCCCTAGAAGCATGATATTTGGCTGGAAGGGTCCTTGGATGAAGCCTGACAAAGTTTGCGAAAAGAAATGACCTTGACTTATATTCAAGGTCACAGGGGTCAAATCTGTTAAAACATTCAAACGACTTCTTCTGAAGTACCCAAAGCCCTGGAAGCATGACATTTGGCTGAAAGGTTTCTTGGATGAAGCCTGACAAAGTTTGCGAAAAGAAATGACTTTGATCTTTATTTGCCTAGAGACATGATATTTGCCTGGTAGCGTCCTGGGATGAAGCCAAACAAAATTTGAAAATGAAAATGATGTTGTCTTATAAGGTCACGGGGGTAAAATATGTTTAAATCTTAAGATGTTCTTCTAAATGTCTTACATTAAAAGATTTTAGGGGACTTTAGGGTTACACTATAATATAAGTCAGAGATTAATACCAGATGAGCGATGCAGGCCCATTGGGCCTCTTGTTTTCAATTTCAATATACTTTCAACAGTTTGGATTATGCCCGTTAGCAGCAGGAAGGTTGATGAAAACACTATGTCGTTAATGTAATATACATGTATATTTGTCACTCCGAGAAAATCTATAATGGTACACGTATTTGAAGTAAAATCAGATCAAAACTGATTTAATTATATGAGAATGAAGGGACAAAAACATGCGTACATTTTTTTGAAAATTATAAATTGTACATTTTCAGAACATTAATGTTTCGCTATTTGCTATCGTTTACCATCTAGAGCTAATCATTGCACTTTCCCGATACTTCTAAATCGTATGATATTCACGGGCAAATCTAGAAATAAAACTGTTTTGATCAGTGCAAGCTTACAAAATATTTCGTGTTTCTATTCCCATTTTGCGCAAATTAAGTCAACATGATAAAGATAGGGTGAACGTGCTTTAAAAGGGATTATACGAAGCCACCCACATCCAATCGTTTTGATGTATAATTGATAAACAGCTGATCAATAGAAAGATTCCTACCTTGAATAGTAAAACCTAGCGTTTTTGTCCCAGTTTTATTTTGAAGTGTATTGCTATTGTTGGGTTTCTATCTTAGAATATGATACGGAAGCAAATAATTAGCAGGATTAGTTATTAATTTCGTAAAAAGGATAACAATTTTTTGTTTAGATCTCACTTAGATCTACATATAATTTACAAATAAACAACGCATTATAGTCATGCACAGAATTCTAGTTTCTGGGCGAACATGAAGGCTTGCAAAATTTTTCGGGTTAAAAGCATCTACATAGTAATACAAATTCAAAACAACACAATTAGATGTGTTGGCCTGTGATTCTTTATGCCTTAATATCCGATGCTGGTACCGGGAAATATGGTCAACTAGAACCGTCCTCATTAGGATAATACCACCCCCCCCCCCCCCCGCAGATGCTGGTAGTCTATACATCCTTCACTGACCTTGATCTTGTGACCAAAGGGATATTTTTAAGAATTTATTCATATTATGTTTCACACCAAGGTTCAAAATATGAACCTAAAACATTGATGCAGAACTATATATAATATATACCGATCATGCAAGTTAAGCTTCATTAGTAACGATGAAGATCTCCAAAAGATTATTTCGCAAAAAGGCCTATTACTCACTTAAAAGGGGTCAAAATCTTAAATTAATTACATATGCTGACATTCATGTGTAGTTTCATCAAAATATGACTGTTAGGGAGACCCCTGGACAGGTTTTTCACAAAATGGGGCCAAATTCTGAATCTAATCTATATTATATACTGATCATCAATGTGAAGCTTCAAAGAAAATTGATAGCCTGTTAGAGAGATTTTACAGCTGGACAAGTTATTTTGCATCAAAGGGCACATCTGGCTTAGAAATAAATGAAACATGAAATATTAGTGCGGCATGAATTCTCCCACTGACATCCAAAGAGATTTTACATTTTTGGGTTGCTTTTTAATACCTACTGGTGTAAAGCAAGGGGCTGCAATGTTGGTCATACCATTTAAATAAGTAGAATTGCACTGCAAGTGTGGGGGGGGAAATCATAATTAAGTCCCTTCATTAAGATCTTAATCTAAAATAAAAATCTGCCTGTTAGTTAAGAAGGAGATCTCCGGACAAGTTACTGTGGACGACAGACAGGGTGGTTCCTGTAAACCCCCTAACTTCGTTGCGGCGGGGGTTTAATAATTTACAATATTTGATATGGGGTAACTTACAGCTGTCATTCTTGGATGGATTTGTTTTGTGTAATTTTTGTTTTACGCCCTATCAATAGCTAAGGTCAGTGTGCGCTACTAATATTTGCCCACGTTCCCAACGTTATCACAACGTGCACACACCATTCAAACCATCCAGCGCACAACGTGTATGTAGATCAAACAGGCTTGGTAAGATTGTTCCATCTTAAACTTCGTTATTGATGTCGACTGCTGCCGAACAAACAACACAGGGATTCGAGCGATATTGTTTGATCAAGATTATGATTAAATGTTCACCCTATTGGTTGACAGATATTATGCATATCATTAATATATCTACGTTTTGTGATTGAGAATAACGCTTTTGTTCTCTCTTTGAGGATGTAACATTCATTTGGGTGAAACCTAGATTTACATGGCAGGTGTCGTCTATGAAGCAAAGTGCTTTACTCTTCCGGAACACTTTGCCACTAGGTTCCCGAAGGAAATTGCGTAACATAACTCAGCTTGAAAGTATTAAGGAAGTTTCTTAACTTATCTATGACAGTGACTTATATTGATTTCAATCTGATTTGAACTATGAACAATGCTGCACATAGAAATTCGAAAAAAATGGAACAGCAATTATGACAGCTAACCTTTGTCATTTCTACGCCAAAATAATGGGGTCATTATTGTCATGCGTTGACCTATAATAAATGCTTCATTTTCAACATCGAAATTAAAAAAAAATGCAAAAGTCATTATGACGGCGACCCTTTGCTGTTTCAATGTCAAAATAATGATGTCATTTTTGTCAAGCGCTTGGTGTCGTTTCGTACGTCTCCCTTGTTACATTGTAGTTGATATATTGTTTTTGCCATAAAAATATAAATAAAACTAGTTGGACATCTTAAAGCTTCACTTGTTCAGTCGTATATTTTTTTCCTTTGGCCATGTTGCTTGGTATTGTGACTGTGTTTTTGGATTGTGCGTTAGAAGTTTTTATTACTCCGCTTTCGATCTGGAAAGAAGTTTGTTAAAAATCAGTAAAAATAAATAAGAGAATACCGAAGCGTTAACAAAATCATAATCCAAACTCAAATACGATTAAACCAGTGGCAAAATATGAACAAAGTAAAGATTAACATGGAGACTCTTGCAAAAGTACAAGAGAATAAGACCAGGTGTTCGGGAAGAGTAAGCGACTTCTGCTTCATCGACGACACCCGCCATGTAAATCTTGGTCACATCCAAGTAAACATCAAGTTCTCAAAAGGAGAACCGAGTATCATTGTCAATCACAACAAGTAAACACACTAATGAGCATACTCAAAAACGTCCATCTTCATATCACTTAAAGATACAGAATATATCTCAATGAGACAAAGATGGCGACCATAACATTTGCACATAGTTCTGATCAACATGCATCTCTCGAATCCTTGTGTTGTTAGTTTGTTTGTCAGCAGTCGACATTGATCACGAAAATCCCGAAATTTAGAGCAAGCCCTGGAATACCGAATCAACTGCAACATGTAAACACCATAGGTTTGAGAAGCAGGGATGTTACTATCAAGAAATGGAAAGTTTACGATCGGAAAATTGAAATCATCACGTTTATCGTATAGCTTAGCAGTAAGCTGTCCGTGTTGGTCGTAGTTTAAGTAGAGATCGAGGTAAGCAGCTGATGTAGAAGAGTCTGTTGTGACCTTTATTTTAAGTTCAGAAGGGTATATGCGATCGACGTGGTCAGCAAACGTCTTGTTGTTTATAGACAGCACATCGTCGATATATCTGAAAGTGAAATTAAAAGATTTGGCAAGGTTTTTGTTACCTGTCTTGATTAGCTCCTCCACAAATTCAGCTTCGTATGAAAACAAAAACAAGTCAGCTAAGAGTGGGGCACAGTTTGTTCCCATAGGAATGCCAACAGTCTGCTGGAAAATCTTTCCTCCGAACTCAACAAAAATGTTGTCGACCAGGAATTCAATCATCCTTACTATATCTTCTTCAGTATATTTCCTCTTTGCTTTTGTCGTGTTTTTGACAAAGTATGCTCCAAGATAGCTCACTATCATATATTTGTATCGTCGTCCGCCTTTCTTGAAAAAGAAAGCTCTCATAACAAGAGATCGGAGACGTTCCTTCAATTTTGAATGAGGTATGGTAGTGTATAGGGTGGAAAAATCAAATGTTTAGACCGAAAAGACATTTTTTTAGGAGGTTTATCAAAAGATCTTTCGAGTTTTTCAAAATCCACATCCCATTTAATCCACTTTTGGAGAATACAGTGTCACACTACGACTGAAGCCCTGATTTTATGGCACTAAGAATTGTAGTAAGAAGTTTTGATAATGGCTTGTTCGAGCAATTAGCAGAGCCAGCGATAAAACGTTGCTGATAAGGATCCTTGTGTAGTTTCGGTATCCAACTAGAACACTGATACATCAGAAAGGGCCCCGCAATATGTCTGATGCTCTAATGAATATTGGTATTTTAGAATTATAGTACAGTGATGTTAAATTTGTAAGTGTTAGAAAACAATTATAAACAAGTACTAATTGTAACGGTAGCCGTTACTATAATGTCCCCAAAACTACCCATACAGTCGTTAATTATGCTAATGGAAGAGTGTAATAGTACTGTATATGTGTATGTGCAGAAGCCTCTATTTTTTACCATGACAACTGATGTTTTCTTAAATGGTACCATTGTGTTTGGCTTCCCTTAATACCCCTATGTACCACTTTTTGCCGAAATCGAACAATATTTAAATTTCGACCTATTAGAAACCTGCATTTCGTTATCATGGCAACAGACAGTTTCGAAAGTTAAACCATTGTGTTTGGCTTCCCTCAATACCTTTGTACCAATTTTCACTGAAATCAAACAATATCTTAATTTTGATCAATGAGAAGCCTCCATTTTGTAACCATGGCAACGGACAGTTTCGAAAGTGGTACCTTTGTGTTAGGCTTCCCTCAATACCCATATTTACCAATTTTCGCTGAAATCGAACAATATCTAAATTCTGACCAATCAGAAGCCTCCATTTCGTTACCATGGCAACGCACGGTTTCGTGAGTTGTACCATTGTGTTCGGTTTCCCTCAAAATCCATATGTATCAATTTTCGCCGAAATAAAACAATATGTAAGTTGTGCCCAATCAGAAGCCTCCATTTCGTAACCATGGCAAAGGACAGTTTCGAAAGTGGTACCATTGTGTTAGGCTTCCCTCAATACCCATATTTACCAATTTTCGCTGAAATCGAACAATATCTAAATTCTGACCAATCAGAAGCCTCCATTTCCTTACCATGGCAACGCACGGTTTCGTGAGTTGTACCATTGTATTCGGCTTCCCTCAGGAATGTCTCTAGTCCAAACATGATCAATGTGGTAGCCGTTGCGATGTGTCGGTACAGTTGTAATTTGAGTAAATCTGGCACTCTCAAGACTAAAATCCAAAAGGGTCGATTACCTGGCATTTTGTAGCCTATCCAGGATAACCTTGACCGTTGACCTTTGAACTTGTGACCTTGAACTATGAGTTTGATCATTGTCAGTTAACTCTTGGTTTATTTGTTCACTACTTTGCATAATCGACTAGTGAACAGTTAAAAACAGCAAAGATTCAGTATTTTCATGTTAATGTTAAAATACAATATGGCCGCCTAACAGCCATTTTGAATCCGATTTGCATGAAATACTACACATGTGATCTAGGATGAATGAGGAATCATCAGTTCCAATTTGATACAAATCCTTCATCTCCTGGAAACTTTTTTGTGCAGAAGAAACAGCAAAGATTCAGTATTTTCATGTTAATGTTAAAATCCAATATGGCCGCCTAACAGCCATTTTGAATCCGATTTGCATTTAATACTACACATGTGATCTAGGATGCATGAGGAATCATCAGTTCCAATTTGATACAAATCCTTCATCTCCTACAAACATTTTTGTGCAGAAGACAAAAAACGGACAGACAGACGGACGGACAGACAGACGGACAACCCGATTACTATAGGGCACCCGCATCTCTCGATGCGGGGCCCTAATAAAGACAAGGTAGGTCAGCATCTTGCTCATTAACCGGTACTTGGAAAGATTGTAATACAAAAGCATGATTGGACAGTATTTCATCTTTCGAAAAACCGGTCAATGTGTAAGTAGGGTTACCTTGGTTATCAAGCAGGCCTAGTTCTTTTTGCAAGCAATGAATGTAAACAATGATCAAGTTGTTAGATGCTGTGTCTGCAGACACAACCACATACTTATCATGTAGATCGTTGAGTGTTGCTCGAGCATCGGGGTCAAGAAATATCGACTTGTGTTTAGTTTTCATTTTGTGACGCAAATTGCTTATTCTTTTCTGAATATGAGGACCTGATAGACTTCACCCACTCTGAAAGTGAATCCAATTCAGCATGTTCACTTTAAGTCCATTGTCAAGCGTAATCTTCCACCGAGTCCATAAGAATCTTGAAATCCACATGCCAATTGATGGATGGAGTCTCTCAAAGGTATTCTATGTATCTAGAATAAACAATGAATTACCTTGGTTAAATGCTGAACATGCGGAAACCGGTTTGACAGAAAAATGTAGTTTTTATACCAAAAGCTATACTCGTTACCAAGCAAAAGCAAGCCAAAATATCGTTATGACAGCCGTAAGAGTTTTTAAATGGGGAAGCCCTTAAAACCAGACGAAAGTGTTTATTTTAGTAATCTCAATGGCGAGCCCAAAAGCATACACTGTCAACCTTAATAACATTTTCGCAAGTAATGCCCGTTAGAAAATTTTTTTTGTACGGGAATTAATCAGAGACCAAATCTGTTGCAAACAATTAAAAACAGAATGAACGATTTGAAAAAGAGATTTGCTACAAGGAACGTAGTAACGAAACAGTTTCATTTGTAATATCGCTTTTATGTACATTTTAGTATTATATCATATCTACAATATCTTCATTTCAATCGGTTTCCTATTTCTTATTATGACCAACTAATAATAATTTAATCATATCAAAGCAAAGATCATTCAACCACCATAATAACGACGCTCTTTATAGCATCCTGACAAATAGTCATCCTATTTTAAATGCCTATCTATCTGGTACCATTGTGTTTGGCTTCCCTTAATACCCCTATGTACCACTTTTTGCCGAAATCGAACAATATTTAAATTTCGACCTATTAGAAACCTGCATTTCGTTATCATGGCAACAGACAGTTTCGAAAGTTAAACCATTGTGTTTGGCTTCCCTCAATACCTTTGTACCAATTTTCACTGAAATCAAACAATATCTTAATTTTGATCAATGAGAAGCCTCCATTTTGTAACCATGGCAACGGACAGTTTCGAAAGTGGTACCTTTGTGTTAGGCTTCCCTCAATACCCATATTTACCAATTTTCGCTGAAATCGAACAATATCTAAATTCTGACCAATCAGAAGCCTCCATTTCGTTACCATGGCAACGCACGGTTTCGTGAGTTGTACCATTGTGTTCGGTTTCCCTCAAAATCCATATGTATCAATTTTCGCCGAAATAAAACAATATGTAAGTTGTGCCCAATCAGAAGCCTCCATTTCGTAACCATGGCAAAGGACAGTTTCGAAAGTGGTACCATTGTGTTAGGCTTCCCTCAATACCCATATTTACCAATTTTCGCTGAAATCGAACAATATCTAAATTCTGACCAATCAGAAGCCTCCATTTCCTTACCATGGCAACGCACGGTTTCGTGAGTTGTACCATTGTATTCGGCTTCCCTCAGGAATGTCTCTAGTCCAAACATGATCAATGTGGTAGCCGTTGCGATGTGTCGGTACAGTTGTAATTTGAGTAAATCTGGCACTCTCAAGACTAAAATCCAAAAGGGTCGATTACCTGGCATTTTGTAGCCTATCCAGGATAACCTTGACCGTTGACCTTTGAACTTGTGACCTTGAACTATGAGTTTGATCATTGTCAGTTAACTCTTGGTTTATTTGTTCACTACTTTGCATAATCGACTAGTGAACAGTTAAAAACAGCAAAGATTCAGTATTTTCATGTTAATGTTAAAATACAATATGGCCGCCTAACAGCCATTTTGAATCCGATTTGCATGAAATACTACACATGTGATCTAGGATGAATGAGGAATCATCAGTTCCAATTTGATACAAATCCTTCATCTCCTGGAAACTTTTTTGTGCAGAAGAAACAGCAAAGATTCAGTATTTTCATGTTAATGTTAAAATCCAATATGGCCGCCTAACAGCCATTTTGAATCCGATTTGCATTTAATACTACACATGTGATCTAGGATGCATGAGGAATCATCAGTTCCAATTTGATACAAATCCTTCATCTCCTACAAACATTTTTGTGCAGAAGACAAAAAACGGACAGACAGACGGACGGACAGACAGACGGACAACCCGATTACTATAGGGCACCCGCATCTCTCGATGCGGGGCCCTAATAAAGACAAGGTAGGTCAGCATCTTGCTCATTAACCGGTACTTGGAAAGATTGTAATACAAAAGCATGATTGGACAGTATTTCATCTTTCGAAAAACCGGTCAATGTGTAAGTAGGGTTACCTTGGTTATCAAGCAGGCCTAGTTCTTTTTGCAAGCAATGAATGTAAACAATGATCAAGTTGTTAGATGCTGTGTCTGCAGACACAACCACATACTTATCATGTAGATCGTTGAGTGTTGCTCGAGCATCGGGGTCAAGAAATATCGACTTGTGTTTAGTTTTCATTTTGTGACGCAAATTGCTTATTCTTTTCTGAATATGAGGACCTGATAGACTTCACCCACTCTGAAAGTGAATCCAATTCAGCATGTTCACTTTAAGTCCATTGTCAAGCGTAATCTTCCACCGAGTCCATAAGAATCTTGAAATCCACATGCCAATTGATGGATGGAGTCTCTCAAAGGTATTCTATGTATCTAGAATAAACAATGAATTACCTTGGTTAAATGCTGAACATGCGGAAACCGGTTTGACAGAAAAATGTAGTTTTTATACCAAAAGCTATACTCGTTACCAAGCAAAAGCAAGCCAAAATATCGTTATGACAGCCGTAAGAGTTTTTAAATGGGGAAGCCCTTAAAACCAGACGAAAGTGTTTATTTTAGTAATCTCAATGGCGAGCCCAAAAGCATACACTGTCAACCTTAATAACATTTTCGCAAGTAATGCCCGTTAGAAAATTTTTTTTGTACGGGAATTAATCAGAGACCAAATCTGTTGCAAACAATTAAAAACAGAATGAACGATTTGAAAAAGAGATTTGCTACAAGGAACGTAGTAACGAAACAGTTTCATTTGTAATATCGCTTTTATGTACATTTTAGTATTATATCATATCTACAATATCTTCATTTCAATCGGTTTCCTATTTCTTATTATGACCAACTAATAATAATTTAATCATATCAAAGCAAAGATCATTCAACCACCATAATAACGACGCTCTTTATAGCATCCTGACAAATAGTCATCCTATTTTAAATGCCTATCTATCAAACATCATCAGCAGGCATGGTTAATGAAATTGAATATCGTCATAAAGCATGATAATAGTTTTGCCCTTACTAAGCTAGTTCCCATACCATCCGAAATCCAGGTTAGTTCTACGTTTGATCTTAGGCAGTTTCTTAACGTGCAAACGAGGTTTGGTTCGACTGTTTTTTCGTCCTATTAACAGCTAGGGTCATTTAAGTACGGCTCCCAGTGTATGTGATGGGTGTGTTGAGTGCGTGTGTTGAGTGCGTGTGTATTTTGCGGGCTGCCGTGTGTTCGTGTAAGCCTTCTTGCAATTGACCGGATCTCTTGCCGATTTAGAGTGCTTAGTTTTGGTCAACCCACCCGGTCACTTTATACGGACAACGGGGAGCAATCGTTTCATTCCGATAGTGTCTAGCAGGGCGAGGTTAAATCTAAGTTTGAATTTGAAATGTTTGCTTAGAAATGGTTTGGTAAGTCTATTTAACTTGAATGATAGGGGGTGGCAGAACCTGCTGGTGGATTTGTTTAGCCTCCATAGCCACAGTTTATCTCATTTTCGTAGTGGCACGGTACATAATATTCACATTTTCGTAGTACACGATTTGAAATTATACAGAAGTTGTTTAATTTTACTTTTAAATTTATAAATTAAAGGGGATTTACACACCTGACCCTTCTGCTTCTACATTAGTTTAGAAATTTTGGATTCCCACCTTTTGGCCTCTAGCATCACTTAGAGGACGAAACAGTTGTATGGTGCAGTTTAATTTTTTTTTCGGCAGACTGTATCTATTATTGAATTTAAAAGGAGCAGTATATATGTGTTGTACGTCATCTTCAATATGAATTTCTCCTCTGACATATTTATAAAAGGAGCAAATGTTTGTACATTTGGCCCGAATTTATTCTCTTCGAAGCATATACTAATCAGACACAAATCTCCATAAACTGACCAAATTAAAATAAACTGTCCCCATTATTCATACTATGGCCATGCATTGGTAGAAGGTATATATACACATACTGCATATAACATATTACAAATCGTCCTTGCATATATACCTCCACATGTATTTAAACAGTATGTTAAGTGTTTCTATTTCTTGCAATTATATCCATATTTTTGTCATAAACTTTGAAATGGGAATTAAACATTCTTCCTCAGAGAACTCGAATAGTTAAATGGCCGCTCTTCAAAAAATCAATGAATACAAACTGACCGATGACGGACCAGCCGGTAGTGTTAATGTTCCTAAACAAGATGTAACTTAGAAATGTGAACTTCATACAGAACTAAAGTATTTATAAAATACATATTGTCCAACATTCTAACTTGGAACTACGTTTGGAATGTGCATTTGTACATCATACTTTTTTTCCAGAAACTAACAATCTTATGAGTTATCTAATGCTAACTTAGACATGAGGAGATCTGTTTGGTTTGGTTGATTGTTATGGTTTTACGTCCTATTAATACCCAGAGTCATTAAAAGACGTGTCAGGTTTTGGTGGTGGAGGAACGCTGGAGTACCTGACAAAAAACAACGTCCTAAGGTCAGTACCTGATAACTGCCCCACGTGGGTTTAAAACTCACAACCCAGATGTCAATGGCTAGTGACAGAATGTCGGGACACCTTAACCGATCGGCGACCGCGGCCGGGAATGCGGGAAGAACACATGTTATCATAGCTTAAAATGTCAAGCTTAGAAATTCATTTTAAGGTGATCTTACCCCTCCTCTTTAGAAATACTTCGGACATTTGGGTAATTTCTTATGTGAAACCAACTTCGTCCTCATGTGAATCAAGAGGTTTACAGGTTAGATAATTATGTACGGAAGAGCAGATATGCCTTAAACGCCCAATATACGTAACATTCGGCAAGACTTGAAGCAAAATTCAAGCCTAACAAATTTTGTTTTATATTTATAGATTTAGTTAAGATTAACTGATATCAGCAATATTCAAGATGAATTCTTATGCGGTTACCGGTACAGCAACAGTTGAAACTCGGTAAGCTTTGGAAATAAGTCAGGTGGGGCCCACTTCAACAACAAACCGAAGTTAGAAGACGGTTCAAAATGGACACGTGTTTACAAATACCTTGTTTCAACTGCTGCTGTACCGGTAACCGCGTAAGAATTCATCTTGAATATTGCTGATATCAGTTAATCTGAACTAAATTTACGATTATAATTAGTTATAAGGCATGATTTTTGCTTCAAGTTTTGCCGAAAGTTACGTAAATTGGGCCTTTTATTACTCTAATAATGTTAATTTTCATTAGTGTTTGTTTATTAATTTGATGCTATGAAGTGCTATGGAAAGAAAACATAATCATGCAAACATTTGTTTCTAAAGCAGTTATCAAGATAACATTTTCGATTTTAATCGACTCGAGCCATTCCACCAAACGAGGATGTCAAAGGAGATGGAAATAGGCTCATCGTGAAGCAGAAACCTGGTTGTTACCGGGATTAAAAGTGCGAAATGAATACTATAATTTTCACAGCTGCGTTCAAAACATAACGTTGCCGTTATAACTTTACTGCAATAAGATTGAATTAGGTTTGTATTGCTCCACTTTCAATCGCGTTAAGTTTACACCAGTGTGCACTTTACTGCAGACAAACATACAAGTTCATGTATATACGGAAACCCGTGCGTATACAAAAATATTAGGACGAAACAGCTGTATGATGCAGTTTAATCTTTTTTTTTCGGCATATTATATCTATTACTAAATTAAATAGTTGCAACATATGTGTTACGTCATTCCACCTGAGCCTGCTTACGTCTATAGGGTCGGGTCAAGGTGAATACGAGAAAGTTTCAAGCATAAACCTGTATATATGGAAAAGGCAAAGTCTTTAAAGAGCGTAGCTTTACTTAATCCGATATTTTCCCAACTTTCCAGAAATATTCGATGAAGGTCGAATGTAACTTATTCGTATGACGTGTTTCTGGTATCCCTACTGGAGGGCTTCTTCCGGAAGAAAAAAAATAAAGGTAGTGTGTACTAAAGAGAAGCTGTTTACGAAATCATGTGTCACATTACATTAAAGAGCCTCGCTCGGGCGCCCAACAGATATGCTCTTATAACATCTATAGTGCATACAAAATTCTTTTGAACATGCAGCTTAATATACAACACAACAATTAACGAGTACTTTGTACCGTTATATGTGACTTACCACTCCATGCAAATCTTCCATAACCATATACCGTTTTGTTTCTTATGACAGCTTAGTATTCAAAACTCGTAACCTTGGTGAAAATGATACCGATTCAATTAGATAATTTAAGAGTAGAATTACATGAATATTTACAACAAAAAAGGAATTCATAAAAACACGAAACGAGTAAAATGTGTACACTATGACAAAATATAATGACAATGCTGAGAAGCATGGCAAGGTCCAAATCTTATAAAATATTTGTTAATTTTATTTTCTTGAAAGTAATTGGCTACACATTGATATTTTCAACGATAAAATGCACCTGCAAATTTGTAATCGCTGTGAATGCCATGGTTTAGTTCATGGTTTATTATGGCTATGTAATAGGGGGTTCTTCCCATCAACAGAACAAAAATGTATTGCAATCAGATATAACAGTGACATCATACTAACTTACGCTCGCTATACAACTACATGGAAAAACGTTCAATATTTCTAGATTATCTGCTATGTATGCTAAGTAAGGCTTTCTTGGATCTATTCGTATACAAGATAAATAGAGCGCATACAACAATGATAGCAACTACAGACATGTAAATATCTGGTTATCCATGATCTCCTTTATATCACTAGCCCGTTTCCGTAGTTTTTGTACTTTTCGCGGAATGTATGCCTGTATACATAAACAACACCAGCTCTTATTTGCAGCAAGACACCTCTGTAATAGGCGAATTTCATATATATGGTGTAGTACATTACATAAATCAGACGAAGATAACTTGAGAAGTCAAGATAATGTCAGAGAAGAGGTTCTAATGAAATGAGACATGTCAATTACACAATTATCAATGATTTAATTTATAGTATCTTGTGTATATATATACAAAAAGATATATTCGCCTTGGTCATCTCCCAGTAGGATATCGATTTGTGTGCCCCTGCGAGAGCAATATGTGCATGTGGTAGACCGACAGCGAGGAAAGGTGACACCGAGATGTTCCTCAAACTCCCATTTCAAGCCAAGAAATAGTCATAGTATCTACATTGGAATCTATTTAACTGTTATTATTTCATCATTACTTTTCTGAACAGTCTATAAATAAGGTATTCCCGATACGTTTGTTTTTTTTAGAAATGTTTTCCAAATCATGGTATCGAAGTAATATATTTTTGTTATCTTATCTGTCCAATCCGTTCATGCGTTTCTTATGTGTATGTAATGTGGAAGCGGTATGTTGGTGACTACAACACTTAACAGCGTGGCATCAGTTATTGGATCGATTATGAAATGCTGCCTTTCTCAAATACCTCGCCTACAACACCAAGTACCGTATTAAAACAAGAGGCAAAACCTTTCGTGTCTTTACGCTTCGCTGTCCAAAATTAAAGTATTAGCTGTTCGACAAGGGCACTGATTATGGCTATACATGTCGTAAAACCATCAGTCCCCGAGTTTTAGACCCGATGGTTAAACCTTTTGTTCGATTGACTAGATAATTTCCAAGCAACTTACTGCGAGTGAAGTAAAAAAGGTTATGCAAGGATGTTGATGCATGAATCACCGAGGCGGTCTCCTGGTGTATGTGTTTGAGAGGATGCGGTATGATCATGTAAGCCTCCTTGCGATAACCTGACCTTTTGCCGATGTTTCTTTAATCACACTACCAAAGGCCCCCAGCAGAACACATCACTTGGTTGCATTCTACTGACATCAGGGGAACCAGTCGTAGCACTCCCTTAATGCTGAGCCTCAAACAGGGAGTAAAATCCAATTCATATCCTTATTCTCACTTCGTTACATAAGCTACAAATACTCCAAAGCTCCCGATTTGTCGTGGTAACCGCGAAAAAAATCCAAATTGAAACATAGCAAATGGCACAACTACGGCCTAATACGTATACGATGTGATTTTCAATATCTACTGAACGGTTTTCAAATTGTAGCCTGGAAAAGCCCCTCGGACGAATGCATAGACTGAGCCCAATTAAATATATCTCGTAAACGCGTTTCGCCAGGGATAAATAGAGACGGTGATAACCAGAACATGTATCGAATGAGTAAAGTGTTTATCTGGCGTATTAATATGCATGGCCGTTGGTTATTTCAGAACACTGACCTCGACTATTGATGCTGTTTAGGTGTGAGAGCCACAGCTTATATTGCTTGTTAATGTAATTTAGCCATTCAACAAATTCCCAGTGGGACCAGTAATTCTAGTCTGTCTGCCCACGATCCGTTTTGTTATTTGTAAACTGTTGGATTCTTGATCTCTGTGATAAGGTTACATTTTGGCCATTTAAGTTGTTGCCGGTACATAGTTTGTTTTAGGTTGAACGGCCTCGGTCACATAAAGATGGGTAAATAGGGAGATGCGGCCGAAATAAAGAGTCGATAAGAGTAAAACAAGGGTAATATGTGTTGTATATGCCGGCTTTAACGACATACAGTGAGACAATGCAGGCTTATTCTTTTCCCAAACCCGTATGGACGACAATTCTCAAGCTTGTATGCCTATAAACTGATAATACAGGATCGTATAAAGACAATGCGTGCACCTAATATAATTTGGTAATGAATGCTGCATGCGAAACATGGATTACTCTGCCCCGTAATCTGCTTTGGACTTCTAGGACTCATCATTAATGCTGGGAACCAAGAAATGGATCTAAACTAGATCTACTGTTGGAAATGAAAAGGGAGGCACATAAGTTCGGCTGTTTATGAAATGGGAGGGGTGGGGTGGGGGGTGGGTGGCGGGTGGTGCACAATCGTGTTACATATGTGTGTCGCGTCCCGTCACGTCCAATGGAAATGTATATACATAAGAATAAGCATGTCTCGGTGTGCGCCTTGCTCTTTTTTTCTGGGTCAAGCATCCAAGATGGCCGGCACGGCCTCTGATTGGCTTAAACAGTGTCCTGTAATAACTTGTTTTCTACAAAACCGATTATGATGAAACATGGTGGGAGGGGAGGGATTGTTACATTATGGCGTTCATTACAAATAAACAAAAAAAATACGGCATTACGATACAAGATGGCCGCCAAATAGAGGCTTCTGAATGGTCGAAATTGAAATTTTCAATGAAATTTGGTATGTATGTTTATGTAATAATATGGCAAAACGAAGGCAATGAAACAGCTGAACTAATTCCATAACAATACATATACCAAAAACATGCACAATGAGAATCACTTCAGAAAATAATTTTAAATATCAAGGTTTTGCAAAATAGACAAGAAAAAAAGAACATCAAACGTGGGGTGGCCCTTCCTTTCTTCTTTGGCTAATAACGGGCGTTTGCTTTAATCGCATCGATATTTTAAAGTACCTATCCTGCCAACTATTTTAACCTTCTAGTCCCTTACGCCCGTCTAAATGTTTAACGCCGACTACAATGCCACTGTAGGACGAAAGCATAATAAGTATCTATAGGTTGCATGTCTTAGAGGCACTATGTAGAACCTGAAATGCTTTATATAGTTTCAATACATCTCGATCTCCTTTATTATCAGTGTTTATCATCACACCACACGTTCACTGTCTGCCTAGACGTCCAGTATTTCTCTCCTACAGAGACGCATTTACCGAGAATATCCTTCTAATTGCTACATAACACACACACTGCCGGATGCAGACAATTCAACAACAATGATTTGTACTCAAAATATATTCGCCTTTTAGCCACAGGGCGAAGGAATGTATTTTAACTTTGCATTTGTTGACCAATTGTTGGCCCGAATAACTTTTCGAGTGTCCAAGGGCCGTTCGGCATGTAATTATATTAGTTACAATTTAAATAGTACAGTTATGAACAAAGTATAAATTTTGGGAATGTTTGGAAGCTACACTGACTTAAAGTTTCGCTGTCACTGCAATCTCCTTCGTCCTGAAATTAGTAATATTTTCTGATTTACATTAAGTATTCATTACATCGCTCGATTGTATATATTCTTGCGTGTGCTATATCAACATCTCTAGCATCTAAGCAATTGTCGACCAAAGAAAATATAAATGATGTAATTTTTGTATTTGGTTTTACTTTATATTAAAAGCTATGGTCATTTAAGGACGGCCTCCTTTTGAATGCGATATTGCTGTGTCTGTTGATTATGAGTGCATGTATGTATATTTGAGAGGACACATGTTCGTGTCAGCGTACTTCCGATAGTCCCGATCTTTTGCAGTTTTGTTGTATTGTTTGTACGTCTTACTAACAGCCATGGTAATTTAAGGTTGACCTCCCGTTGTATCGCGGTATGCTCATGTGAGCCTTGCGATAGTTCGGACCTTTTGCGGCTTTAAAGTGCTACCACACTTAAGTATACTGCCAAAGCCCCCCAGCAATACACTCAACACGGCCATATTTTAGTCACAAGGGTGAACTAGTCGTGCCACTCCAATGAATCCGCGCGTCAAGCATGGAGTAGTAACTCTCATTTTTGAGACTCTGGTACATGTATATCTTGGCAAGGGAACAAACCCCAAAGCCATCATCAGAGAGACGAACGCTCAACTAAAGACCAAAAGTGGGGTTGTGTTAAGGGAGACATTAGAAATGAGTAAGTTGTTTGAAACGCTTACCTCATCTTGCTCTTCCGGAACACCTGGTCGTTCATATTTTGCCCTTAGTTTTATCGATTAAAGTTCGGATTAGAGTTTGGTTAACGCTTCGGTACTCTTTAAATTATTTGGGAAAGGGAAAGGATAAGATCCTAAATTTTCTCTTTGTTTACGATCATGCAATGGGGGCAGCAGGTACAATTCTTACGCCCTTCCTACAAGGCAGGGCAACAGATGAACGTAAACACCGAACAGAAAAAATCATTGCTGAATCAGTAGCCGTCATCCGTCATGATATCGACATATGTCTAATCGTATGCTCTTTGTAAACATTAGTTGCGTACCGGCAATGCGTCAGAGTATATGTCCGTTTGGATACGTGGTCATCCCTTCACCCGAGAACACCTTCACACTGCTGACTTGGCTCCGGACATCTCAACAACTGTCCGCTTGATGAGTCTGCTGTCACTGATTGTTACTGGTGCCATCAAACAATCATTTACAAGAGAGAGGAGTAGGAGTGCTAGAGGGAGTAACCCAGTCTCAAGGTGGCATCGATCCCAAAGGCACGCGTCAGAGATTTATCGCCATATATCTTTGATATGATGTTCCGTGTTAAGACCAATTATATGCAGAGCAGTGTAACGTGTCTAGGCCTGGTGGATAATGAGGGATGTCACACGATCAATTATGGAAATTAAACATGAGAATCGATATTTCACAGACGGAAGTTGCAGTAAAAATGATTGGTTTGGTTTTGGTATTACTTTTTAAACGTCCTCTTCACAGCGGATCTGATTCCGATTTTATTGTGCTACCACATCGTAGGTACACTGCCGAACGCCGCTAAAAGATCACTCTACACTGGTTCATCCGTTGCCAGTGTCATTTGCCGGGTGGTGTGTTGTGCTAGGAGGTGGGGGATTCGGCAGTATACTACAATGTTGAAGAACTTTAAAAAGGGCATTAGCTAAGCACTATCACAAGGTTCACACGAACTTACACTCTTATTGGAAACACAGAGAGGACACCTTTAAGTGAGTTTAGATGGCGATTTGAGTTTAAATCAACAACAGGCCCAGAGGACGTGTATCGCTCACTTGGATACAGCTAAATGAAAACTAGTATGCGTTATGAACTAACTTTTACAATATTCTGTCAGAAGATTTTGAATAATTCACTTAATTTACCACAAGTGGAACCGTTTCCCAAGTCCCAAGGAGGGGTCTGACCCACCCTTTTTTAAAACAAATAATCCTTGTACCAAATGATTCCTCAGACCAAATCTGAACAAGACATCGTAAGCGATACAAATCACCTCGCGTGTGATAACTATATCTGTCGTAATTATCCTTTTTGCAAACATTATATTGACACGTATTCAGCTTACAAAGTATATTACAAACATGTCCTCAATCAGGAGGGCTCTCATTCTTCTACATTATCCGACATTACAAGTATTACACACAATCTTACATTCATCACAAACTTACATTATTTACAAACTTATATTATTTAACATTACAATTACATACAAACTTACATTATTTAACAATCCTAGGCCTATACACATACAAGTGTAGGCCCTATAAGACACCCACACTTACATGTTGTACACAACTACATATATAACTCGCATTATTCAAAATATCAATAAAATAATAATTAGTATTGTAACATTTGAATAATAATTAGAAACTAATGAAAAAATAATTATCTATTAATCAAACTGCCATCAATTATTAAGTACACTTTAATAAAACAAACAATTATATTGAATATCCAGCCGGGATTATCCGTCCGCTTCGGTTTTAGTTTCCTAATCATTCCGGTTGGTGCATCAACGTCTGCAGTTTGCTCCTATTTTTATGCTATTGGTAAGTATCTATATTAATTGTATCTCAATACTCGTATTTATCTTTAATCATTGTTTGTCTGAAAATATATTTGTTATTTAATTTCAATTATTTAGTTCCAGCTAAGTAGGCCTACTAGCTGTACTAGGCCTAAGCAAAAACCCACCCAAATACCACGTGGCGGGTACTGTATTTGATGTGTACCGGAGGCCTTCGCATCATTTAACCACGGACTTAGATAACATGTTAAGTCCTTTTGCCGTTTATAAGTGAAGTCGCAAGAGCAATGACTAATTGTAAAATAGAATTAAAATGCAGATGCTTATCCTCACTCCGTTGAAATGTTAAAACGCAGTGTGAATAAGGATCTGCATTTTAATCAGATTAGACTCACAAACGGAAAGCTATACCGCCATCCATATAGAAAAATGGGAAATTTACTCGATTTTCCCTATTGGGCCCTGCTCCTCCGACCAAATAATTGTCTCCCCTTCGTATGAAGGGATACATATTGTATAAGTACCGGTTCTGGTCCGTGCCATAACTCATAAATCGTTGAAGACTTCCTGACGAAACTTGCAGTATACATGCATCACCTAGCGCAGATGTGCAATGCACTGCCATTATGTCAGTCAAGGGGTCAAATAAGTGTGATTTATTCAATAATTCTTGTCTGGTTGATAACTTTTAAACCGTTAGATATATTGATACATTTTTTAAAGTATACATGCATCACCAATAGACAATGTGGGGTGCGGTGCACTGCCAAAAGGCCAGTGTAGCCTTCACCGAAAGGTCAGCGATAAAAAAAAAATGTATGACTTTTTCAAACATCCAAATGTGTACGCCAAGGTGATGCGCTCCCACCCTTACTGTCTAATTATATACATTCAACAATAATTGGCCAAACCTCAAGGTAATAGAGGCCCATCTTCGATGCAGATGCCCTATAGTCAATCTAATTGAAATACAGATCCTTATTCTCGCTCCGTTTTACAAGCATCTGACAACATCCCATAAGAGGTCACGTTCAGATGATCTTTGTCGCCTCCTACTTAATACTAAAATAATTTTGAAATGGCCTGTCATATAGCAACAAGTCATTTCGTTACATTTTTCCACACGAACTTTTTATTGACGAAATGACTAAACGGACAAATGCAATTATGCTATGTCGCCTCAAAAATTCACCTTCAAGATTCCGAAAGGAGTTGTTTGATTGGCTAATGATTTCAAAAGGTCATCGGGACTTGACACCCTATGGGATTTCCTCAGATCTTAACGCAGCAGAGAGAAGTTTACGGAACGGCGCGGAGATCAAGATATGATATGATATTTAATCAGATTGCCCTATAGTAATTAGCTTGTCCGTCCTTCTTCAGAATACAAAAGGATGTCCACTGACCAAACTCCAAGTTCACAGGGGCAAAGGTCAAAGTCATACGTTAAGGTCAAATTTTAAATTTAGTAAGTGCTTAACATTTTGTTATGACATAATGAAGTTAAGTTGGTCGGCATATAAAAACAGATTATAAGGGGAGACATTTGTTTTTAAGACAAAGTCTCTAGTTGAAATTACATTTCCCATCACCTAAGGGTGCTTCAGAACAAATCTTAACAATGTCCATAAGAATGAGACATTTAGAAAGTGGTGCATTTCTCCTATTGGACTCGTTCCTTCGTGACCACGGGGACCCAGTTCCACCATTTATACAAAATGGAATCGCCTTCACTAATGGATGCTTTTAATCAAATTTTATTTCCCATATTGAGCACCGCTACTCCAAACTACACACACACACAATCTCCAAATCAAACTTATAGTTGTGTCTTTAAATACAGTAATGTCTTTCGCGAAATGATACGCCTTATTTTATAAACTTCACTTGTTATCTACAGTCCCTTCCACAACTTTGTTTGGATGGGGGTGATGGTGGTTATCCTGGAATCAGCTTGTATTTTTTACGTCTGTCTGAAGTTCAAGCAACTCCTCCTAAATTTACAAACCGTCTTTGATATAACTTATTAGAAATAAAAAGGATTTTGTGTAGATTTCGGTTTTCATGGTAACTGATTGCTATAGAGTTTTCGTTTAAACGGTCATAACTCCTCAATACTTTTTCAGACTTTGTACTAACAAAGCCTATAATTTGACATATTGGGAGTTTGAAAGTATGTATACCATGGCAACAGGTATAGAAGTATGCCAAATATTACTGTTTAGGTTTCGTTGACATGGCAATCATGCTTATCCAAATGGTGACCTCTGGTTTGTCGATATTATGATATTTTCCCAATTGGACCAAATTTGGTACATGTTAAAGGGTAATTAGGGCATGCTGAACATGCTGCAATAACAACCATGCTACGGCAAATTTTGTAATAAAACGATCCTGTTAGAGGGATGTTTAGGACAACAGGTATCCCACTCACGCTAATATTGAGAAATTGGTGTATGCGGAGGTAAAATGTATCTTAGTAAGCTTTTGTATAACAGTTTTCGTTTTGGAAACACCAGCTTTCCCATTTTTTATATAAATAAAATAACGAGTTATTACGTAACTCATCTGCTGTTTTAATATGATCAATTCAGAATTCGAAATGTTTCGCCCCATTGAGGTCTGGAAAGACAGTTATAATGAAATGTAATTAAATTTTGGTATACAGTTTATAGTTTCTGTTCAACATTTTCAAATGTAGCAACCATGTGCGTGCAACTGGTTATTAAGTTCATCACATGTCCAATTTATTCATTGTTTTAATATTCTGTTTTAAGCTCAAGAATTATTAGCAAGCTATTACGCATTTAGCCGTAATAAGAATTCATCTTTGCAGTGTGACGATTCGATTAACATTCTCTGATAAACCTCATCCTAGCTTGATACCGAAGTCAGGCGCCCCCTAGCTATTGTAAAGCATTGCATGATCCGCAAACAATCCCTGTACATGTACTATTCTGGTAGTTGTACCATTATTCTTTGGTATAAAATACGACGAATATACATATATTAAGTTCGACCATGTGATCTCTTAAAGTAATGTGACTCGTTGGCTTGTTGTGCCGGTGTATTTTGCATGGTATAACAGTAGGAAGCACCAAAACTTTGGCATGCGATCCCCCGTTCAGGACGGCAAATTCATGTATTGAACAAAAGTTTGTCTAAAATGTATGTTGCTGTTGAAATGGTATTAAACCATATAACACCGAAATCGATCTGAAAAATAACATTTATTTCAGAAATCAGTAGGAACATAAGATAATATCCACTGACAGTTAAATGAATGTTTCAGTGTTAAACCGTATAAACATTGTGTCGTTTGCGTCTTATCAATATAGATGTCATCTTTCATCGCTAGTTCGATACTAAAATCCATGTGACCTTGACCTACAAGAGTCGCTTTCTGATCAGCAAGTCTGAATAAACTGCAGTGGCGGCTCATATTGACGCAGTCCACAATCGCTCTGGGACCAATACACGTTTTACCCGTACTTTTTCAAAGACAGATAACACTTGTCACACTGTTAACATTTTTATTGGAATCGGCATCCATTTATCACGAGACATGTGTGTGTTGGTAATTTTGTGTCGTTGTGTAGTAGTAATTTCCTTTCCCTTTTTCACATGGGAATACTTCAGAAAACGAATTGCTCTGCTATCATGTAAACAGTCCATCACGGCTTCCCTATTTCAAAATGCCGTCAAATTGAAAATTGTCATTGTAACGCTTATATTATGACCAAAAATAATTCCTTTTGATAAGTTCGCAACCATACATATTAAACACACCTTGAATACCTAGAAACTGACGAGTTTATAGATACATATGTGTGTAAGAGTTCAACCTAGTCGATATCAGCAAAAACAACGGATCCTTATTAATGTTTAATTGAAAAGATACCGAATAACGATAGCGATAATGCCACTTGTGTACCTCTAGATCTGCCTGCATGATCTAACCAGGAATAAACATACTGTATTCAACTGCCTTTTAGGCAGTTGAACAATTAAATCCTGCGTTAGAATTATATAACTGTGATTTGATTCAATCGGTCTGCCTCTGGTTTTGTTATATTTGTTTAACGTCCTATCAACAACTTTGGTAATTTAAAGACCGGTTGGTGTGTTCTGCAGTGGGACACTTACATGTAACTTCTTCAATGTGGTAGCATTATAAAATCGGCAGTTGTTCCGTACTTGCACAAACATAATGCAGCCTCCTAAATGCACACGCATCCAACACATACACTCATATCGCTGAAGCTTGCAAGCTGTCATTAAACACTTAAGCTGGCATTAAACAAAATGACATACCACCATCATGGGATCGAACGCTCAACTTAATGCCAAAGGTAACGCAGTGCCAGGAGAAACATTATAGGTGGAAGAACACAGATAAGATCTCAAATTAAGTTGCCTTTGACGGTTATGCACCCTGCCTGCGTTCAAAATTATCTGAAATATGTTTAACCTGGTGACCATTGACTAGTCGTTTTGCATTATTACCACAGTAAAGTTTTCGGAGTTATCTCGGAACAGAGCAGCTTTCTGAAATTTAATATAGTGTTGCAGAGAGAAACATGGATGAGAGTCAGGTGTTCATACAATTTACAAGACATTCATCGTACGGTAGATTTCTGATCTCGTAATAGGAAAGTTTTATTTCATATCAAATATGCGCAAGAGATTTTAGTCAGTTTTCAGTTCACTTACTGAGAATGTACAGGGAGGTTGATTCCAATAGGGCACATGGCAGGGCCTTTGCTGAATTATTTGTCAGCGATCATTTAATGTTAATGTATATCATATCAACAGCATCTGTATAGGTGTAGTCATAAAAAGTTTGACCTATCGTTTAAAGTTTGCTCAAGGGATCTGGATCATTTGTGTGGAAGATATACAAAACTTACGAGTATACCGAGTACGAACATTCTGCAGTATAGTCATGTTTTCCGTTACATTCAATTATTTGCAAAATCAAACTTCGATCCTTGCTTTATCATTTTATATTTGGATTATCAGTGGTCTAAATTGACAATTATACTATTGTCGAGAGCAAATTACAAGACCTTTTATGTAAGGCTTCTCAATCAATCGAGATGATCAGAAATGGTTAGGTTAAGCCTTGTCCACGGGTTAATGGTATGTTATGGACGTTGGACGATATTAAATGACATACTCTAACGATCAATGGGTAGACGTATATTTTTTTCAGGATTTGTATGTAGAATAATTGATAGAGCATCGGATCTTTGATTGAATGGCCGATGTAAGTGCTTAAAGATGTTGTGATAATGCATCCACTCATTTCGTTATGGTAGTTTCTTTTTCATTTGAGATATTTTTATTGAGGATTTTCTTTGAAACATATTTTTCGAGTGTTACTTAATTAGCTGAGTCATTTTCCAAATTGATCTTAGAATGCCTCACCCCAAGAAAACATATAAACTATTTATGATTTACAGGAAGATATAAATCTTCGCTATCTGTCCTAAATGTACCACCGTAGTAATCGGCTAGGTACATGTAGACAACAGATCGAATATACTAAACAGTAATATACCATATGTCATGACTCTGTGATGGTGCCTAAACAAATTATTATCTATTTGATTTCAAGTTTGATAAGTGTATCCTGATGAATGATATGTTTACAGTTGATGTCAATTAACTGAATTCAATTTGTGGTGCATGCTTGGGATGCGCTAATGACTTTACTTTCGGTAGTTCTGTTGGCGTTTTATTTCTAAAGAAAATAATTCACTTCCTCCCAGGAAATATATTGGGAGTTAATTGTGACATTTGTTTTAGCACAGTCCGAATATTTTTTGAACTACTATTATAATAAACATTTATATTAATTTAATTTTTAATATTTTGTGTGTTGCTTGCGTTACATAGACGCGGATCTGCATTTAAATCAGATTGTCTTTTCGCCGCATTAAAACTTTTCTGCCAATCTACTTGCACATTGAGTTCAGAACATCATTATTAAAACACACGGGTATATCAATTAGAAAGGCATCAAAAACATTCTATTGCAAAATCCTCTTAATCAAAATAATAGGAAGAGTAACAGAATGGGGAAAATATGAAATAACCCCTGTTTAATGAGAAAGATGAGAAAAAGAAGTGAACAGTGCAATGCGGAGGGCTGAAATTGGTAAAGGTTTCCTTAAAACGAATTTCTAGCGATTTACTGGAGCCATGACAAAATAGAAGGGATTACGGTAAAGTTTGGGAAATCATCCTATATATGGCGGAGGAGAGTAAAGGCTGGGCATAACGACTTCTCATTAAGAAGACATGAAACAAATGGAACAGTACGACATGACGCCATGTCAAGACAAAAAATGGTGAGTTTTTTTTTAATTTGAAAAGGTCGTGTTATTTTCTAAATCAGGGGAATCTGGAACATGGATGAAACAGGTTTTATTCTCGCCCATAAATCAGATAATATAAAGGCAAAAAAGGCGATTCATGGCAAATTTGTCATATTCACTGGAAACTAAATAAAACAAAATCATAATCCAAACTCAAAATCGATTAAACCAGGGGCGAAATATGAACAAAGGAAAGATTTACATGGAGACTCTTGTAAAAGTACAAGAGAATAAGACCAGGTGTTCCGGAAGAGTAAGTGTTTTCTGCTTAATCGACGACACCCGTGATGTAAATCTTTGTCACATCCAAGTAAACATCAACCAACTACAGTGTGGTTACGGTCTAAGACTGGAAACGCACATGGTCTTATATACTAACACATCACAGTTACCTGGTAGAAGCATAAGGTGACTGCGTGGCAGCTCAGGATGTTGAGGTGCAACGCGAGACTCAATTTCCGTCTGACATTTTGAAATCGGTTAGGCTTACGCCAAGATTCCAAAATGCTCTCCTGACATGTTTCACTCTGAAGGATTGCAGGTTTGAAACGTAGAAGATTTATCGAGACAAAGTTAGTGATGAAAACTTACAGACTTGCAGTCTGCAAACACTCTTGGCTGTCCCTTCTCAGTGCTATCTCCAATTCGATCTTTAATTGACAACACAATGGCACATGTTTCTGTGTTCTTACCATCTCCTATGGCGTTGTCATTTGCTTCTGCATCATCAATATCAGAAGCCAAAGAGAAAAAAAACTCGCATGTCATTTTGGTATCACTGCCGACGAGTTATCTACAGAAAAAACAAGTAAACGAACTTAAAATCAAATAAAAAGCACTCAAAGAGTGTCGAACGGGAACGTAAATAGTAACAAAAAAAAAAATAAAAATGTACAGCAAATGGAACTTGATGCAGTATAGACATATATATATTGGATTGACAGGCATTTTCAAGTTCTTATAGACATTTATTGTTGAGTAAACCGATAGTTTTTGTACATGGATGTACATAATATACCGCATTCAAAGATAGAACCACTGTGAAATAAGTTCTCGTTTTTAGGGAGTGTGGTGGCCGAGTTGTAAAGGTGTCCCAACATTCTGCCACAAGCCCTCCACCTCTAGGTTGCGAGTTCAAAACCAACATTGGCAGTTGCCAGGTTCTGACCGTCGGTCGGTGGGTTTTCTCGATCCGGGTACACGTCTTTAAATGACCCTGGCTGTTAATAGGACGAAAAACAAAAAAAAAACACAAAGAATTCTCGAAAATGTTACGATAAAGAACGAATTGGTTGGTCGATGTATTTACATCCCATTATTGATATTTGATCATAAGTTTCGAATTTAATTTGTTTCACTAAGATGTCTCCATACATGTAGTCAGTCATTTCATTCACTCGGAAAATCCCATTCGTTTACTGACACACCACGAAACTCACATGGATTAATTGCATAGACAGGAATCGCTAATAACGATCGGTCTATTGTCACAAATATAGTTGTTGAGAAAAAACAACGAGTCCAAGAAAGTTTATGGACTTTCACAAATGCATGTGGGGTATCGAAAAATGATTAATGTTGCATGTGTGACAAAGATTGCATGTCAAAAGGTATCATATCTACAGAGTACATCTGTAATTAAAAACAATAACACTGATTTCCTTGGTAATCCGATATCATTTTGTACTGCCTACATGTAACGGATGATAATTAAGCGATGAAGTTCATAAATGTTAGGTTACCGGTACCAGATACTTTGTACTTACGAGGGGTGTTCCAAAAATAATGCTACTTGCATCGGTGCTCATATAGCGGAAGTGCTTTTGTTCATTTTAATTTGCTCTGCCCTTCAAAATACTCTCCGCAAGCCAGAACACACCTTTTTAGCCGGTCAATCCATTTTTGGAAGCATTTTTCATACTCTTCAATGGGTACACCCATCAGACACTCATAAATAGCAGATCCAAGGGCATTTCTCGAATTGTATATCCTTCCAGATAAATGATATTTAAGTTTTGGAAAGAGAAAATAGTCGCAGGGGGCCAAGTCTGGCGAATACGGAGGGTGCGGAAGGACGGTAACCTTCTCTGACTGCAAAAAGTCAGTCACAATACGTGCCTTGTGAGCGGGTGCATTATCATGCAAATGTCGGACATACTTAAGTCCTGTTTTGGGGCGGCGACTTTTGTAGTAGTTCTTCAACTTTCTCAGAACAACGTTTTTATAGAACTTGCCTGTGACCGTTCTTTCTTTTGGCACCGGGATTTGAATAGCTGGACCCTTAATAGTGAAAAAATAGCATATAAATTCTTCTTTACCGTTCGTATTCGTTTGGCAATACGTGGGCGTCTGGCATTTTTAGTGGCCCATATTCGGTCGGCAACCTTCCGCTTTGGTTCAAAATAATACACCCAGGTCTCCTCACCAGTGACTATATTATCAAAAGCATTTTTACTATATTTTGGGTACATTTTGGGAATTTTTTTGCCATTGTTACACGCGTCTTCTTTTGCTCATCCGTTAACAAATGGGGTATCCATCTTGCATTTATCTTTCTAACTTTTAGGTGTTTCTTCAAAATTGCATGAACTCTTGCTAACGACAAGTTTGTCATTCGAGCCAATTGTCCGACGGTGAATCGAGCATCAGTTTGGAGGATATTTCGGATTTTGCTATGTTACTTTTGGTCGTAGTTGTTGCAGGACGACCTGGGTGAGCAGCATCTTTCAGTTGCTGCTGCCCAGAACTAAATTCACCTACCCACCTACAAACAGTCTTGCGAGACATTTGGGCCTCCCCATAAATGTCACACACCTCGCGGTGAATATCTACTGCCTTTATGCCGAGTAATGACCTACCTTTTATATAGGCCCTAATTTCAAGCACTTTTTCAGCTTGTTTTCCTGTCATTTTTTTGTCTAGTCTAACGAATAGGCTATGAAACGATGTACACTGTACCGAGGCCAGTGAACGTGTGGACGAGATATTTACCTGTGTCACGAGCCAGTGATCACTCAATCGACACGAGGTGGTTTTGTGTATAAATTGCACGATTTCCGCGAAATAAAGCACAGATGACATTATTTTTGGAACACCCCTCGTATTTAATTATTATTCTAAATTCATAAATGTAAGAGGTTTTTCGCGCTTGACAATTCTGCTTCTACATTAGAAAATTTTGATTCCCACATTTTGGCCGCTAGGTTTGCTGGGGCCTCAATAGCCGAAGTTATCTCATTTAAGTAGTGGCACTCTATGTACTCGGTTTGCAATTATACAGTAGTTTTTTAAGTCGTATTTTAACTTAATAAATTTAAGGGTTTTTAAGCACTTGGCAATTCTGCTTGCTTTTACATTAGTTTACAAATTTCGAATCCCACCTTTTGGCTCCTAGCTTCACTGAAGAGTCCAAGAAGGACGAAACAGGTGCATGATGCAGATTAATTCATGATTTCGGCGTACTGCATATATTACTTCATTTAAAAGGTGCAGCATGTGTGCGTTAAGTCATCTTTGTTCATCAAATTTTTAAGTAAAAAATTGCACGGAAAACTTAACAGTCAAAGTATCCGACTCAATAATTAAGCCAATCTGAATGTCCGACTCCAAGTCGAATCCGTCCGACTCCAATTCGAATCTGTCCGACGCTAGATTGAATTTGAAATTACGTACTTTGTGTTATTCCCCAATGAGAAAACTCCAGTTTCAGAAAGTTACATAACGAAGTAAGTGTACTTTCTATGATCTATGATGGTACCCATTCATAAGAAACGCCATTCTTAACATTCAGACATACTGAATCAGGAAAGTGTCTGACCTAAGTCACTTTGTCCTTAATAATTTATTCCTAACTTATACGTTCTTTTTTCCTTTAGATTTTCAATTCTAGGCAGTATCTCCGACAAACCTCGAAAACAATAAAATTCTATCATTAAAGATGCTGATACAAATGTCAGAAAATAGTTGTCATGTAACGCTGCATTGTTTTGTTCTTTGACCTAAAATTACAGGAATCCAGCAAAGTTTTAATCAACGAACACATAATAAAATTTGCTACATTAACCCAATTCTCAAGAAACAGAAATCACTTCGGTTCATTTGTCAGAAGCAGACGGTCATATGTATTCTATTAAGACAATATTGCTTCTGAACCTATTATATAGATCGACTGCTATATACATTCAGTCATGTTACTCCTTTGCACTGCTCGGCTGAATGTGGTAAAACATTTCTCTTGCGACAATTGTAGGTATTCGTCGCGTCGAAATTCGATTTTTGTTCGTCTTGTTTGTATATTTTAGTGAATGAATTATTGTCTAGGAACCTGGATTGGGAACATTGTTTGCATGCGCTTGTATACATGACCTATAACAAAGCGAAAGGGACTAAAAATCAACGGAAGTTTCAAGTTTACTTCAAGACAAAATATTCTTAAACATGTGCGTGAAAAATGTATTTTTGGTATTTTAATGAAGAGTGTGGTGTGTTTTTCATATTTAGATATATATAATACGATTGTTCTACCTTATTTTCTACAAGTTATATAAAGCTATGGGCTACATGCAAGTTTTATACAAAGTTTTATGATATATTTTCAGGAAAGGTTGCGTTCAATAAGATTTTCTAAGCGATTGTTATCCATTTAGTCCCTTTGAAGTTTGCTATAGTTTATAAAGGAACTTTGAAGTAAAATAAGGGACCTTTATCATAAGTTCATAAAAGTCAGTTAAGTTCACAGAAACAGTACTGATGTCAAAAACCAAAATCTAAGGTCAAAATCAAATCTGGCTTTCCCTTGGTAAACGTTGTTTCATGTCACTATGAAACCAAGTTGGTTTGATTTAAACTAAGAGTCAACTGATCAGAAATTAAGGTCAACGGGTCAAAGATGAAGGTAAGATTTTTTTTCAGCGATAGATATTTTGATACAATCTGAATATAATTAAGATCAAATTCTCAATGTATTACATACGGGTTTTTTTACCATTTTTACCTTTATTTCTTTTTTTTTTCACAAAACATTTTATTGATCAAGATTTACACAAATAAAGTGCAAGTTATATCGATACATTTCATATTATCAAATTTCAATACCAACTTTGTCTCATACTAGAGGGCTCTCTTTCACCGCACATTCATTTATTCATTCAATAAATTTTTTTTCGATACTTCATTAATTTTTTTTCATCGTTTTTCTTAATTTTTCTTGTTTTAGTTTTTTGTAAAGTCAGATTTACATCTATTATCCGCTCCCAACTCGTATACCGCATTCGACTCCCTTCCTCACTCTATTATTATAGCAGTAATGAACTATCATACCCTCTTCCTGGACATATTTTTTCATTCTCTTTCACTTTCACTTGTGTGTTAAATACTCTTGGTGAGTTAGTCATTGATGTTAGTTACATACGGATCTTACAACATTCCATAAGAGGTCATGTTCTGGTGTTTTTTTATAATTCGAAAGATATTCATTTTTGAAAATGTTTAGAATTCCTGAATAAACCAAAGATATCGGACAACAGTACACGGTTTCATTGTATTTGGAAGTGTCCTGTTATGAATGTACATTGAATCATATACGTATTTAATAATATTACCAATATTTCAATGTTCAATATGTGCACATTTTATGTAAAAGACATCATCTACATTTCAGAAGTACTGGTAGCTTTGAGGATATTGTACTGCTGCTTTATTAAGAATACCCTGTGCTTGATCTCAATGCACCTAGACATTTGAGACCACTGACCGTAGCAATCCAGACAGTACGTCTAGGATTCAGTTAAGATTTCAATGATCTCGTTAAATTGATCGTGTTTTAATTGATTTTCGAAAGTTTCTTTCCCGGTTAATGTATAGGTAAAAGGTGAACGAGCGAATTGAATGCGATTTACACGCAGTTATAATGATCATCGTTATAGAATTGTTATGTGAGCAATCGTCGTCAGCAGTGATTAATCATTATTGTGATATATTTAGAGCTTTTGATGTTTCACTTCAAAGTAGAGCAGCAAAGGAAACCAATCTGAAGAAAGACTTTGTGGTATTTATGTGACTCCTTGAAGTTACACATGTAGTCTGTAGAACAAGAAACATTCAATACCTAAAAATGAACTCTGTACAAACAAAATTGACTTAAAATATACAAATAGCATGTTGTAAGTAGGTGGAGTGGCGTCATGTCCCAAAACTTTAAATCTTATAGAAACGGTAATCATAGACTGATGTTGGTTAACGTTTAATTCCTATAACATAAAATTGTAAGAAGGTATTGAATAGGACAGTAGGTGCAGTGTTATGGTACAAGCGTGGGCGGTGTCGTACACATTCAATGCATTGGCAAAGTGTATTTGATGCAGTTTTTCTGTAAACAATGTGTCGATACTTGCATTCGATTAACTCATACAATTCTTTATAATAAAATGTGATCTATGTAATAATCAATTAATTTGCTGTTGATTGTGATGCATTTTAAATATTTAAACCTTTGTTTCTGGGTTATATATTAATATTATTTTTTTGTGAATTCCTAGTTTGGCACTGAATGTCTCGAATTGTCTATATTGGTAGAGATGGTGAAACAGCTGTTACTGACCTATAATGTGTCGTCATGGTGGGAATGGTTCGACCTTAATCTGGTCTATATCGAGGTCTTGGCTGTAAATCAGAAGGGATACAAATATTGGTCACATAAATAATTAAAGGTTTTCGGTGTGAACATTAACTCCTGAATTTTATACGGCAATGATACTAAATGAAGAAATTTCCCAATAGAGTTTTTTAATTTGAACTAAACGTCTTCGCGTGTACACGCAGGTCGAGACTTTGATTACCCTACAATAATATAAAAGATTACTTTTTGCCGAATACAAAATTTAAAGCGATTATTGGTTTGAATACGACTGTGATGATAAAAGTATCTTTGGAAACACCAGTAGTTTTGTTTGATTTATACTTGGTTCTTGAAACGTTGTGGAACTTGATTATTAATTTTGTCTCGTTAATACAAGATATTTCAGTAAATCGGGCCTATTAACAAATCTGGTTATGTATTGTTTTTGCATATTTAAAGTTGATGAGTGTATTTGACCTATTATGAAATCAATTTAGGTAAATCATTATGCCGATGGCTGGTTTTCTTCTGATTAAACTTTGTTGAACTTCCTTAAAACACCCAATTTTATCTAATAACGAGCATCAAAAAATGGCATGGACGCTTCAAATGCGATATGTTGGTGCATAATGACAAAGGTATCCATCACAGTGTACCACACCATATGATTATAATGATGACGAAAATTCCAGCTAAATGGCATTCAACAAATTTGTTAGACAAACTTAATTGCCAGGAATACACAAGTTTAGTCATTTGTTTGAAATGTTGATTTTAGACACAACAGACCCGAAATTGATTTTTTGCTGCATTATGACACGCAATCTAGAAATGCCTATTACAAAATTATAGTTTGTAATTCAAAATTAAGACTAAACAATAGGCATGGCCGCAGTTGCTTACCAAGGAAGATAAAATGAAAACTAATATATCGGCGACTTGTGTTTGCTTCACTTTATAAATATATAGATGTAATTCACAGAATGGGGAAATCACCCTGACTGTCAACTTCATGCGATTGTGACCTTGGCATTGGCAACAGTTTATCTTAGAAATAACTGTATAAAGTGTTTGAAAATCTAAAACAGCACAACCAATCTTAATCAGTGATGAGATTTATTGGACACTAAATTAACGATTATCCTGGCGACAAATTGACTGCTTAATTTAAATGTGGATGATGTTCGAACATCACTGCCACACTGGCCACTCTCTTGTTGCTAATAACTCTTCCCGGCGAACTGAATGAATGTCATCTATAGATTTCTTCTTCAGCATAGGCAGGTGGACAATCAAAGGGGTGCCGTCACTCTGAGGTATGGATTTAATTATAGGCCACCTGCTCTCGAACGGTACATAGATGGAAAGCCAATAACATGGCACGAGATCCTTCTTTATTTTGTTCCATTATAAAAATGATTTTGATTCTACAAGATGAAAGTCTAATGACAATGTGGGTGCAATAACCTCGCGATTTCTGGATATGGTACCACAAAATAGAGGGTAATACTACAATGTTATAAGTAACTGCTAGTGATGATACCAAAGCGTACACTTCGTTCCATTTTACAAGTTTAAAGACTGTGAGCTTAGCCAAAGTATTATTTAAAGTCCCGATATTTATTTATATGATTCATAAGAAACATATAATAAACTAGCGTGCACCAGCACGTTGTTTTATAATATGTTCCAGCTAGAGCATGGTACTCTACCCAAGATTGGCATTTGGCTTAGTGTGGTACAAAAGTCAGTTATAGTTTCTATGATTTGTTTTGTCAATCATTGACGATCTTGCCCCAAACAACATTTGAAGTTATAGACATACAAAACTTACAAGACTTACAACTATGAAAAAAATGAAAATAACAAAGATAAAATCAGCATATCCAGTCATTAAATCTTTGAGTTAATGGTTGATCACATTGGTATTATTAACTTGCACATGCGTAATGGCTCTTCAATAAAGAAATGGTCATGGTCATGGTCTACAAAACAAATGCAAATTAAAACTATCAAATTAAATAAGAGAATACCGAAGTGTTAACAAAATCAGAATCCAAACTCAAAATCGATTAAACCAGGGGCAAAATATGAATGAACAAAGGAAAGATTTACATGGAGACTCGGAGACTCTTGTAAAAGTACAAGAGAATATAACCAGGTGTTCGGAAGAGTAAGCAACTTTGGCTTCACCGACGACATCCGCCATGTAAATCTTTGTCACATCAAAGTAAACATCAAGTTCTCAAAATAAGAACCGAGTATCATTGTCAATCACAACAAGTAAAAACACTAATGAGCAAACAAATGTTCCGTTGATGAATGAAGTCGAACAAAGCGATAACAAGGTATTTCAAAACATATTTCAAGTAGTCAAAGTGGCTTTGACCTTTTAACACCATCACCAAGGAATGGAGTAGAAGGAGCGATTTTTTTTCTAAAAGATAGTAAAGCATATCTTGACCTTCCACATAGAAAACAGAAAGGTGAGTTAGTAAAACGCATTTCACAATCTGATTTAAATTCAGATTTTAATTGCCACACCACCAACACGTACATTAATTTTCATGAAATTCTGCTGGGAGAATGAAGACTTTATAGATTGATGGCGCAGTTAAAAGCTGGAGACCTTGACCGAAAACGTAGGAACCTTAAACGGGAACTTGCTTGAGGCATTACCATTTCAAAAACTTGTATGTTTTATGAAATTTCAGCGGACCATTGATCGATTTTTAGGCGTAAGGAAGGGATAGTACAGGTATATGAACAGTAATATGATTTTAGAACTGTATCAGCAATTCTAAAACAAACTAGAGACTTGTTTT
Source organism: Mimachlamys varia (assembly GCA_947623455.1). NCBI lineage: Eukaryota > Metazoa > Mollusca > Bivalvia > Pectinida > Pectinidae > Mimachlamys > Mimachlamys varia. The sequence continues at coordinate 19,178,700 of OX392536.1, forward strand.
AGTGAACAAAGATGATTAGTAATATATACAGCGTGCCGGAAAAAATTAATTAAACTGCATCATACAGCTGTTTCGTCCTCCTCAAAAGCATGTCTCCCCTTATAATATGTTTTTATTATGACAGTGCACTGAATATCGTTAATGGGTGATGCAGGTACATGTATACTACATGTTTCGTCATGATATCTTCAAGGGTTTAGAAGTTATGGCCCGGATCAGAATAAGAACCAGAAACGGTACAAATACAGTATGTCTCCCTTCATACGAAGGGGAGACATAAACAATAATCTCACTGACAGGTAATCTACAAAATATATTGAGAAGTATTCTGTATCTTAAAGTGATATGAAGATGGACGTGTTTGAGCATGCTCATTAGTGTGTTTACTTGTTGTGATTGACATTGATACTCAGCTCTACGTTTTGATTAAAATCATATCTTGATCTCCGCGCCGTTCCGTAAACTTCTCTACTGCGTTAAGATCTGAGATAATCCCAAAGGTCATGTTGTCAGATCCTTGTAAAACGGAGTGAGAACAAGGATCTGTATTTTAATCAGATTGGATGTGACAAAAATTTACATTTTGGCATTAAACGTCAATGTGGTAGCATTTTAAATCGGCAAAAGGTCTTGGCCCGTATTCATGAAACCGTTCTCATGCTCAGGCGTGGATTCTGTGCTCAAGCCAGCTTTCTTGTAACTCTCTTTAATCATGTCGAAGAGTCAAAAAGTCAATGGTAAATGTTGAAAACAGCTTTTGGCTTCATGTTTCTTCAACATTTTCCCCAAAACTTTGACAAAGTTACATTTTTAAAATAGCCTGAACAAGTAATAAGCCTTGAGCACGAAATACATGCTTGAGCATGAGAACGGTTTCATGAATACGGGCCCTGCCTATGGCTAGTGGGCTTACACGAACATACCACGAAGATGACCCTGGCTGTTAAAAGGACGTAAAAACAATCAAACTAAACCAGTAATTGGATAAGCAAGCCGTTTCTAACATCATTTAATAAAATATGACTAATTTGCCCTCGTGCGGAATCGTGGACATTGACATTGTATCAGTGCAGTGCAATTCACATCTGCTACTAAAAACATCAATACAATGCATTTTGTGTATTGTGTCATCCGGTCATCTTAGCGAAACCGAGCGTGTCTTATGGAACATTTAATCCATAAATATTTTTATGGTCAGTTTATCAACAATCTGGTTTGCATTAATTGTCGAAATATTGATGACGAAACGGAATTTGTTTTTTTATAGTTACAAGGTGTTGAAAGTACCAATAAACATGCAACGGTATAATTAAAATACTGTTAGTATATCGTTCGACTATCACTAAACCAATATAGCCGAACAGAGGGACAGTCATGTAAAAGTCACGAACTGCCACGCGTGTATTGGGAACTATATTTATTTCCTCTTTTGTCACGACACATGAAGGTGTAATTGTGAAGTTTGTTGAGCGGCGTTCCCTACACTCTTGTACGCTATTGGCGAGATTAAGTCTAGGTAGGCGTTTTAGGCGATTTTTCCATCATCTTTAAAAATAGCATGAAATTGTTGGTTCTTACAAAGCAACATTGCCTAATTTGCTGTTCATTCCGCGTCTTCCTAAACATATCCTAAATGAAAGTAATCAACGATTGCACCAATAAAACACGAACAATGGTAAACATTCTGAGCATAAACCAGTTAAACCAGCGTCAATAAAATTCAATGTGATGCCGAATTCGCTTTAATTTGGTTTCATCATTCAGCAACATTTTTCTCATTGGTAGAAGGACTTTGCCTCTGAATAAAAGGATGTAGGTTGATCAGAACTATATGCAAGTTTTATGGTCGCCATTTTCGTCTCATTGAGAAATATTTTGTATCTTTGTAAAATATGAAGATGGAGGTTTTTGAGTGTGTTTACTTGTCGTGATTGACAATGATGAATCGGTTACCATTTTGAGGACGTAATGTTTAATTGGATGCGACTATATTTAGCATGACGGGTATCGTCGATGAAGCAGAAAACGATCATTCTTCCGGAACTCCTGGGCTCGTATTCATGAAACCGTTCTCGTGCTTTAGAATGGATTCTGTGCTCAAGCCAGATTTCTTGAAACTCACCTAGTTCATATCAACCACCAAAAAGTCAATTGTAAATATCAAAAACAGTATTTGGCTTCATGGATCCTCACTTTTTTAACCAAAACTTTGACAATATCATAATTTTTAAATAAACTATGGTCGTTATAAGAAATGAGGTTTGAGCACAAAATCCATGCTTGAGCATGAGAACGGTTTTATGAATACGGGCCCTGGTCTTATTCTCGTGTACTTTTAACAAGGATCTCCATGTGAATATTTTCTTTGTTCATATTTTGTCCCTTGTTTAACTGATTTTGAATTCAAATTATGAGGTTTGCTGACGCTTAGGTATTCTCTTTTTTAATATTAGATATATATCCAAATAATAATATTAATGCATTAACCTATCAATAATACCAAATTAACAGTAAATTGTTGTACTTCAGAAGACACAGTGAGATACATTTACTTTCATTAAATGTCATGTGAACATAAATGTCTTCCTAAACAAAGCTGCATAGCGTTTTCTAATATAATCAGAGAAAATGGCGGTGAACTATCTTCTAAAAGTTAGTAGCAACTGGCCAATTATTAAATTCCTGAAGACGCAGCGAAAATAAATCTACCTAATTGCGCGTAAAGTGCATTTAAATGGCATTTTCGCTCAAAATGATTATCTTTTTCTGTAACTGTAAATGTAGGGAAACGACATTGAATAACTAAAGCCGTTTCCTTTTTGTATTATTGGTGATAAAGTATTGAAGATCATTCGCGGGTAAAGTATCTAAATGGCATGCTGTATCTATTACTAAATTTAAAAGGTGCAGCACATGTGTTAGTTACGTCATCTTTATCAGAACATAGTTGCTTGACATCCTCCCTACATCAAAGTAACTTTGATTGATGCATTTACATTTTGCCATTTTTGCTCTTCAAAACACCCATCGTCACTGCACGGTGAGTTTTGAACAAGAGGTGGGAAAGGTTACTTTATTTTTGAAATTTTGCAACATTTTTATTTTAACACAATATTCCAATATCGATGGGGCACAATTTTTTTAAATCAGTAACGGGAAGCCGCTCTTATATGACTCGTTCGATTTAGTTACGTTAAATTTTGTTTTATTCAACTGTCAAAAATGCAATACATAGAAGAAAGGGAAACAAAAACAAGTGTCATGGCATTTACGTATTTGTAACCTGAAACCTTATCGACAATTACAACACTAGCAACAAAAATGAAATATCTTGGACGATAGAACAAACAAAAGGGAAACGAGTTGGGGAGCATGGGTAGATTTACAATGGAAACCAGGAACTAGTTAATAATCAGAAGACTGTGTTGCGATGCAATTTTTGTAGAGAATACCGAAGCGTTAACAAAATCATAAAACTTGCTCAAAATCGATTACACCAGGGACAAAATATGAATAAAGGAAATATTTACAGGGAAACCCTTGTAAAAGTACAAGAGAATAAGACCAGGTGTTCCGGAAGAGTAAACATTTTCTGCTTCATAGACGACACCCGCATGTAAATCTTTGTCACATCCAAGTACACATCAAGTTCTCAAAATGAGAACCGAGAATCATTGTCAATCACAACAAGTAAAAACACTAATGAGCATACTCAAAAACGTTCATCTTCATAACACTTAACTAATGTAAGGTTTATATAACGCGTAAGCTAAATTTCGCGTTTGAAAATTGAAAGTTTCACTATTAGTGTAGTTTATTTCTAGCATTGATACAGTGTTACTTTTAGCGCAAGTATCTTATACAACACAAACAAATTAGTAACGAACACTTATATTTCTTTTTAGGTATTGCATCAGATGTTATCGCGAAGGAAACAACATGACGACATTTGACATTGTAGGGCCACTAAAGCTACATCAGGTCGTCTTCTGAGGTGATCACGGTACACCAAAATATCGAACAAAGAAAAGGAACAAGACAATGGGCAAATGTGCACCATGATTATAGTTAAGTACTATAAAAAAGAAAACTTCGAAATTATCAGTAACTGTATGTACATACCGAGTTTGAACAGATCGTGCAAGATCATAAAATATCCTTGTCTCGCAGAAAAAAAATATTGGTTGGATGGTTGCTTGATTGTTTTAACGTCCTATTAACAGGCAGGGACATGTAAGGACGGCGTCTCTGTGTATGCGATGTTTGTGCGTGTGTATTTGGGAAGCTGCGATATGTTCGTGTAAGCCTTTTTGCGATAGTACGGAATTTTTCTGCCAATTCAAAGTGCTACAGATGAACCACACTGAAAAAATAATATGACTTGTTGACATTTATGTACCTTTAGTAATATCAGGCGAGAACATAGTCATAGCAAGAGAAGGACCAGTGTGGGACCAGCAAAACACAGTTTAGGTTAGAAATATACACAATTATTAATACTTCTGGGGCTGGACTACAGTAATTTATATTTATATGTATAGGGGAAACACATTTGTTTGTGGTAGTGTAGGTTCTAGGCTTCAAAAGAAATTTGGGTTCTCTCTCGAAATCCTTATATTTTTTCCCAGCATGCCCCAAATGGTTTCCCGTTAGCGGGAAATCATACTGGTCATTTCTCGGCTATTTCTTGAGATATTTTTGCATTTAATTTAAATATTAGCGATTTGGGCTGCGGAACACATTTGAAACCATAAAAAAATCGATATGGAGACTCTTTCCAGCGATTCAAATGTCAATCGAAAGATTCGAACCATTTTTCAACACATTCACTCATCAATTAAATCGAATGAATACATGTATTGAAATATAATTTGGTATGTTGATTCATCATGATCAAATGAAGGTCAAGTATTGATTTGGTGACGATCGACTAATACATTCAAAGGTTAGGTTGATTTAAGTTTAGCATTTCAATTATCTAGGACATGAACCCAACGTGGAGCCTTGTCGAACTCCAGTCAAATTTGTTTAAGATTTCCCTAAGAATTCTTTCTCTTAGACCAATTCACATTAAACTTTCAGTTAAATATGTAATGCGGTCAGGTTGAGTTTGGTCGCAACAACTGCTGTTAAAATTAAAATGTAATGAGTTTTGCATATATACTACCACCATAATTTTAATATATCTTCATGAATGTCGTTTGTCTATGTGTTTTTAGGTTATGTTTACCCTTTTTAACTCGGATTAGAACTACGATGATGGAAGCGGTCAATCTTAAGGATGCGATAAATGCTGCGATTGAGTTTGATAAGTAGATTTGAGTTATTAGCAAAAAACAAACAACACCAAAGACAAACAGATGTTTACACGACATGGATTCAATCAAATAAAATCTGAAAATGAGACACGACAAAATGCGGTGCTGACAATAATACAAAGCTTGCCTATGGTGTTTTTAAGTGTCCCTTAATGCCAATCTGATTAACATCATATCTTGATCTTGTTAATGTGGAATAACGTGACTTACCGCAAAACAGGGCATTGGAAAAGAGGCGACAAAGGTCGATCTCAGATTTTGACGCAGCAGAGAGAAGTTTAGGAACGCAGCAGAGATCAAGATATGATTTTAATCAGATTGCCTTGATGCAAAATGACTTGTCCAGAAAATCTGTCTTCACTTACGGGTCATCATCTTATTTCATTGAAGATCAGTATGTTAAATATGTAGTTGTGAATCCGCATTTTAATTTCAGATTTCGACCCTTTTGAGGGAGTTATAACCCTTTATAGGAAACACTTGTCAAGATAGATTTTGATGAATGATCAGTATGTTATGTTGTTGTGCATCAGCATTTTAATTGCAGAGTTTGACTTCTTTTAAAGGAGATACGTACCTTTATGTGAAAAACCTTTTTTGGAGATCTTCATTACCCTTAATGATGATGATGAATTTCTCAAAGAAAATTACGATTTCTGTTAGTTGACTGTCAAGGTCAGTAAATGATTATGAATTAACAGCATCTGCAGGGGTATTCGTTATCCTACGGATGAGTTCTAGTTCCACCAATGTACATGCGTATGCGTGACTATTTCAAGCTTAAATGTTAATAGCCGTTTATGTTCAAGGTTTGTTACGACACTTTGAAATATCTTCGTTAACTGATATTTCTGGAAAGTTGTAACGCCAACACCTCCAACTGGAAATCACTTTAATCTTTCGATTTATCAATGAGGAGTTTTTGATCTCTGTGCATCTTGATTAAAAGACAGGAGACTCCTCCCTAATCCCTACTTGAGGTTTTAGATTTTGTGACCAGGCCGAAACATACCAGTCTCGAGCAATGATAGGAAGTACTGCCTCCTTGACGCTAATCATAATAGTAGTGGAATGGCTTGTTCATCCGTTGTCTGTATAATGTGACCGGTTGGATGTTCTGCTTGAGGTCTTTGGCAGTATATTTCAGCCTAAGGCCGAAACATACCAGAGTCTCAAACAATGTTAGTAAATACTCCCTGCTTGACGCTTATCAGTATGGAAGTGAATTGACTTGTTCACCCATTGTTCTGTATAATGTGACTGGTTGGATGTTCTGCTGGAGGCCTTCGGCAGTATATTTCAGCCCTACTTTCCGCCAATTATAGTAAGTCTGTAATATGAATTACATTGGAAACTTATCAGCTATATATTTTATGTAATAATTGTTATCAGTAAAAAGTCCAATATATAATTATAGGGCATTATGGTTAAAAGTTCATAATGTTAAATATATATATATATCTAGTGGGTCCTCCGTTGTGAAATTGTCCATATTGTATATCAGTGTATGTCAGTAACCGTAATGTAAAGCACATTAGGTATTGTAAATTGTGTAATTGTATAATTTTACAAGATTTTTCCTTGAGAATAAACATTTGTGTAACAAAACTTGGTGTGGTTATGTCCCCTGTGCAACCTGTTACAATAGCACTTAGAACCGGCAACATTTCCTTGCCACTGATTGGTTGAAATTAAGATATTGTCCGATTTCACTCAAATTTGGTATGTAGGTGTATTATGACTCTACGAACACAATTGCAACTTTGGTTGCATGATTCTGCGAATTGGCCATTATTTCCTGACCTCTGATTGGTCGAAATTTTGATATTGTCCGATTTCACTCACACTTGGTATGTAGGTGTATTAGGACTCTACGAAAACAAAATGGCCGCCATTTCTTTGCCACTGACTGGTAAAAATTTCAATATTGTCCGATATCAATCAAATTTGGTATATATGTGAATTATGACTACGAACACTCGCAATTTTTGTTTCATGATGCAGCAAAATGGCGGCTATTTATTGTCCTCTGATTGTTAAAAATTCAGATATTGTCCGATTTCACTCAAATTTGGTATATTGTGTCGCCTCCGACAAAGCGGGAAAGGCGACACGTATAATTACGCGTTATTCTTGTTTCATATGTATTCCCTGTTTTTTAAATTATAGAAATGCTGCGGATATAGAGTAATTATACTGGATTCATGCAAGATGGACAAAAAACTTGTCATTTCACATGCTTCTGAAGTAACAGTCGGTTTTAGTTTGTTCGCAACCTCGGGGAAAACATTCAATTAAACCGCACACCTACCGGCGTAAACACGTGTGAACAGGAAAACTCAAAAGTCCCTTCCCTTTAGAAACCGCGTGTCGAAAGGTATTTTAAAGCAATAAGAAAAAAGTTATGGCTACAGGAAATGAAGACCAAACTGCACTTTGCTTATCGAAGGAGTAAATGAACATGCTATGGTGTGACTATTAGTGTTGCTTTAAGCGTTTTGTAATGAATTAACACGTAACGTTAGTTTCAATGGTGGTACGATCCTCAGTGATGTTTCTATTCTTTTATTGTTATGCAGTATCGACGAGATGTATTTAAGCTATATTTATCCTTCTTTGTTCACTGTATGTCGCTTCCGCAGACGGCGCCCTGGGTAGTGGCCTTATCAAACCTGTTTTCCGATCATCACAAATGCCCCGGTAGGCACAATCAGACGCGTACCATAGGGTGTAGCGTTCTATCCAAGGATATACTGATAAGGGCCTTCAAAGACATATATCACAGACAGAACATCACGACCTACCGTGTCTAGGCTTTAACATCAGAGCTGCAGTCTAATTATTAGTTGACACCATCGTTGCATAACATTAGCAGCTGCAAAGACGTAAATTTCCAGCAAATGAACTACTGACATCTACATGGGTCGTGCTACACGGAAAAGAAGCAGCTCAAACAACTTTGATCAATACGAACACCTTTGTCGTTCCCTTAATCACTGCGAAAATAATTAGTCCTCAGAGGTACTTGCGGGGAAAGATTTACTTGTGTGGGAAGACTATACATTCTTGCACTATTATCCAATCGCCCACCGGTCCTTCTTTTAATACGTAATGCCTTCATAACGGGGCATCCTTAGTAAAATTTAAATTTTCTGTAAATGTGTTTGCCTTGTGACATGCATCTTGGGCTAATAGTTCAAAAATCGATAATGTGACATCATGGAAACTTGTATTAATACATGGGCCGAGTTATTTAAAAGCTTGTTGGCTTAATCTCTATTAATCATCGTTTTCATGCAATCTTTATAAATTCTGTCAATATATATACTGAAATCTCACAATTTGCATGAGATTTAACTCTAAAAAGGGTCTCGTTTCAGGAAAGAATTAATTCAATGATTTTGTTTAAAAGTACGGGAAAATTAAAATCTGTGTTCATCATTGTAAACTTGGCGGTGAATGTAAACACAATATAATACATTTCATTGTATACATTCTACATTCATGTGTAATGTTTAAGTATCCATTCTGTCAAATTGGGTTAAATCTGTGTGCTTCAAGTGCGATTCCTAAAATAGTCAGGACCCCTTGTGGGTGACGCCCTCGTGGCTTGGACTGGTTAACAAAATTACGTTTTTGTTCACACTTTCATAAATGTTCATTCGTCAGCATTCGTATAAACCTACCTTATACTAATACAATGGTCCTCGGACGAACCGAGTTGCTGTCATTCCAGCATTACCTATCACTTCATTTAAATAAACAAGGTACACAACCCAGCATTAACAGTTAACTTTTTCAACATTCCGGAAGTATAAGACTGATCGGATCTGCCTCTTTCATCGAAGCGCTTAAAAATCGTAGCCAATACAAGCGCTAATTAGATCTACCGATTCAGCGTATGTTGACCTACAAAATGTAGTTTGTTTGACCGGACTATTTGAGGTAAAATCTATTATGCCGCCTACACAAAATCTGTATAACTCTTGTATGAGCATTTATATACTGTATGCCGTTATATTGCTTATGACAAAAATGCATAAAGGTAAATTTTGCTGAATATTAGATGCACAACGTGAACAGGACTTCATATTAAGTATTTTACGCGCATTAGGTCTTTGTGCATACCGGAGACCTACGCCTTACCCAAGGCAAACTAGAATTAGGAACCTGCATAATATGAAATTTGGGAAGGCTCCTTCTGTTTGTTGTTTTGTTTTTTAATTTTACTCTTAATTCATCAATTTAAAGGGTTTTACGCACCTGACCTTTCTGCGTCTGCATACGTTTAGACATTTTGGGATTCCCAACTTTTGGCCCCTAACATAAGAGGACGAAACCGCTGTATGGTGCAGTTTTATTCATTTTCGGCATACTGTATCTATTAATACACGTAAAAGGTCCATCATATGTGTGAGTTACGTCATTCATATGGAGTAAATCGCCGAGCTGATGCTGTCATGGTCGTTCAATGCAATTGGTCATTATACTTGTAAGTATCACATTCTGAGTTTACTTGAGGGAGACAAACATTGCCATGCAAGTACCATTTACAGTCGAACGTGATGATTTGATGTGCTGTTTTCAAACAATAACGTGACAGATCAATCAATTTATATGTGGCTTCTTGTATTCAGTTGGTTGCTATAATAACATATTTCATAAACAACTTGTAATTTGATGCCCTTTACAGATTCTAACGTTCGAGATTTTAACCTTTTGAGTCAGGTTTTGATGTATTCTGTTGCTCAAATAGTTGATAGGCCGTGTAACAACGCTATAAAACGAAAGGGCATTGTGGTTTATAACAAGTAGGCATTAAGAGGAAAGATGAAGGACGGACGACTAATGTTGCGCCATGACAACTCGTCACTTGCCCTTCGGGTAGGTCAACTAAAAAAGGTTGTTTTTGCTCCCTATACTGACGCCGAGGTTTATGAAATTATGCGTCAGGATGACTAGTTCACACATTGTAAGTATGAGACCGGGTGGTGGTGTACTGTCGGGGACGCCTTCAGCAGTATATTTTAGTGTAGCACTTTTAATCGGCACCAGTTCCGATAAACCAATAAACTAGCCAACCAAAATAACCTTACTTACGCAAGGAGGCTTACACGAACATATGGCAGCTGTAATATGACTTGCATAATGAAAAAACCTAATGCAGAGGATTTAAGGAGTATACCCAACAATGTAATGTCGGCGTTGTGTAGTGTTTCTCTTTACATGTACAAGTATGGTATGTGGAAAGGTAGAATTCAAGTCCAGCAAATATTCGGATTTTCTTTTCTCGTGCAAATACAGGAATGATATACTGTAGCTGTTAGGATAAATATGAGAGCAACGTCCTACCTACAAACGATCAGGACATGCGTCTTAATTTGACCTAAGCAAAACATACAAAACCCAGAACGTGTAAATCAAAAGTCACAGATATGGTCACGGAAACTTTGTTCGTGTTGTAAGTCCTATGAAAAGCTTTGGTCCAACTTAAAAGGTTCTACTGAACATAACTGCATTATAAGAGAAAAAAACACCATGTCATGTCGATGTATTACATTAAACATCTGCTATAATGAAGTATATTAGTAGGATACATAGCTCCACGTAGCATCTTTGTTTAACTAGCCATGTGGCTAGTGACCTTAACTTTTTACTCGCCATATTTTCTCCCCTGAAATTGGTCTCAACAACTGAACAATACATTTTTATTAGTGCGAGCAAACGCACTATTGCAATTGCCCAATCTGTGTCCTGTGTCCGGCATGTAAACTACTTTCATGTACTACGAAAATGTGTAAATTATGTATCGTGCCACTACTTAAATGAGATTAACTGTGACTATGGAGGCTCCAGCAAACCTCGTCACGGGGACTACAAAATTCACCAGCAGAGTCTACCACTCCTTTCATTAAAGATGACTTAACACACACATATGCTGCACATTTTAAATTTAGTAATAGATACAGTATGCCGAAAAAAAAATTAAATTGCACCATACAGCTGTTTCGTCCTCCTAGGACGTTTCAGTGATGCTAGGGGCCAAAAAATGGGAATCCAAAATTTCAAAACTAATGTAGAGGCTATTCAATGGTTTCACGTTAAATATCTCAAATATTTCATGAGTGTGGCAGATTTTTTTTATATATTTTTACGATTGCGTAACACGAAACATTTGCCATACTCGTGAAATGTATTTGATATTTAACGGAAAAACTATTGAACTTTCTTTTCAGGATATTTTATAGATTCCTAAAAACAATTAAGTTTTATGAAGTTGATATTTTTTGATATTTTACTGGTAAAAAAGTAAGTAAATAGATTTGACCCCTGTGACCTTGTAAGAAAGGAACAGACTTGGTATCAATTCACCCCAGTCTGCTACAGGCCAAATATTAGTACCTTGTGCCTTTTGGTTATTAAGAAAATGTCGTTTTAGGTTTTTACATATCTGACACGTGTAGCCTTGATAATTGGCAAAGGGCATGCATTTGAACAAGCTGTAGTCCTTCATCTCAGCATTCTACTCAGTACTGGCACAGCAAATGAATACATGTACATGTCAGTAATTGTAAATATGAATATTAACAAAAGGTCCAATGGGCATGTATCGGTCGCCTGGTATTGATATCGTAGTTGTAAATTGAAAATGGACAAAGAAGCAGGCAAAATAACAGCAGTTATAATTATAAGTCATTCGTTGAATTAAAACACACATGGTTTAGAAAGTGAGTGAAAGTCATTTAATTTCACAAACTCAAACGTTATTTGAAGATTACAACAGTTTTGATATATGTGACCTTTTATTAAAAGTTGGTCGACGTAATGCATTTTAATGATCTTGATAGACATTTTTCCGGCAAGTGTTAGGCCATATTTCAGTACTCTGTAGGTTTTATTTTGCTATTTTGGAGTTTATTTGATTTTACTTTGTTTAAAAGCAAACAGCCAGCTTAGGCCATTTCCTGACATCTTCCCAGTGTGGTAGCAATTTAAATCAACACAAGTTCCGGACAGTCGCGTATCTTAGCCTCCCAAATACAAGCACACTCTAAACATACACATTGTATACACCTGGAGCCAGTCCTAAAAAAAAGCCTAAGGTGTCTATGGGACGTAAAGCAAAACCAAAACAATACGTGTATGCGATCCGAAGTATGCTTATTTGGGTTGCCACGGTTTGGTTGCGTCCTATTGACAGCTTAGCTTATTTAAGGTGAAAGGCATCCTGATGTATGCTATGCGAAAGTTTGTGTTATAATAATAATATTCAACATTTGATATAGCGCCTTATCTAGTTAACATAAGTCACTCTTAAGCGCTTTACAGTACATAGATATACAATTAGCATACAATCAATACAATTAACACATACATTCTTTCATAAACAATTCTGAGGAGTTCGCAGGAGCTGCCTTATCAGTCGCTAACTACATGTACTTGTCCTATACCACTTGGCTAATATCTCCATCTGTGCTGGAGATAATCTTTTTTCTGTTTGTGGCAGGACCGTGTTTCCAACGGCATCTTTTAGAGTGCCACCTCACTTGAAAGCTACAGCACAGATACTGCAACACCAACTACAGACTATTTTATACTCCACCTGGGTTGTTGAATGTAAGTGTATTGGGGAGGCCGCGATATGATCGGACAAGCCTCCTTCCGATACCCTGGATCTATTGCCGATTTAAAGTGCTACAAAACACGCCATGTTTATTGTATCTGCAATCCAGTTCCGTGTAATAGGACCATAACACAGAACAAAATATTGTTTAATGCTGAAGAAAAATTCCATGCTCTTCCGTTTATAAACAATTTCATTGCCCCGACATATCGTAGTAACCAGAAACGCTAGCACGTTCGTAGTGTATACCTAAATTAACTTTTAATTAAATAGATAAAAGCGTTTACTAAGCAGACAAATGCTTTTAAAAGTTATGAATTTGTGAAACGACGAAAACATCATTTTATCGTCTATTTGATCACATACATTCATTTTACGTTCTATGCTTTTGCTGTCATGTTGCACTCTACAAGATTTGATTCATGGGAAAGCGGAGGCATAAATATCCGATCTAAATCAAATGTAAGGAACTTTAGGCAAGCATGATTCTTAATTAAATAGAAGAATATAGTTTCGTTGGGGATGGATTATGTGATTACAGGTTTATGAGGCTGACACCTGTTTGAAGATGTTATCGGAGTGATTGTATGTCAAAAATATCACTTTTATGTTTAATTTGATACACATATGTTGATGGTACCATACATCATGCAATATGTTTTTTCGCATCTTGGAATCAAACTGTCATGACTGTTAATTATAAAGTGCATTTCAGCTCTCAAATATTCCTTTTAACAAGGCTTCAAATGTAATATTGTTAAATGAAGGTGTGCTAAAATAACTCACAACTAACAAGTCTTATGAAAAATCTATTAAATTTATGTATGCTTACAAAGGCAGAATGTAATTAACATCCGCATAGTTCTCTCTCTATAAGGCAATAAACAAACTGTTATACGTGACTTTTTAAGACAATAAGGAATCTTAAGGAAGTTTCTTAATGCGAAGCCACTCTACATGTACATCATTGTTAAAACCGATGGCAATAAAGCTGCTAGGATTGGGTTTGTTTTTTATAGACTATAACTCTTGACTCGTGAACAGCTACGGCCTCCGAGTGTGTGCAATGTGAGTATACTGTTTTAAGGCTGAGGTTATGTTCATATCAGCGTTTTAGTGATAGTCCGGTTTTGTGCCGATTTAAAGCGCAACCACACCGAGGTATACAACGGAAGGCCCCCAGCAGAACACCCCACCCGGTCACATTATACTGTGATAACGGATGAACCAGTCGTTCAACTCCCTTAATGCTGAGCGCCAAGCAAGGAGTAGTACACATGTAACTACCTTTTGTTGAGGCTATAACATGTCTCGACCAAGGGACATATTGTCATAGAAAAACTGAGATGTCGAGTTTATTTTGCTTTCGATAATATATGCTTCATATCCAGATAATTGTTTTCAATACAATTGCGATGAAATAAAATGGTTTACTTTTATCTTTAATCACGGTTATTCCGTTTCCAGTCTGCGTACCAATTAAAGACGATGTATCCAAATAATTTAGTATGATGCCGACACAAGCCAATCCCTTTAATTAAGTTCACACATAATTTCGGTATTCCACGCGGTAGAAGTTCATAAAGGTATCGTACATGTACTTCCCCTATCATGTGTCTTGTAAACGTTAAGGCCCGGACGTCATTTCACGGTTGGACTATTTTTATATGCGGAGGTTTCGGAGTAATATCACTACTGTATGACGTTTCAAATGGGTGTTTAAGGAGGTAATTAATTATCCGTGCAAGTATCCTCGTTATTATGATATCCTGATACGTGACGGGTCTGATCCAAGCTGACTTAGGCAGATCAAGATTCGTACGGCTTGGTCCAATATTTGTCCGAATATAGAATCACATGACTAGACGAACCGGGCATGGCATACTCATTAATTGCTCTCTTCCGGTAGCCTCCGGATCTGTTTGTATCACGTTTTCTTGTTTTATGCACTGCGACCACGACAACAAACAGCTAATCAAACGTATTTTCCTTCAATTTTTATTATTTAAATCAAAGTAACTAGGACGAAAGGTTATGTGATCGAAATAGACTTCAGTGTTCATTCCACTATTTGCACTTTGAATTTCCAGAGGCGCATTTTCACCAACACATTTGTCTCTTAAAAGAAAATCTTTAAAAGGTAGCTCACGAACATATAACAGTAAACAGCGATTGTATTCCAAAAGAGTTTAATCATTATATACTGTAAACAGCACAACAATCAAATTGGTTTTGTTAATTTTTTGTTTTACGCCAGAGAGGGCCGGTTTCAGAGATGGAGGAAAGCCGAAGTACCCGGAGAAAAACCACCGACCTACGGTAAGTACCTGGTAACTGCCTCACGTGGGTTTCGAACTCGTAACCCAGAGGTTGAGGACTAGTGGTAGAATTTAGTGACACCCTAACCATCGTAGCCTCTAAAACATTTAAAAACATAGATTATTATAGTATACGTACATTCAAGACCGGGTGATTTTGATGGTCATCGGTCAAATTAAAAGGTTACTGTTGACAACTTTAGGAATAAAAAAGCTTGTGTACAAGATATCCCATGATCCCCTTGACATATTTGGTTCATATGCACCACATATAATGCAGTTCTCCACCTAATTACGTGGTCATTTGTCAAGGTTAAAGGGTCAAAGGTCATATAATGGAACTCTTGACCATTTTTGTGGAGGTATTTCTATGTGAATCCCTGCTCACTTGGAATTTATAATTGATACTATTGACTGTTTTATTGCCCGTTAATACCGGAAAGGTTAAGACCAGCAAAAGGATGACAAAAAACAAACGCAAAACAAAAACATCAAATAAATCTAAAGGCAAAAAACAATGCAAACAAATAGAATAGGGGTTATTTAAGTTTTATCGAGGTAATTTTCACATTATTCAAGTTTATTATCACTAATATAGCTTGCAGCATGCCTTTAATTCGATATGACATACATTGGGGTTTAAGAGGAAGAGAGATCATTTCCCTCGAAATCCCTGGGAATCTGGTTGACGCCACTGAAGAGAAAGAGCAGAGAAGTAACAGAGGAGGTGATACCGATCCCGAGGTTTCCAATGAGGAAACGATCCGTTTTTGTTCCCTCTTACTGAACCAAGAAACCTTTCACAGGGGTAACATTTTAGTCACATTCTTTAATATGAAGTGAATGAATCATTCTTTCTCAAAACGCACACGGGGCATGGACCAAAAAGCATGTTCAAATTTGTCCCTGCATGACTGGGTTCCAAAAACATAAGGCAATGAATAATGTATGTAGTTTAAGTACAATATATTCCGCTGATCGCCACCCAGCACCAAAGTGTGGAATGCCAATCTTGTTGACACGCGCGTGCTGAAATGTTTCACAATTAATGTGACGGTTCTCTTGTTTTGTCTGCATCGCCGGCCAATCGTGTCAGTAGACATTGTACTCTAGATGACGTGACAAGTACATAATAAGAGAAAGTTTTATTGTATTTTTCAATGAAACTCGTTTTGGATTCAATTTCCGTGCTCGAACTATGTCAGCGGTCAGCACTGATTAAGTCATGAACGTACAAAATGTATGTACTTTTCCTTTAAAGGAGTGCAAACTCCTTGTAAAACGGAGTGAGAACAAGGATCTGTATTTTAATCAAATTGGAAATGTATTGAAAGTACGTACTGCCTGGTACATGTATGAAGGACACGGTGATCTAGTGGTAGGACACTGGGCTAGTGTCGTGATCAAATGGCTGCGAGTTCGAGTCCCGGCACCTGTGTTGTATTTTTTAACAATATACTTTATTTCGCTTGTTCAAATCTACTTAGCTATAACTCAGTACGTGGTTAGGCAAAGCTAGAAATTTGAAATAAATTAATAAACTTTATTCTTTTACATCAATTAGGAAACAAGTTATCTAACGTATATAAATCACTCTTGTTGACAAGGATATTAGCACGCGATGGGTCTTATTGAAGGAGGAAACTGGAGTACCCGGATAAAACAGATATATGGTCGGAGAGGTGACCCCATACCTTTTTACGTCCGGTCGGAGAATCGAATCCCGGCCGTCAAGGTGAAATGCAATTTCGCTATCCACTGCAGCATCCGACCACCCAATTATAGAATTTTTGCTGTGAGCGCCAAAATGACAGCGCGGATTGTATGCTCCACACGGGCTTGAAAAGGCTATTAGCTTGTTGTTTAGGCCCTATAACAACGATAAAATAATATTGTTATGAACCGCTTTGACAGGTCCTATAGGTTTTGTTAAGCCGTATTTATGAACCTCGAATTATCATTATAATTATCAAGGAAAAGTACACACACTAATATGCTTACATCAACCTGAATTTGTCGGATACAGTTTATCCAAGGTCTTCTGATTACACATCAAATCGGAGAACGTTTGATTTTAAATCTGTTAGTGGAATTGGTACAGCAGTGGGTGATTGGCGGGTTATCACCGCCTCTTGTTCAGCACCACAACTGTTACTCCGAGGAAGCCATTTGTGGAGAAAACACCACAAGTAAGGATATCAACTTGATATCGGCTACCCAAACTTTATGGCCAGTTTGTTATGGAACACCATATTGTAGAGAACAACTAGTTGCTGACATTACAAATTGATTTATTTAGTATTTATTAATAGTTTTGAATATTGTACAATTTTTAATAAACGTTACGCGGATATGATTTCAAGCACTAACTTTTTGCTTTTAGGCACTAGATTGATAATGTAAATGCTTCGTTATCATATTGCTAAGATTTCCCATTACTAACATAACAATGTTGTATTATAAACTTGAGAAGTAGATATTTGGTTTGTTAATAATTGGACTTTTTTCGATATTCAAACCAGAAATGTGAACCTTAAATGCCCCCCGCTCCCATATGAAAGCAGTTCTGCAAAAATTCATGGAACTTTGACAATATTTGGATTTCGACCAATCAGAGACCATGAAATGTCTTTTAGTTTTCACAAAATTAGTACTGGTATTACTTTCCTATTGCCAGAATACACACACACTAAATTTCATTTAAATCTGACAATATTTAAATTTCGACCAATCAGAAGCGGCCATCTTGAATCATAATTCCATATTTTTTTCGGAGTGCTGAACGTTTCCATCCCTCCCACCAAGTTTCATCATAATCCGTAAAGTACATTTTATTGTAGAAGAACATGTATTACAAGATATGGTTTTAGCCAATCAAAGGCCGTGCCGGCCATCTTGGATGCTTTATCTGGAATAAAAGAGCAAGATGCACAACAGGACATTACACTCATTATGATATGCCAAGTGTAAAGGCAATCATATCAGTAATTATTTAATTAAGCTGGTTACATGACCATGGGACGGGACGGACATGGGTAACACTATATGCTCCCCCACCCATTTCATGGCGGGGGCATTCAAATGCAAAGGTCATGGCGTAGTCAACAACGTCACCTTTTGGCCTCTAATGCTGGAAACAGCATGGCAATGATATGAGAAGTATGCTACCACATCGATCTTGATAACTTTACAGAGAAAGCAAGGGACATGCCTACATGAGCGAACGACATAGAACGATCTGTCTTGTGTCTGCAAGCTGTTAGGTTTGTTATACAATGTACATGAGTGATGGCTAATTTTATTTTATAGGGCACTTCCAATTTTACATGTTCTTTTAAGGTATACATTGATACTCCGAGTAACAACGTAATTAACAGGGGGACATCTTCATGTTAGATTTCATTTGATATTTCACTAGTATAATGTTTCATAACCCTAATCAATTGCCCACAGACCTCAGGAATTGATCTAAGCTCAGGTTGCATTTTCCTTGGGTTGATAACCTTTAAAAAAAGTTAGGTTTAAATCTCCCTCGAAGCCAACAGGAGAACCATAAAGAATATCCTCGTAGGATTTCAATTACAAAACGTCGCGTAGCTGATATATCGGAAAAGCTAGACGTAGCCACTGGTAGTTACATTAATATCAGGGGATTTATTAGTATCCAGACCTCATTATTAATCAGTGGCCTAGATTCCTTTGAACTAATAGTGTTACGATAACATTGCAAACACTTTGACAAACGATTCCAGAAAACGTCGTCCCGACCTTGGACAGTTCACGTAGCTTGATAAATTGGAAGTTTGTAGGAATTGCACCGTACACTTAACATCTATCAAGTTTCTCTATATAGATCCGAGACGCAATGAGTGAATACATGTAAACGTAAATCAGACCATCGGTAAGCTAATACAGACATTCGTAACGTTGATAAAGTGTTTTCTTAACCAAACTTAAAAGTGTTTAGAGGTACCACATATGGAATGACAAATTGAAAGTAAAATATGATGCCATGGTTTCATAATACATATTGAGACCATGTTAAGAAACAAGATCCTAAACGAGCCATAATGCTTGAATGAATTCAAGTCGAATATGTCACAGCATACGAGTTTAATCTTGAATTTCTGAAATGGCCGAGACGTTTATTATTCATTTTCTGTATTGTTTAGTGGCTCATTAATTCGCATGCAGCAAAATATTGTAACTTTGTGTTCAGGGGTCATAACTAAAGTTCCACACCAAGTTGTGTTACGCAAATATTAATTCTTTAGGAAAACCCTGTAAAATATACAAGTACACAATTTTAGGAGTCACAAAATGCAAAACATAGTGTGCTTTACATTATCATTTCTGACATACTTTGACGTATATATTGTTCATGTTTACTGGGTCCGAAAATAAGAGCTGAAAATAAATAACCTGCCCTTCTTTTTTACCAAATATAATGAATATGAAAACTTTTAAAATTAATAGAACTTGCTTTACCTTTAAAGAAAGAGAAGCCATCTCGTTGACTCCTAGATAGATATTAACATTATGATCTATTTACCACAATTACCTATAATATTATGTAATTTATAATATGCTTTCTGTATTAGGCGGAATATAAAGTTTAGAGAATGTAGTACGTTGTATAATTTGTAGGAGCCGTCATGTATATACGTCCACACCCATGGGTCGTCATTGATATAGTCACCTGGATGGCGTGGCCCTACAGGTCGGGTACACTCAAGTCATGTGACAAACATTTACATAACATACACGGGGTACATGTACGGGTCGCCGGAAACTGGACATTATATAAAAAATACAACACGCGGGAATACGATTTTTTTACAAACTCAACCAGGTGCACATTAAATACATAAAACGACAAACAATATCAAAACTCTCTCACACCATCCTAACAAATATATATGCCTCTTTGGCAATTTTAAACATTACTATATAAAGGTACATATAATACAATTTAAAAAATAACCAAACTGCTAAAATATCACTATGAGGAGGGGGGGGGGGCATTTACAAGAAGTTAACACAATAGATTTGTATATTAAAGTTTTGATAAATAACACACGCATTGGATACTGTGATAATTGTACGTTATACATAACATTTCGTTTTTATATTAAATCGGCACGTAAAATGTTTTAACTATAAATAGTTGGATCACAAGCATGACGAGGCGGGTCTTCCTTTTAAAAACATGATCATGTTACTAGTTTGATTTAATTTATTTAACACCCTCAGTGATCTAATTGATTTAACATCTGAGGTTGTGTTTTTGAGACAAAAATGTTAATAAAAAAATACATTCATCTGCTATCATTTTGACTTAAGCATGTATGTTGTAGAGTGTTTTGATATGGTTATTGAGTGTTTACATAATAATTATACATTACCTTTATTAAGGAACAAAATTGCTGACGGGCGAACGTATTCTAAAAGTCGAAGACTATAACAAATGTATCGTCATTTCTAAGAGGAATTGCATATAGTTATGAACAAAACAGATGAAAGAAAAATAAGTACCGGACACAATCATTTTTAAAGAATAAATGAGGATCATCAAATGACCTAAGCTGTTTTTAGAAAGAACAAAACCAAACCAAACCTAAATCATAAATGGTGGGCGCCAGGATACAGTGTACATGTACTTCTAGGTACTCATGTTTCCAGAATGGTATGAAAAACAGCTTGAAAACATGAACCTGCATTTTTTATCATCTTTTTTTGTGTGTGGCAATCGAAAACGTATAATTATAATACATAAGCTTAAGATATGTTTGCATTTTAAACACTTTAATTTCGTTACCGTTATTCCTAACAGAGATGCGTCCGATATTGTAGAATGGATTTTAAATTGCATCAAATATATTTTCGTTTCGCATTTATTTTCACCACCAATCTGGATGTTTAAAATATAATATGTATTTTTTCGATTGTTATCTTGATGTATGTTACGAATACAGCACTGCATAATCGGAACATATATTTTTAGGTCAAAGATTTGTGATAATCGATGATGTTTGCCCACGTTAAACTACTATCAAATTTAAACGCAGTTTTAAATTGCGTTTTTATCCAATATTCCGAATGTGTAGCTATCAAAAGCTAGGTAATATCCTCGCGTCCTTGAGGAACATAGGCAGCTGAATCTGTATCCCGTATCGAATAATTCCTGTACGTATAGGATCCAGCGGCTATCTGTTACTGAAATAGTCCTAGGAGATTTCAAAATACGGACTACTCACATAAAATCCGGCTATCAATTGTTTAATGAGTTCATTAATTTGAAACTTTGCGTGGCTAGGCAACATGTAGACGGTATTCTGTAAACCTGGGCTCCACCGACCGGAACAGTAAACCATAGACTATAACCTGAAGCCGACAACGGGGACCGGATTTCATTGATCACATTTACTTTGACGTTTTAGATTATGTATAAGATATTAGATGTAAAGATCCTCGAATTCGGAATGACACGGTGAACAATATGTTTAATAGTCTAACCATTCTACGCAAAATAGAGCTGAACCTCAAACAAATTGCAAAAGAAACCATTTATTCATTATCATAACCTTTATTGAGGGGTTAAACACATATACAAATTCGAAACCACAGAACAAATGGGAAAGGTCAATTTTAAGGGGTCAAAGGTCACAATAGCCGTTAGTAATATTCCATACACAAATTCATTGACAATATGATGAAATAGATATTTCACTGACTCTGTGTTACAATTAATCCAAAACAATGAATATGTTTTCACTATTTTTGAGCCAATATACGTAAATGAAAGCGAAATAAACAATTAAAACATTCAAATGGAGATTAAAATAGCAATTTTTTGGGACGAAATGTCTTATTATTTTGACATTTTACCGGAATTTTTGTATATCAGGGTTTTTTATCAACCACATGTTCTATAAAGTGATTATTACATACTCAAAACATGTTTGTAAAACATGTTAATTGTATCTCTAAGTTATACTAATTTCCAGTAGATATGATATGGACGAGATCTGGTGGGGACGAGATGACTCGTTCCAATTACAAGGACTCACACAACTAAATAATTTACTATATGTTATTACTAAGCTTTAGAGCTAATAACTTTAATACTTGAAGTTCAACACTAATGACAGCTGCCTAGATTCACAGATACATACATGGCAAAGACTTCAAATGACATTTTATCAGGAGTTTCGTGGCATTTTAGCTCGCTACGGGCGTCTGCTTCGGACAACTGGAAATTTACATGTCAAACCAGTGAAATGGGACTGGAACACCCTCTGACTTTTGACCCCATATCAATTCGCTATCACATATCAAAATCTACCAACAGTATACATTTTTGTAAAGTTAAATATCTATAGACTTTATTCAATGCAGAATATATCAACAATTACCTATTTAGATTATTCAAAATCACTGTACTTAGCCGGAACAAATTTTCGGTAGGGACTACAAACGTATGAAACACTTCGTGATAGGCTGATTTAGTTGTGCGAGTTCTTTAAAGCGATCAGGACAGTACCTTGAATTGATCATCAATCCATCATTTTATGCCTCATCAAAAACTTAGCAAATCTATTAATGCATGATTGTATCAATAAAGAATACAGATGGTTGTTCGTACCATCAAAATTCGCACCTTGAGTTCACATGAGATAATAATTGAACACCCTGACGTCACAAATAAGCGTTTCCGGTTTTTTTGCAAATATCAGTGCTAAAATCAAAATACTGCTTGAATTGTACAATATAGTACATTAAAAGGGACATTTGTTACCAACATATGTACATTTGAAATGAGTTTCAATAGTTCAATGAATATATAAGTATTGCTATAGGCTAAATTTATTCCTATCTTCCAAAACAGAATGCATATAGTCCTCGAAGCTCCATATTTTAACAGCATAAACAAAAATTAAACTTTCAGTTTGAAAGACGTTTTCTGGGGCTATTTGAACTACAAAACAAACCACATAAAGACAAAAAATGATGCATGGCTATATATTCTAAAGTAACTGAGCTATGCCTCATCCTCAATTAGTCCAGATGAATTGGAACAACTATTTCCTTTGCAGTCCTTGCAGACTACAGAACACTCTAGTCCATGTTTCCTACAGGTGCACCTCCTTGTGTCACAGCTCGTTTTGCAATGGCAGCTAATGATCTGAAGTAAGCTTTCAGGAGCTGCTGGTTTATTTGTCCTTGTAGGTAGCAGCATACCGTCATCCATTGACCATCCCCATTCACAAGGGTTCATATCGAAATCATTTACCCATGTTTGCACTTGTAAATAAGTCCTCATGCTATGGAAACTTGCAGCAGCCGACGTTGGCGGAATCGTATGTATCTGAACACACGTTTTGTTTGTTAAAACACGATGCGCAAACTTCCGATATCTTAGTAGGTCTAGACCTTCATGAATGACTCCGGCATATAACGCAGTAATCAAATGTTCGCCAGCCATAATCACCTGTGCTTTCATGTTTTTCGTAGGAAAGGCACGTGATTGTGACTTCAAGAATTCATCATCTCGAATCTTCTTCAGCGATGCAGCTTTACTGATTCCGAACATCCTAGAAGTGGTATCACAACCGCTTATAGCGTGAATAACAAGCAGAACCTCACAAATATCGGGTCCAAGAGCAGTTTTTGTCTTTCGTACGTCCCACACCTTGGTTTTACCTCTAGAGACATGATCTGATCTGAAGTACAGCGGCTGAGATAATGTCAAATCTAAATGAAACAGAAGCAGAACAAGTAAGTCGGTGTCCTCTCCTAACAACACGGTCGGCTTTGACAACGCTGAAGATACAGCAGTACTTGCAATGAGGAAATCATCATCAGAAGTTGTATTTTTTGTTCCAAATCCACTTTCGGACATCTTTTTACTCAACAGTTTGATGAAATTTTCCTTATTTGCACGGTTTGCAAGGAACATGTCTTTCTTGGTCCTAAATGTTTTCAGTGAAGCTCACTTGAGTACCTTTGATTCCTCTTGTTCGTCTAAGATGAACTGCATCTTTTGTGTCGGGACCAGAGGAATAACCATCAAATACCACGATACAATTGGTATGGGCATACTTGATGCAATCAATGTATCTCTGACAGATCTGTCCAAACGTTGAACCATTTTGCCACTGTATCCGATGAAGCAGGGATCCACCGTCGATGACATATTGGAACCCATCAGCCGTATGATCTTGTGCCTCACAGTCCCCGTAGTTCCATATTGCATCTAATAGAGCCGACTTTTGTGCCATTCTCATCATACCTGAGGATTCAAATATGGAACTTGGGAAGCCACACAGTTCAAATGTAAATATTTCGGATCTTTCTTCTTCGATATTGTCGGCAGCAGCCATAAATCTTTGAAACAGCAGTTGAGGATCTATTTGTATACTTTCGTCTCTGAGTTTAAAAGAGGCCTGTTCGTTCATTCTGATGGCTTGATTCTTTCTTTTAAACGTGAAGTCAACCACCCCTACATCGTTCATGGAGTTTAAAATTCCAATTCCAACTTCTTTGGCGATATCAACATTTTCCTTGGAGTCAGCTGTTACACCAGTTTCAATATTTCTAAGGTTGGCTTCCTCGATGAATGGGTCACGAATAGCTATGAAATTGGCTAGTGTTTTAATGTCTGTGCAGTCACGCTTTTTCCTGGACACCCCCTCTTCCTTGTGCTGATCACTGGTTCGAAAATTCAGCGATGTCAACTCCTGAATAGCGAGGTTAACTTCTGCGAAATCTGGCATCGCCAATATCCATTCCGCCCTCTGACTGTCTGTCATGCCCCTGCCTCTTGTTAAACCACCAGATGTTTTGATGCTTCTCATAAGGATCTGTTCTATCGCTAAATCTGATGAAAGGCCGCACCAAAACTTATCCGATCTTCTAATGACATGGTATCCACGTTGTAAGAAAGAGTATACTTCCGGATGAGTATTTGGGAGAGCGTTCATATCTTGTAGATATATTCTGATTGACTTAACGTACAAGTTGTGGCCAGCAGCCGCGAGATATGGCAACATCTCTTTCAGTGATCGTAAGTGCAGCTTCCAGTTCCCAGTTCGTTCAGCTCTGATGAAATTTCTAAGGATTTCAACCATGTCCATAAACTGGAACCATAGACTTGACGTTCTGAAACTTTTGTGTGTTGTCCTGAACTCGTCTATTTTTGAACTGATTACATCGATGGTAGGACTGGCATCCAGTAGCATCTTGGAAGAAAATTGATGGTGCATCTGCACTCCAAGGCCAATTTGAAGAGGGGCAATAAGTGTTCTTGGTCGACATGCCTGGATAATAGCGTGTCCGATCGATGCTACTTTGTGAGCCGAATCAGCCTGTCCAAAAATATCAGTAAGGAACATCTGAAGGGCTTCTGGGACGAAATCTGTATTTTGTGCAATTGACGAAATATAATCTGCTGAAGGGTATTCCGACTTGAAAGTAGCTGAAATTGATTTTATGTCAGCTTTTATCAGCTTTGCAGCAGTGTGAATTACAGCTTTCTTCTCTTCGTCGGGATCTAATGTCTTTGGTCGTTGATAAAACCCGTGTAGTATATGTGATGCATTTTCTTTAAATGTTATCACGTTAGGCTGTCCATTGATGTTTGTGATGATGATTGATGAACCAAAGTAACTTAACAGTCTCCTTTTCATGTACACCGTACTGAATGCCTCTTCACCGCATAGTTTTTTCCATTGATCTCACTAGATCATTCACCGTTACTTGCTCTGTATCATTTTCCGCGATATGTTCAACCAGCTGGAGAAATGCTTTCTCTGATCTAGATTTCTTTGGACGTCCAGGGGTGCTAGTAATACTTGTGTCATCTGTCATCCGAGACTTTGGAAGCTGTCGTTTTGTCGAAAAGTTGATACTACACTGGTGATGGTAAACAGCATCCGCCGCATGGAGATCAGATGAGGCCATATTGAGTCGCCCTAGTACTTCTGCCGCCCACTCGTCATTCCTTAAGGCACATGTCTCTTTCAGTGTTTTGTTATATTCAATGGTCTTCACTGGATACGCATCGGGGCCTCTTTTTCTTTCGTTGATTTTGGCATGTTGACCACAATACAGGCAATTTTCTTTAAAATTAAAGTCTGGTGTTGTCGATCGAAGGGCTCTTTGGTCCAGTAGGTGTATTACCAGCCTCATTTCTGTAATCAGATGAATTAGGATTCACGTAATCCCTGCGACAATCTTTGTGAATCAGCTGTCCGGTTATGTTTCTAATTGAGTCTCCTTTGTGTTCACTCACCTCATTTATTGTCTCACTTCCTTTTTTTCTTAACTTACATGTTGCGGGACCATCATCAGAGAGGGTTTGCATGCAGAACACACATGCTTCCATCACGATCTGAAATGTATTCAAAGAAATTCGTAGGAATCAAATACAGGTAAACACGTTGACACGTTTTGATAATTTTGACAGTTTAAACACAGGAGCAAAGAATGATACATATCATTTACACCCTACATAACGTATTTACTATGTTAATCATGTGTATTATTTAGTATTTCTGAGAAAAAGTTTACTTATAAAATACGGAAAAATATGAACAAAACATACCCATATATAAACATAAGTAATAATTACAAGATATGAATAAAATATCAGATATCTAAAACAACTTATTGCTTAAATTGCTTGAAAACAAGTATCTAACGAAATCTAACGATCTGAAATGTATTCAAAGAAATTCGTAGGAATCAAATACAGGTAAACACGTTGACACGTTTTGATAATTTTGACAGTTTAAACACAGGAGCAAAGAATGATACATATCATTTACATCCTACATAACGTATTTACTATGTTAATCATGTGTATTATTTAGTATTTCTGAGAAAAAGTTTACTTATAAAATACGGAAAAATATGAACAAAACATACCCATATATAAACATGAAGTAATAATTACAAGATATGAATAAAATATCAGATATCTAAAACAACTTATTGCTTAAATTGCTTGAAAACAAGTATCTAACGAAAAAACGGAAAAATTGCAAATAGCGTACGCAAATTACAAAACGTGCTCCATTTTTACCCATACGAGCTTCCATACTTTTTTACTCCAAACAAATCGGTACTTTATGTTCTTCAATATTTTTCCTCGTTTGCGTTATTTAATGGTATAATTGATTAATTTGTACTAATAGATATATTTATTCATCCTTATTGGTCATTTTATACAAGTTTTGGGGATAATATCGGTAACACAATAAAGAAATACCACCGATATTGTCATGTCCAGTAAACAGACGAAAAATATAATACAAAATCATAAATACATCCATTCATGACATGCTCATTGATTGACTGCACTCATAAAACTAGTATTTAATCGAAACCAAGAGCATTTGCACTTCTTATTTGATGAATATCGTATACTTACCAACAATGACAGCGAAGGGAACATGAGTCGTCTGCTAGTGACAAGATAGTTACCTCCCTTCGTAGTACTCTTCACATGTACGGCGGCCCATACTTGCCATATAGATAGTAGGCAATATTTTACATACAAAAATTAAAAATAAGTTATTTTCCCATTTTTCGATTTCTTTCGAATTTTAACATGTGGTATATACATATGATATCTACTTATAACAGATAAGTTTGTTTCTTTTGCAATTTGTTTGAGGTATACTGATAGAATGTTTAGACTATAAAGGACACGTACAATTAGAGTGTATTCACGGTAGTGTCAGTAATATTTATGTTTGTGGCCTCCCGTGATGCGTGCGAAAGTGTTTTGAGTTTTTAATAATTCGTCACAGGCATATTTTCCTGGATTTAATGCAATACATTTTGACAATATCATTGTGTAGGGTATAAAACCTTGAGTATTGGTTTTACCTTTCAGATGTTAACAACGTATTATTGTGTTTACAACACTTTACAGGATGCATCACAAAGTTAGAGAGGGGTCGAAACTAGAATAAGCCTTTCTGACTGTTGTTGGTTTGACATTTGTACTTCTTTCTAGTCCTTGGTTAATACATGAATGAACTGTGCTTATCTTTTAAACATGAAATGAACTCTTGCTTCTCTGAACGCTATTATACTGTTTCTTTATTAGTTTCCAGAGTAATGGCCCTTTTCGTCTACAGTGGGTAGATTAGATTTATAACTAAAATGGCTAATTATCTCGGAAACAGTAGGTATTTTGTTTACACTTACACATTGGAATAACATTCAAATTTCTGAAGTCATAGGGTCAGAAGTCAAGGTCATAGATGAGTTACGTTACTGAAATGAGAGGTCATTATCATGATTAACTGTTAAAAGATATATGGGATAAAGACTCGCAGTATACCTGAATCTGTAGTGCAGCATTCGATCACTAATTCACTATGGCCTGAGCATCAAGGTCAAGGGGGCAAACTATTTAAACATGCAAAGGTGTACGCCAAGGTGATGCTATCGGTCCCGCACTGTATCTAATTTTGCTAAGTATACACTGTCATTGTAATCCAATCATCATTTGCGACTACCATGAGTCAGTCTTGTGGACTTCTGTAATGAACTTCATTTCAATAGGAACTTATTCATATACTTTTGCATTTTTTTAATTCAGCGGGAGATAGTTTCTCTTATAGGTAATATAATTATTCTCTTAAAAAACAAATATCTTGTTCGGGCGATAACTTTAAAACCGTTCAAAGGGGAGATGTTCATTCTTGTTCATAAAAAAGCGAAATAATTGAATGCTGCGAAAGGACACATCATTTAAAGATCATTTATAAACCTAGGTCATGCAAAGCATACTTACTCCTCAACTGGATGTGGAAAGGCATCCTGGCCTTGAAAGTAGATGAAGGTGGCTAGGAGAATGTACAAAAATCATAGTAAAACGTCCTAGAAACTAATTTTACTGACTTAATATGTGCAAAATTATAGACACAGCAATAAAAAAACTACACAAGCTTCATATGTTTTCTTAACCTTTCACGTTGTTATACAGAATCTAGCCATGCTATAAACATTATACCCAGGTATTACTTTTTGATTCAAGGGATTAAACCATGTCTAACGCTTTAATAACATTACATAATGTTATCAAATTGCATACTATATTTAGTTATTTTATCAATCAAGGTTACTTATCCATTGTTTTCTTATTTAAAATCTGCCAAAATACATTACCATTGGATTTTATTATGATTTTTACAGTGTCGAATGGTCATACTCGTGTGTATAGGAGGTCGATATCCCTCTCAGTAACTATTTAAAGAGAAATAAAGCTCCGCATGACCCGAGTGTATACATAAACTAAACGTCATTTCTCAGTACTCAGAAGCGTCGCAAAAGAGGTTGACATGTTTCAAATCCGATAGACTATATTTCTGAAGATGTCAGCCTTAATGTTCTATTTCAAAGGATCTTAAGTAAGAAGGATCTTAAGTAAGACATGAATGTATTTTATAGCCCATGAACAAGTTCAATATATTCTAATTACATATATATATTCCGATTTTAATTCGGGTCTTTGTTGACCAGGAAGTGAAAGTTATGGTGGCTACTGCATCAATTAGGGTACTTGTTGAAGCTTAAAGTGTTGACGTAACGTAGGGCAACATGGCGTAAACATGACGTCACATTATCGTCTTGTGGTCTAGACTGCATCTTTACTCATATGCGTTCATTTTATATTAATATTTCGTTTATCGGAAGACATCATGCAAAATGTCATTATAAGACAATGTGAATCGGAATATTAAAAATTGAGTATAGTGAATTATATTTTTTCAAAGACCAACAGCAGGTCAGGCAAGTATTGACCGGTTTATTGCTATACACACATCTGTATTACGCCTTAATCGCGTTACTTCTACGTAAACTTAGCTGTTAATAAAACGCTAAACCAAGTTAACAAAAACATTTAATTGGTAATAACCCACATTTAGATCTCTTCGGCAATATAAGCTACTGTAGTTTGATATAAACCCGTCATAACACTTCAAAATGATGTACGTCGAAACATCACTTGTGCCCAGTTTCGCCGTCCGTTTGTTCTTCAAGTGGCATGTAAATGTTAACTCAAAAAAACTTACGTTCAATTGAATGAAGGTATGGATATAAACCAATTCCGATCACACTGCATCTCGTTTAAATTACCACCATGATTACTACATACGACATTTGAAAGATAGTGTTGTAGACTTATGTACAGCCAATGAAATAATTGCCGACAGTACGAATACATTCGCGAAACACCAACTAACACAACATATACTCTCGCATTACATTGCATAAATCCAGAAGCCATCCCTAAATGGCATTAGTTGTCCAAGGATTTTATTTTCTTCTCAGAAAAAACAACGTTTTTTCCTTTGAGTAATTTAGTGAGATTCCTGCTCTGTAGCTTGTTTCGTTTGAAACATTATCGTTTGAAACATTGCCCATAACTCAAAATACTAAGACGGTAATGGGATTAAGCCAAGGGCCGAATTTTCCGCGGTTAAGGGGACATACTTTTCATTCCTACATAGTTCTCTGTTTCGGGAGGGAAAAAATGATTACAAATCTCCACAGTTCATGTACTTTTCATTTAAAAGCGTCATGCATTTATAAGCAAGTAAATTCACGACATTTGACATTTTTCATAATACACAAACATTGTCGTTCCGGCAGGACATAAGTAGCATATAACAATTGATCGTAAAATGTATGCACTTTGTGTTACTGAATCTGTATAATGTTTGATATGTGTGGTAATTGTTTTGTTTTTAAATGATTCTAGCCTGATTGACAACAGCCCACTTTAAGCTTCACTGCTGCACAATCGTCTAGGCCGTGATAAACACAAGTCGTTTAAAATGTTAATTGCTAATTCCCTGCTTCACAGTCGGCATTTGCAGGAATAAGTCGGTTTGGTGTAATTTGTTTAACGTCCTTCTACAGCTAAGGTCATTTCAGGACGATCTCCCAGTGCAAGGAGTGCATGTGTTGAATGATTGTACAAAAATACACAAGTGAGCAGTACCTTACAATTAAGATTAAGATACACTTCAAAGTCGATCTGAATAATGAATCAAACTGCACCATACGGCTGTATCGGTCTTCTAATACTCGTCAAGGATGCTAAGAAAGAGCCTGACAAATGATGCCTATGAAGCGACTGATGAATCAAAATGCGCTTTTATTTAGGAAGCTGTGATATGTTTGCGGAAGCCTCCTTTCTCAGGTAATTGAAGAGTAACAACGGGTGAACCAGTCGTTCCACTCTTATATGTCTGGCGACAAGAAGCAGGGAGTAGCAACTACCTTCTTTCAAGACACTTTATGGGCACCATCTCTGTCTCATTGACATATATTCTGTGTCTTTAAGTGCTATGAAGATGGACGTTTTTGAGTATACTGATTGTTTTGATTGATAATGATACTCGGTTCTCCTTTTGAGAACTTTATGTTAACTTGCTACATGATACGCGTTTTACATCGGGTCGTCAGCTGATAGGTAGATATGCGACGCAGCTGTCAGGAACCGAGCTGCCATATTCAGAAACAGTTCATCGTCCTCTATTTCTGGGTGTTTACATCCAAATAGAATTTGTATCAAGCCTTCGTCTTATAATTTATCAATAGCACGGAATGTTTCTGTCGCACATATGCATACAGTCCGTTGTGAATGTGACAACATCCTATGCCACATACACACGCACCTATTATGAATATTCAATCGCATACACCAGAGGCCGCCCTGAAATGACACTGAGAAGTCCATTGGACGTTAAAGAGTATATTTATCTATAATGGCCCTGTTTAGAGGGCACTATTGCCTCATAGTATTGTCGAGGGATGGAATAGGGCACTATCTCATCACGAGACAATACTATGAGGCAATAGTGCCCTCTAAACAGGGCCATAATGGGTTTAGTACATCACTCTTCCATTTAAATACACACTTATACACCAAAACTCGTTTTATTGTGCCAGACCATGGCCAGCGTAACTTAATAGTGACGTCATTATAGATTCACGTGGAACATCGCGCCAAATTTGATAGTGCCCGGGTGAGCGGGCACTATCGCTTCATAGTACCCATGTGTGTAGCGTATGGGAAGGCAGTATTCAGTCACGTGATGTACTAAAAAGTAATCATAACGGCCTATCAACTTAAAAAGCGGCAATTACGACCAATTAAAAGGAAATAGAATGAACGAAAATCGTATGTATAATAAATGCAACTTTTTAAAACTTTAGATTGACAAACGTGATAATGTTATGCCGATAACGTCATGCAGTATCTGGTGAAATCTTCTTTAAGTCATAAAAAGTAGCAGAGAAAATTGTGAGTCAAGAAATTCTCTTCCCATTCCGACCGCCGCTGCTATACGGCAGGTTTTAACATAGACATTGATCGGTATTAACAGACAAGATGCGATGACGGAGAGAGGAAAAAGAAAACCAAAACAATGACTGAAAACATTGGACCTGCTTTGTTTTGCCTCGGAATACATACTTTCCTTGAAGGTTTTTCGAATAAAACCAAATGCCAGCCAAACAAAAATAAAAAAAAAAATTCGTTGTGTTTGATATCGTTTAGAGTCCTTTCCGTCTGGAGTTTGTTTTATGATTATTGACATCACACTTAAGTGCTAGATTAAAACTTAATGCAGTTTACAAAATAATTGATTTGAAACCATTTGTGAATATTTTATATTGCATTAGTCTTTAGCAAACGAGTTATAAATAAAAAAACAGACTTTTAAATCTAGTTTACTTACTAAGCATATCTCCAAAACCTGACAAAGTTTTTCGGCTCGTTCAAAAAGACATAGTGTGAGCTACGACACACTTATTTTTCAAACCTCCAAGCGGCGCCTAGGTTTGATCTGTTAACACTTTGTGTACTTGTGGTGCTTCTCCATGCGTGAAAGCTTTCTGAGAAACTGCCGTCTGATTAAAATGCAGATTATTATTTTAACTCTGTAGTCGGCAACATAGCAGATCTACAAAAAGGAGGAAAATGCACCCAATTTACCTTTTCTCTTTTAGAAAATGGTTCTAGTCTTATACCACGCATTGCTATATCCGTGGTTTATTGAAGTTTTTCAGCAATATCAATGTGTGTTAGAGAAATGTACATTTGCTAAAATGTTCGTTGCTTACATAAACATTTTGTTAGAATTATTGAGCTTTATCTACTTTGATTCTATCTAAGCCGGTATGAACATTAAAAAACCGTCGTTCAATTCATGTACTTACATTTTATCTATAGAATGTTTTTTATAATTTTCATTTAATTATTTTTATTAAAATATCTGTCATTAACTGCATTTCTTTCTGTGTCCTTTAAAGACATTGACGAACAGTAGTCGTTTTAGCGTTTGACGCTTGGGCGTTCTCCATGTTATCCGAAGCGGAGCTGCAAGACTCGCATTGAGCAAGATCTATATATTATGTCATAATTAATTCACGTGAACGAAAGTACATTGTATTCATAGTCTAGTGTTGTTTTCAGTTTGTATATTCATATAGAGAAGAAACAATCAATATTTAAATGTATGACAGTGAATGTCTCACTTTTTTATTAACGCCTTGAACAAAGTATTTATAGGAGAACTAGGTTTGTGCGGTTAACATAACATAAATGGTGCGAGTTATGTGTTGTTTAACATCGGCAATTCAAGTCATTTTGGGCCAAACTTAAAACTAGCCATTTACAAGAAGAAGAACACATAAATGCAAGAAAATACAATAGGTAAAAGGTGTCAAAATACATCAATAACAAATTAAATGCTTATGAAATATATCTTATAGAGTTCCATTGAACGTAAAGAAATTGTATCAATTAAATACTTGTTTCAAGTGGTACATTATGAAATATGTAACATATTTGTTTGACTGGGTTGAGTGCATGCATGCCAATAAAATGGTCTAGGATGAACCACATTTTAAGTGCAAAAACATCCATTACATATATGAAGATATTTTTGTGTATACGCGGATGAGTTTAAGACAAATAAACATGTAAGCAATGTTCACAATGCTAGTTACTAAAACATTTACCTGTTATGTGGAAGATTTTTTTCAAATTATCCCGGTTTGAAGTTTCATCAATCAAACATTTGGAAACATTAACGGAAATATATTGGTCCCAAGAAATTTACGCCAGACAATTTTTCGTACGATCGGAAATAAAAGTTCTTTGAAATGCAATGATACTTCTACTAATTCAGTCGAATTGAATTTGCAGTCTCTCATTTGCGAATATGTCGACACGTTTATGTTTAAAACGTGGCAATGTATTACGTAATACAAACAAACCCCACTCCCCTCGCGTCAACAACATTACGAACGAATATATTTGATATGATCCCCTTTAGTACACAATACTTGTTAAAGGCGTATAATCACAAGTCGTGTCTAGCCCATAGCCTAAGGATAGGTTAACATTCATTACATCTAGCGATGGATCGATCGAGAAGCCTTAATAATAAAATAAGTTAATTGGTTTGTAACACTCGTAATATGTGATTTTATCTGTTAAACGAATTTTACCGATAATACATATAAACAATTAACGATTCCGGAAAAAAGAAAGGCACATGTATATTACACCCATTCAACATGTAGGCGTAACATTGTCTCGTATGCGACAGTGAGACATAGATGTAACTTTGTTTTGCGTTCAACTTTATATTGATCTTATTTTTTCTGAAAGTTTATAAGCTATCATTAAGAAACCTGGAACACAAAACTTATATAATCCTCCAATTACGCATTTCAGATTCAAAATTTCACCTACAATTTTTTGTAAATCGGACTTTTGTTAGTTGATTAAGCAATGTTTCACTTTTTTTATTAGCTGTGTTAGCTTAATTACCCTACCACAATGACGTAAGGGGGTATACTGAAATCACCTCGTCGGTCTGGATGACTGGCGTCCGTAGTAACCTGTTCGGAGATCTCCTAAACTGCAATCTGATTAAAATACAGATCCTTGTTCTCTCTCCGCTTTACAAGGATCTGACAACAGCCCATAAGAGGTCACGTTCATATGACCTTTGTCGCCTCTTTACTTAACACTAAACTAATTTTCAATATTTTCTAATGACCTGTCATATTGCAGCAAGTCAATTCGTCACATTATTCCACATGAACGTTTTGGTGACGGAATGACTAAACGAACAAATGCTATTATGTAAGCTTTGTCACCTCAAACTTTCACTGTCAAGATTCTGACCAATCTGATTAAAATACAGATCCTTGTTCTCACTCCGTTTTACAAGGATCTGACAACATCCCATAAGAGGTCACGTCCAGATGACCTTTGTCGCCTCTTTACTTAACACAAAAATAATTTTCCAACGACCTGTCATCTTGCAGCAAGCCATTTCGTCACATTATTCCGCACGAACATTTTGGTGACGAAATGACTAAACGGACAAATGTGTTTATGCAAGCTTTGTCGCCTCAAAATTTTACTGTCAAGATTCTGCCAGTAGTAATTTGATTGGCTAATGCGAAAGGTCATCGGGACATGACCCTCTATGGGATTATCTCAGATCTTAACGCAGCAGAGAGAAGTTTACGGAACGGCGCGGAGATCAAGATTCGATTTTAATCAGATTAGATTCTGACAGTAGTAATTTAATTGGCTAATGCAAAAGGTCATCGTGACATGACCTCCTATGGGATTTTCTCAGATCTTAACGCAACAGAGAGAAGTTTACGGAACGGCGCGGAGATAAAGATATGATTTCAATCAGATTGCCTAAACTGTAAACAAATTAAATGAGATTACACAGGAATGTTAAGACAATGTCTAGATGTGCATGTCGGTTTATAGCAGAGGTTTTGCTACCTTGGTAACCAGGTCAGTATACACAGGCCTTTGTGCATTGACCGTAACTCATCTACGTCAATTTACCTATCAATGCAAGTTATGGCCGATCAGAGTTAAATCATTTCAATTTATTTTATTTATATAATGCATGACCTAACATGGAACCCTGTGGAACTACATTATAATTAAGTTGATTTCAGTAGTTTTATTAATTACTGACTATATTTTTGCAGTCGATTTGAGCTTGGTCCTAAACTATGTTCTATGCCCGAATATATAGATTTCTGGTTGTTTATACCAATATCTGTATAAGCTTTAATTGAGAAAACTATTTTGATTATTGAAATGTATTTTAACACAATTTCACTGTTATAATTGTACGTATAAGTATGTATATCAGAAGTTACAAAGGTGGGATTCTGCAGACCATCAAACTTCTTCCATTTCCCCTAAACAAACTTTGCGAAAAACAAAACATTTTGAAGGAAAAACGATAGAAATGTAAGGCAAATTTTGAATCGTATTTAAATGTATTGTATTATTTGGTTCAATTGTATCTTATTCTAAATGTGAATGGTGGAATTCTTGTGTGCATCCTTTGTACAATACCTTATACTCTTATGATAATTTCTGCAGATAAAAAATCTTTTACAGCACTACACACTGCTGAATAATAGTTCTTCTTGGTTGTTAGTTATACCCCGAGGTTTGCTGGAGCCTCGGTAGCCACAGTTAATCTTATTTGAGTAGTGACATGGTACATAATATACAGTTTAGACATTTTGGATTCACACCTTTTAGCCCCTCGCATCACCGTAGAGTCCCAGGAAGACAAAACAGCTGTATGATGCAGTTTAATCACTTTTCGGCATACTGTATCTATTACTAAATTTTAAAGGTATACGTGTGTCTGTTAAGTCATCTTTGATATGAAGTGGTTTTGGTTTGGTTAATTTTTTTACGTCCTATTAACAGCTGAGAGCAATTAAAGACGGCCTCTCGATATATGCTTTGCATGTTTGTGTTGAGTACGTGTGTATTTGGGAGCCAGCAGTTCGTGTAAGCGTCCTTGCGATATTCCATATCGTGTTCCGATATAAATTGCTACAGTACCACACTGAAGTATAATGCCAGAGGCCCCTTGCAAAATCCGCCGACCATAATATACTGAACGGGTAAACTATTTATTCTCTCTTATAATACTGAACGTCAAGCAGGGAGTAGTAACTACTATTGTTAGAGAATCTTTACGATAGTCCGTAACTGAACATGAACTCTACTTATATCTATGAATGACTACTTTCGCATATTTCAGATTCTGCATTTCGCTTATTATTTACTCCGCCTTATTGGAATTTAACCAAGGTCTAAAGCATATGAGAAATAAATAAGAGAATACCGAAGCGTTAACAAAAGCATAATCTAAACTCAAAATCGATTAAACCAGGGGCAAAATATGAACAAAGGAAAGATTTACATGATGACTCTTGTTAAAGCACAAGAGACCAAGACCAGATGTTCCGGAAAAGTAAGCGTCTTCTGCTTCATCGACGACACCCGCCATGTTAATCTTTGTCACATCCATGTAAACACCAAGTATCATTGTCAATCACAAGTTAACACACTAATGAGCATACTCAAAAACGTCTATCTTCATTTCATTGAAGGATACAGATTATGTCTCAATGAGACTGAGATAGCGACCATAAAACTTCTGGTCTTCTGATCAACCTGCATCTCTCGAAATCATTTATCAAAAGGTTACTTGGGACTAAGAAGCTTGAGGTATAATTTTATGCCAGAGAAACAAATTTTATATCGCTTCTTTAGTTGTTTTGCAGTTATATTTGAGAACTGACATCAGGAAAACAAGTTTCCTCTCATGTTTTGTTTAAGTCATGTGTGTGCCAATGGGTAAATAGGTCTTTCCTCTACAAGCTCTGCTTATAAAGACTTTAGTAAGTGTTAAACGCCAGATGACAATTGTTCATTATGTTTTCCTTACCGAAGTGTTTTTGGTTTGCTTCTTTGTTTCGTGACATTAACGGGTCTGCCAAGTATCCGTTTTCAATTAAAATCGATGAAAATGCACAACACTTCAACTACATTGAAATTTGGTTGGGGTTTTAGCAACATTCCCTTTTCCTGGGACAAATGGATTTTTTCATAGGTTTTCAATATGCTTCCGAAGTGGGTTGACATTTCCTCTTTTAAGGCGCTAGAACATGAGCTATTAAAAGCATTCTGTAAAGTATTTTCCGAAATTGGCACGGCATAATTCCGCCAGTCATATCGTATATGCAACGCCTAATTGTACACCGAGACATTTTACACGAAATGGCAATAACGAAGATTTTAAACGAAAATAGAAACACTTTCTCATCATTGTGGGTACTTTTCTCATCGGATTATTGTGACAAACTTCGTTATAGTACGTTAGCATTGAGAGTAATGCTTTGCTGAAAAAGAAGACAATAACAATATATCTTGCCTTTGGTTCCGACTTCCAATCTTTATTTAGTTGCCTCAAATCTATATTTAGTTGCCTCGCAGTCGACCAGTAGAAGACGGATCGAGGAAGACCCTAACCCCTCCCAAAGTACACAGCTGTATAATCATTATCGGCGGCGATATCAATTAAGTATTTGTAAGAAACTGATATTCGATAATGTCTAGTAATTTATCCTATAATTATGGTGGGCTGACCTCAGATGTACTATTTTAGAGTAATAAATCCTACCCATTTAGTTTGGGTTCATTAGATTGCTTTACGTCATTTTAACGGCCAGCCAACGTGAAGACTAAATTAAACCGGCCTTGTCCGTTTTGAGTTGACACATTTTGGTGAGCCGTTCTTACAATAATTTGAAAAGTACCACTTTATGATGTTTTAAATACAGATCACTGCTAATGACGAACATAACGAGATACTAATTGCTTATATCAAAGGCACTGATATCAAAACTGAACGCTGGCTGCAACACTTGGAGCAAGCAAGTATAGTATTACTATGCTTAATTGCATTTCTGTAGCTATTGGTCTCGATCTTTCTTCCAATAATCCAGTCATTACATAGACATGATACGGACATGCATAAACGTAATGTCACAATTCTGACTTTTTCATGGTAAAAGAAGAATAAAATGCAAAGAACTTAACTCGGTACATACCATATTTAATGTACTTTTCAGATATTTCAAAAATTATTAACAACATTCTCACGCTGTAAAATAAGAACGTAGCTTTCGGGCGCCTTTCGTAACAGAGCTGTTTCCCTTTGCTGCACCAGCGTTTCATTTGTTTTTCATTCGGAAGGAGCCCGCTTGCGGGGAAAGCAGAAAAAAGTCACAATTACCCCACATTCGGCATTCATGGGTAGTTTCCGGATGGATAAAAATAGCCGGATATCTTGCAAAGCCATCCAACGCATTTACCATTTTGCTAGTGCTTCACGATTTTTTTTGATTACCATTTCGGTTTTTGCCACAAGAAACGAGTGAAGATACGGATATATTCTGACAATCGTTTATTTTGTCATCAACCAGGTTGTCTTCTTAATTTGAATGGAAAATATCGTCAAAGAGAGTCCGGTATTAAACCAAATTCGTAACGTGTATATTTTGTTTTCCGTCGTCTGAAATTCCAGCAGCTTTCTATTCCAATTTGTTCAAGAATATCAACGCAATACTTGAGAAGAAGCTCAAGGGCCTTAATGGCCACCTGACTGCTTATTGAAAGTACATCATACTACTGTGGAAAACAGTGATTGCACAATCATGTTGCAAAATTGCCGCATAGGATGCTATGTCACAGTGTTTTTTTTCAAACCATGGAAATAACAATTTAATGGACTTCTCTTCCTAAACATCCATATCATTTTTTTACTCAACTTGCTCCATTGGAGGTTGAGAAGAAGTTTAAAATGTGTTTTTCCAGATTGCGGCTGTGGCGATCTTGGATTTTGGATCAAATCGAAAGATAAATAACTACACTTGGCTGGGGACATTTCAGGATAATTTCAGGCGTTTCAGCTCAATCCCACTGGTGAAACTTGAGAAGTTTTTTTTGTTTTTCAAGATAGCAGCTATGGCTATGGCAGCCATCTTTGATTTCGGACCGACTCGAAAAATAACAACACTTGGTCCGGATCATCTCAGGAACATAATAGGAAAGTTTCAGCTCAATCACACTGGGTTAACTTGAAACGAAGTTAAAAATATGTTTTCAAAATGGCGGCTGTGGCGGCCCTCTTTGAGTTCGTACCAACCCGAAAATAGCAATTGGCCTGTCATCTCATGTTCGTGTCAGGCATGTTTCAGCTGAATCTTTAGAAACTTGATAGTTAAGTTTAAAATGTGTATTTCACGATGGCGGCTATCTTTGATTTCAGACTGACCCAAAAAACAACACTTAATAGTTTCAGCTGAATCTAACTGGTGGCACTTCAGAAGTTTTCAATGTGTTTTTCAAGATCAGGGTTGTGGTGGCCATCTTGGATTTCGGACCAACCCGAAAAATAACAACACTTGGTCAGGACAATTTCAGTTCAATTGTGTTTTCAAGAGGGCGGCTTTCTTGCATTTCTGACCGACCCCGACCCGAAAAATAACAACACTTGGTCGGGACCGTATCAGAATCAGTTTCAGCTCAATCAGTGGAATTGTACAAGTTTGAAATGTGTTTCCAAAGATGGCGGCCGCGGCTGAAACTTAAAGATTCCCCTTGTTCATAGAATATTTTCGGACATATCCAATATATAATATGGCCGATAGGCGGCCATCTTGTATTTGCAAGTTATAGTTTGATTTCATGACATATGTAGTTGCAATCTGTGTGTAATTTTCAATTTTCGGACTAATCCGATAAGTAGAATGGCCGACAGGTAGCCATCTAGGATATGTGAGTAATAGTTTATCACTTTATCTTGAGAAATACTTGAGGGATCATTCCCGCATTCCATCTATATACAGTTGGTGGTAACACGCAACGCACCAAATGGTGCGTGCGTGTATCGTGCATACATCGTGCACACATCGTTCGCCCATGGTGCAAAACGGGCGATGTAAAGATCATGCGTATATGTGTGTGCGATTCTCATCGCACACACGCACGATTTAGTACAATTGGTCGATTAATATTAAGAAATAAAAAAACATGGAACCCTCTTGTCGAAAAACTATATAAATTCGCATCATATTGATTGGGATTATGGTAATTTTACAATATACATGAGACAGTCAAGTGCGGGTTCAGTTCCAAGGTAACTGAACAGGTAAATAACACGTCAGAGTCTTCCCTGTCCCGTGTCCGGCGATCCGCTACGACAGCCATTACCGAGCGACCGTTATGAAAAACTGGATTGTTTGATTATTTGAACACCCTTCCCAACCACTGTACCTGTCTTTTCACACCTAGGCGATTACGTTTTGTAAGTGCCCCGGGCAAGAGACATCTACATATATGGTCTATGTACTGGTATAACTATGTACAAACTGGCAATATTTACCTGAATGAAAACTTGTCAACATTTGCTTAAAGTTTACATATGTCTATTTCGTTAGTTTCAAAAACTACAAGAAGACTGTTCCTAATTTTAAGAAATACATACATAGAAATATCAGCTCATGTATGTAGTTAAAATAAAGAAATATGCTTAAAACGCTTAAACTAGCGCGATACCGTATATTAGTGTTCAGCCATTTCTCATTTTACATCAACCACGATTGTCATCGCACAATGTTAGTTTATCGTGCGCCCACATGTGCGTTAGAAATAATCGCCAAGGATCGCATCGTTAACACATCGTGCATACACCGTTCGCCCATCGTGCGAACACAGCACATCGTGTAACGTTGTTCGATCCCACAACTGTATTTTCCTCGGTCTCTCTTTTTGCATGGGTTATTTTCAGACAATCAGATTTCATAAACAATGTAACTGACAGGTGGCCATCTTGGATTAGTGAGTATTAATCTATCACTGTTTCTTTACAAATACAGGATGGATCATTCTCAAAAATCATATAATGTATTTTTGTCTTGGTGCTGAGTTGTGCCCT
Organism: Mimachlamys varia; assembly: GCA_947623455.1. Lineage (NCBI taxonomy): Eukaryota > Metazoa > Mollusca > Bivalvia > Pectinida > Pectinidae > Mimachlamys > Mimachlamys varia. Next base: position 19,220,851 of record OX392536.1, read on the forward strand.
TTCGATTTTGGCACTGATCAAAGAAAAAAGTGTCTGACAGTAGGCCATCTTGGATTTAAACATCGAAAATGTATCGCTATTTCTTGAGAAATACTGAAGGTTTTGACAATGAACATTTTCATATGTAGGTTCTGCTGGTGCTGGTTCCAAGTTCTATTTGTTTTTGGGACCGATACAACAATTGCAAATTATATTTCCTTTTTAAGAGGAATTTTTATAGAGGTAAACTTAAAGAAAATAGAAGGGAAAATATAAAAAAATCTTGGAACAAATAAAAATTGTCTATGGTGGGCGCCAAGATCCCTCTGGGATTTTGGATCTCTTGTTAAGGTTTAGTTACGACTTTCAAAGAGAATAACTAAATCGGTTTTGTATGCACCCGCCATGAAATGGGGGGGGGGCAATAGTGTTACCCATGTCCATCCCGTCGCATCCCATCATTTTAAATAAGTACTGAGTCGATTGTCATCAAGCTTCGCATCCATAATAAACATGAAGAACTATCTTCATATGGGGGCGGGGGCAATTATGTCTCGGAGACATGTCTAGTTTTAGCAGAATGGTCTTATTTTTTTGTCATAGCAGAGTCCTCGTCTGGAATAGTACTGAATCTGTGTCGTCGAAAGTCTCATCGTTTTGAAATTAATCTCCCTCTGGGTCAGGAGTTTCCAATGGAATTGCCGTTCAACAAGTCATCAGTTGTTTTGCTCACACATCACACAGCGCAGGCTAAGCTTCCTTGCATATGTCAACTGGGTTAGGCTTTCTGCTGAATAATTACTGAAAATACTAGATTACCAAGTGTTAGAGAAGTTATGAATTTGTTAAGTTTTACCAGAAGGAGAGAGAAAAAGACAGTTATTATTAACTAAAGGCATGGACCCAGATGTATACGATTTATAGGTATGTCTTATAGGCATACAAGTACCTGTGTATAATACGTGAATGTATATATTATTTTTTATGAAGGGACGGTAAAATACTTGAACATCTGAAATGCAATAATAAATTTTGACTTTAATGTACTGACTTGTTTCAATAGTTTTCGACATAATAACACATAGTTTTCCTATATTTAACGTTTAAGAACGTTAACAAAGTCTAGACAAATTCCTGTGATTACTGCTATCGAATAACAAAAAAGAAATCGAAATATAAAAAACTCGATTATTTATCCAGTTATCAAATATATAGTAGCAAGAACCTTGCATAAGGTTGTAAAATATTTGCGATGGTATTATTCCTAATTTGTCTTCTCTGCAGCCTAATTTTCCTGCATCAAATGTTAGGATTGCTTTTGATATAACTGTGTTCGTCACTTTTTCTGACTATCAAAGTCGCCTCCTACGCGGAACGTTTTCCTTTAATGCTCAACTCTGTATTGTGGTGTATAGAACATCTAACACCAGTTTAATTTTATATTAAACGAGTTCATAAATTTCATATATATAAATCTAATAAATTCAATATAACACTAGTGAAATTGTTTTGGCGCCTAGTTTTACCGATGAGTCATAGAAGTACGAAGCAGCAGGTTGACGCAGTGTAATGCATTTTACCACGCTATACCAATAACTGGAAATTTAAGGCGCTTTCGGCTGCAAGTGTCACTTTCACAATTTCTGTGATAAATTGAACTTCATTAACCGAGGACAGACATAACAGATTATTTTAAGGTAATAATGTACGTTAATCCACCGTATTCGCGACTGCTGTAAATATACTGACGACTTCCATACCAGAATACAGATACCTGATCACCAAAGCAAACCAAAATAGTATTGTACCTAACACTGCCATTTCATAGACTAGAGAATCCAGTAAATGTTCCTGGATTGGTGCAAGGCTCTAATTGGCCCCAGGAGACAGCCATTACATGCGGGTAGGACTAATTTGTGCCTACTAGCAGAGACGTTTATGTACTCTTTCTTCGTAAAAACAACTGATAAGAAAAAGTCGAATGGAGCGACTTCGCCACATCTTAAGCCTGACGTTATACTTTTCACAATCCTTCAATGACCAGTTCTATATATTTTGCCGATATTTTCTAGATGCTTAAAAGCAGTTAAGGTTTTGTTACATGTATATTTATGATACTTTTTAATTACGTTCTTTTTAAAGGTCACGGAAATTATTAACAAAGACATTAATGATTTGTTATTTCTGTTTTTGCAAAGCCTGCTTTCATCAGCCTGATATATTGGCCTCTGGCGAATAAAGCACGCATCGGGCCAAAACAGAATTGCTAGGTAATATGATAAGTTAACAATATCTACACGCCTTAAGACATGTGGATCAAGCTCTAGCATTCAACCTCAGTAGTATTGGCTTTGTGAACCACTTCTAAGCATACTTATAACTCAATTGGTTATATATCTTTGTAATATATAATTACAATCTAACTCAACATGGGTCTTAATTATTTGAAAAAAAATGTATAAAAATTACTTTTTATTTTTGAACGAAAATGGGTATTTACACATAAAGTGAAATACTAAATCCACACATAGACAAAAGAAAATGCATATCCGATATAGATCAGGTATCATGAATCCCTAACAAAACAGAATCTGCACAAAGGCTTCAAAAATGTGTCAATTGTGTATAATATTACTTAAAAGGTTTCCCAGAAACCTATGGAGTAAATATGTAGTCAATGAATTGTTATTCTGAAATAGATATAAGACAACCAGTCTATTACCATACTGTCCGAGTTTGTGTTTGGCTTCCTTCGTATCAAATATAACTAGGTATATGTTGCATGAATGGTTTAGAAACCCCGTGCCTGACCCATTTAAAACATACAATATCATTCTCTGACATTTTAGCTGCAATCTAAGCTGCGAACTTTACCACCTGTACATAGCTATTAGTGTCTAATTGATAAAGGAACCACGTTGCAATTGATAATTGAAACATTTTGCAATTTACATTCTTACCAATAAGTTTTATATTTAACACGTCCGAGAGAAAATTATCAAGTTAATTGATCAGAACACAACAAGTTCAGTAAATAAACATAGCACACACGGACAAGTAATAAAACATTGAAAAGTGCGTCTTTATTTAGAACTAACTTCAATAGAATTTATTGTTTAGACATGACTTATTACTTTTTCATATATGCTTTGGATATCAGGCAAACACATCCTGAAGGTCTATATGTACAGTGTAATACCATGTACTCTAAGCAAAAGATGTACGGCTAACGGACACTGAAGTGGACGCTATATCCGACTTATTGGCGTAATTATTTAAGCAATACTAAATATATAAATACTAATCTACAATTCCATATCATCTAGATTGACATCGAATCACCAACCAACCATAAAAAGAACACTCCTTCCGGTCACATTATGTTGTAAACGGTTGAGGTAAAATAATTACACGCATACAATCAAGAATACAGGTAAACGCACCTTTACGTCGTTCTTCACGTTTTGAAAAGTTCGTGTGTTTTTGTTTATTTTATGAGGGTGGCCAGTAAGGGGGATGACTAAAAAAAGAATGGCCTGATTCTGGTTTTAAGTACTTTGTTCTATGTGGAGGTGTCCTTTTGCACCCGTTTTCATATTGCCTTGTCTTTATTGATGCAAAGACACTTAAACCCAAAACGTTGGCATTCCTGTTCATATTGCCTTTGGATATATTGCAGACATTAAATCCAAAACAATCAAATTTTTAAAAGGTCTCCTTTCCGAACATTCAGGATTAGAATATGTGGCTTTTTTCATCACAACAGTTGTTATACGTCACTTGATATGCATGATCTTGTCCTGCTGTTTTTTTTGTTGGTTTTTTTTTTTTTTGCAGATTTGGTTTTAGAGCCAGACGCGTCTCATAAAATATCAGACCATAATCCGAACTAAACATCAATTTAAAAAGGGACAAAATGTGAACAAAGGACTGATTGATATAGATACTATCGAGGAAGTAAAAGAAAATAATGCATGTACCATGTATTTTGGAAGTGTAAGCGTCTTCTGTTTCATCGCCAACACCCACAATTATAATCTATGTCAGGCCCTGAAAGTGAGAACTGATTTTTATTTTTTTTATTTTTTTTTATAAACCCATAAAAACAAGAAACCATTGATTAATATCTAAAGCGTTATAATCTGTAAAAGGTATCAAATTACACCAATAGCAAACTAATTGTTCATGAAATATATTTTATCTTTGATATATTTTATTGAATTCGAGTAAGCATATATTAATTATTGAATGATGCAGCATTGAATCTGTTATAAATCAGCAGATTCAATGAAAACTGAGGAATTTAACACAAGAATATGGCATGCTAATGAACAACAAAAATACTCGCAACCAAAATGATAAAAGTGACACTTTCCTCATCACGACGGAAACTTCTCTCCTATAGGACGGAAACATGCACTCTAGGCCCTTATAATGGCATTTTTAACCGTCGTAAACACAAGGAACATCTAACGAGCTTCAACACTTAGCAATTCAAACAACCTTTATTGTACATGTAAGGAGCAAATTGTCTGGTAACTATATGGGAGACAATGATGTATGTGTATGTATTACTTACAAACCTCGCGAGAGACAATCCCACATGTTCCCACAACGAATGAAACAAGTGTCATAAATCGTTTTCCATAAGGTTTGTCAACGGCGTCAAATTACATATTGACGTACGTCTGTGTTTCGCAGATAAACTAATAATAAAGGAGCGTCACGCTTTCAGCCCACAATCATCAGATAGTTGGCTTTTGAAAACACCGCTATTTTGAGAAAGCGCTGGATGGATCATTCTCAAATGTCATACGTAGGCTCCCCTTGGTCCCTAATTGCGCATTGCTTAATTTTAGCTCATCAGAAAAACACTATGGCAGACAGGCAGCTATCTTGAATTTTGACAGTAATAGTTTGTCACCGCTATTTCGTATCAGTGCTGGACGGATTCTCTAATTTGATATATAGGTTCCCCGTCGTCCCTACTGATGCACTGTGTTTTCTTGGACTGACATGGAGAACAATATGGCAGACAGACAGCCATCTTGACAGCAAGAGTTTGTTACCACTATTTCTTGAGAAGTATCAGAATGAACATTTTCATATGAAGGTTCTCATTTTTGTGTTGTGCATTGTTTAGTGATCGAAATTATCAGAAAGTCAATATAGTCGAAAAGCGGCAATCTTCTCATTTGAAAGTAACATTTTGTTACGCTATTAAAATGTTCGCAATATGAAACATTTTCAAATTTAAAACGAATGTTGCCCTTGGTTCCTTGTTTTGCATTGCCTCATTTCCGGGCGGCTCAGAAAAATAGTATGGCCGACAGGCAGCCATCTTGGTTTTTTGACAGTAATAGTTTGTGATGGCTATTTCATGGATTCTTCTTAAATGTCATATGCAGGTTCTCCTTGGTACCTTGATGTGCATTATTTAGGTTTTCAGCTGCTAAAAAACAAACACGGCTGATAAGAGGCCAATTTAGATTTTGAAAGTAACAGTTTGTCATCACTATTTCGTAAAGGTTTCTTGATGAATACTTCTCAAACTTCATATGCAGGTTCTATGGGCGAAATATGGTATTTTTACTGTTATTTATTTTGGCTAATTTCTCAAATTTGCTGCGGAGGGTCCCCTTGGTCTCTAGTTGTGCGTTATACAATTATACCCCCGCAAAGAAGTTATGGGGGTATACTTGAAACACCCTGTCTGTCTGTCGTCCACAGTAAGTTGTCCAGAGATCTCCTAAACCTTTGAACCGATTTCAATGAAATTACACAAAAAAGGTTAAATTTGTAGATATGCTTGCAGATTTATTTTAGCAGAAAGTTTGGGTACAATGGTAGCCAGTTCACTGTACAAATATGTTGATCAATTTATTGAATCTTGGGTAGTGCAATTTATCAATGTCCTTAATGCATCAGTCAAAAATATTGTGCGAAGTAATACATTTTGATTACATCGGTGTATCCTTAACGTTGTGTACAATACTGTACACGTAAATCAGCTGTTTTACATGCCAATGAGTTTTGCCAGTATCATATCGCAGATAGCTTCATTGATACTTGATCTGACAAAATACTGACATTTCAGAAAGCATTAATGCAAGATCTAGGCCTCTCGAAGTATTGGTCCTAAATTCATCAAAGGTCCCCTCGGGGATCGTGCGATATGGGATCATCCGACCGTCAGTCAGATTTTGTGATTTTATTTCACGTCCGATATTAAAATAAAACCTTTGAGATTGATCACAGAAATCCGTTCTCTTTTAAGAAGTTACATACGCTAGATTCTATTATTTGACACGAAACTAACAAGCTAGCTAGACTACTGTTGGACCTAAGTTAGCTTGCCCATAGGGGCCCGAACATTTGTTACACTGACACCATGATTTTTTGGACCTAAACTACGGTGTCTAGAATATTTTTTTGATTTCCGAGGAATTTAGATTTAGATGACATTTAATTGCAAATTGATATAAACTTTCAAAAGCTTTTTTTAAAAAAATACTCTAAAATCAATAGTTTAGGTACACAAACTAGATGTAGCCAGGCACATGTGATCTTGTCCATACATAACCGGACCGTGTACCTGCCTCTTATGTCCTAAATTAAATATAGTCAAAAATCTAATCTAATCAGAAACTGCAGATTGTGGACAGTTATAATTTTGAACAGATATTTCAGACTTGTAACGTTATTACATATTGTGGCATTGTAAACAAGGAAAGGAGATATACACGAACATTTTGTAACACATATGGCGAATCCGGGTCACGTCAGTTTGATGAAAACAGGATGTAACGTAGTCTGTAACCTTGTATTCCTTCCTTTTGACGAGTCGATGTTAGGGGAGATACACAAGCAAGATTTGTCCTAATGACACGACATATGTAACTTCTGTCTGTAAAGCTCTCCTTCCCCGTGTTTAACTCGTGTGAAGAACACAGGAATTCGAACTAGTGATAGTTGTTAAGCAGGCTTGTGGAGTTAATTAGGCTAGTCGTGACTGGTTGTGGACAGAATAAACCTTTGGACAGGCGAGCTAAACATGGTGTGCTTCTAAACGCAAATACGATATAAAAGTTAATAATCGGCTGGACTGATACGGTCCAAATGTCCTTAAAGTACAGATATACTACATGTAAAACATCTTATTTTTTCTATGTAAAACTGTTATTTTTCACCATAGAGAAAGGCATTACGTCACGAATGACGTTACTGTCGAATAATTACGTGGCAATAGGACAAATAATTAGTTCTTCAGTCTAAAAGTAGAAAGATATTCATGCTAGATAACTAAGTCTGAAATTTAACGTCATCGTCGTTACCAAGACAGCCAATCGAGTGTGTGATTGTTCACTCTGCGAATGTGATTGTTCGACTGGGTTGTTTTCCAGAGGATATATATAACACTCCAGCGAGTAGCAGACGGAACATAATTAAATCCGATGCGATCATAGATCAAACTTAAGATTTGAAGATGGTCCATGTGTGGATAAATACGGTTTATCAATAGCTATATAGAAATACTTTATCGCTGTTTTCGTGTTTCATTTTTAAAGGATAATGGCTTTATACTTAAGTTACTACATCTCCAAATTCGATCATATAGACATTCGTTAGTACGCTACAGTGCCAACATAAAAGTGTTCATTCGATTTTCAAAGTTTTCAAAAGCGTGCATTTGTTCTCGATGACAAAATAAAAACTGGAGAGAAAGGAATCTTAAACAGGAAGTTTCACAAACCTCATTAGATGAACATGTACATATATAATTGTATTTCACTGCCGAACTCTCTGACATATGATGTACAAGAAAACAGCATCGTCGGTTTGATATGTTAAGGCTGATTTAAAAAAATATATCAAGACCAACTCCGCGTTTATACGGTTAACCATTTTTGTCGTTGTCAGTATAGATTATTATATACTGATTTCATTTCAAGATTGTATCTTGTACGGTCACAGATATAAGACATTTATCTGTCACAAAGTATCCATACAAGAGCATCTAAGTGTCAACATATTCATCTTAATTTTGTTGCACACTAGATACAAAATATATGTTTGAAATGTTGCGTCCTCGTACTCGCTTTACGTCTTACAAAAAGACGAGGGCCCATTAAAGTGTCGTCATGGCAGTGATCTATTATACACTTGTCTGTATCAGCGTACGTATAACGGCAGTCACCCAACGATAGTCGATGTCAGTTTGTTATACTGTTCTATTGATATAAAACAGGGTGAATAATTCAAACTGCTATACCATACCCTCTTAAAGTATTGGGACAGTTTAATAGACGATACTTTGCACTGACCGAAAGTTTATTTAACGGTCTACAAAGTCTAGCTAGACTATTCTGTTGATATTAAACAGGGTGCATTTTCAAAAAAGAAAATCAGAGAATACCAAATCGTCAACAAAACCATAATCCGAACTCAAAATCGATTAAACTAGGGGCAAAATAGGGACAAAGAAAAGATTTACATGGAGACTCTCGTAAAAGCACAAGAGAATAAGGCCAAGTGTTCCGGAAGAGTAAGCGTCTTCTGCTTCATCGACGGCACCCGCCATGTAAATCTTTGTCACATCCAAGTAAACATCAAGTTTTCAAAATGAGAACCGAGTATCATTGTCAATCACAACAAGTAAACACACTAATGAGCATACTCAAAAACGTCCATCTTCATATCACTTAAAGATACAGAATATTTCTCAAAGAGACAAAGATGGCGACCATATAACTTGCCCATAGTTCTGATCAACCTGCATCTCGCGATTCCTTGTGTGTTGTTCGATTGTTTGTCAGCAGTCGACATCGATCGCGAAAATCCCGATATTTAGAGCAAGGCCTGGAATACCGAATCAACTGCGACATGTAAACACCATAGGTTGGAGAAGCAGGGATGTTACTATCAAGAAATGGAAGGTTAACGATCGGAACATTGAAATCATCACGTTAGTTTAGTAGTAAGCTGTCCATGTTGGTCGTAGTTTAAGTAGAGATCGAAGTAAGCAGCTGATGTAGAACAGTCTGTTGTGTCCATTATTTCAAGTTCAGAAGGGTATATGCGATCGACGTGGTCAGCAAACTTTTTGTTGTTTATAGACAACACATCGTCGATATATCTGAAAGTGAAATTAAAAGATTTGGCAAGGTTTTTGTTACCTGTCCTGATGAGCTCCTCCACAAAAAAAGCCAGCTAAGAGTGGGGAATGCCAACAGTCTTCTGGAAAATCTTTCCTCCGAACTCAACAAAAATGTTGTCGGCCAGGAATTCAATCATCCTTACTATATCTTCTACATAATGTGCTCTGAACACGTCAAAAATACAAAGTGCAGTCTGATTGGATTTATTGAGTGGCATTTGCTCCCTGATACTCTGCACGTAGGAGATTATGGCTTTTTCTGTGAATTCAATCATTGTATGTGTATTACTCAAGTGATTGTCGCTGTTCGTGACATGCCAGTCATCGGGAAAATAAAAATTCGGATGGCAGTGGACAGTTTTCCCTTGGTATATGACCTGAGGGGTAGTAGCAATCCGGACAGGGTGCATGCCAAAACAACAGTTACCTGTAATTAAATAATACAGGGCTATAGTGAACTATCTGCTTTTTCGATTGTTGGTATGTTTGCTATACATAGCGAGAGTAATTTATTTTATGCAAATCAACAGACCATCAAATGCGAGTGCACTGGGATATCTAGAACTTCCCACTCTCGTGAGGTCCAGTCGAGTAAATACTAATACAGATTAAATGCAATTATTTAAGTTTCGTTACCTGTCGTTTATCCTTAAGGCCGATGATCTGAACTTGTTTGGTTCCGGACTGTTCCAGTGCGTAATCACCCACCGGCACGCTGTATACATTGGTCTGGTCAAAATGTGTTATCGATTCATCAGGGAAGTCATTGCTTGTCACATTATTTTGCACCACAGATAAAAACTCCATTTTCAGCATGTCAAAATATCTTGGCAGTTTTCGTGCCGCTTTTGTACCCTTTCTTTTGACAAATTCCATTCTCCTCAGAAAAAGATGGAGCCCATGTTTTCGTTAACTCCACGGAACCAAGATATTTGCCAAGAATTTGACTGTTCTTGTTTTTAATGATGCCTTTTGCACCACCAAGTAAAATCGGCACATTTACAACGCCACCAATTTCTCGTAAGTAGCGAACAAATATGTGTACATCTTGGTCATGTTTGTCGTGTAAAAGTTCTGTTGGTTCATCTCCAGATTTTTTCATTGACAGAAACGTTTTTTTTCAGATTTCGGATTGAACTTTCGTTTACAGAGAAACGACGTACCGCGTTCATGACTCCGTTTTCTACTGCATATTTAGCCATGTTTGCACGTTGTTCACAATCATAAGTCTGATAAGATCCACGTTTTCTTTTCTTGATGTTGGTGGTGTTGATTCTATTTCATTTTTGGCAGACACAATTAATTCTTTATCATGCGACTTAGCAACTCTTGGGTCAGGTTAAGTTGCCGATGGTGGCGGGAAGTCGACACCTGAAACTAACAACCTTTTCAAGATGGTCACTTTTATTATACTAAATCTGTTATTTATTGATAGGATATAACAAACAACAGAACGACTACAACTTGCACGTCATTTTAATGAAAACAGCTCACTAGTGACTTACCTGTAGAATATGTTAAGCACCGGTACCCGTCATCTGTCAGTGGCCACGTAGTAAATTGCTGTCTTATTTTAGAGACGGAGATTTTCCGGATTCAAACTTCTCGACTGCGCTAATTAAAGTCCACGCTTATAAATCGTATTTTTTCTTTTTTGTTGTGTTTGCGCTAAAATAAGTACGTTTACAGTAGTCTCTTGTTGCAATTTTTACTCAAAAATTAAAGCTTTTATTTAATAAGTGGCTAGGTGCCGACATTTGCTGCACACTTGCGCTCTAAGCTGTTCCAATGTTTCATCAGGTGGTTTATCCTATAATACTGTGTTTGGTGTTTTAATGATGGTATTTCAGTACGATGACACTCTTACGTTGGTATCAGGTCCACAAAGAGCAAGTAAATTTACATACCATGTCACCGGCATTAATATACAAAATACTTGCGGACGTGTCCTGAAATTAACTTAGCTGTTTCTTCAAAGTTCACGTAACACACACATATGATGCAAACAAATAAACCAAAAACAAAACTATTGTTGTGTGTTTAAGTTTCAGACTAGCACATCTATAGTTATTTTGTCATTGTTACGCCTAAGCTTTCCAATAATAAGAAAACACCGCAGCAATTGTTTAAGGATGTTCCAGTTTATCTCAATATTGCCATTATTCAGCGAGACAATTATTAGTATTTGATCCTATTGTGGTTAAGTTTAACTTCCGATTAAAAGCTAAGGTCATTTAACGACCCACTAATAAGGTGTAAACGATACTAGTGTGTGTCGAGTTCCTGTGTATTTAGGAGGCTGCAGTATGTTGTTGTACGCCTTCTTGCGATAGTGATAGTCCAGTGCTATTTCCGATGTATTAAAAAGTGCTACCACACTGAAGTATACTGCCGGAGGCCCGCGGTAGAAAGCATTATACTGCCAATGAGTGAAATAGTCGTTCAACACACATTACGCTGAGCGTAAAGCTGGGAGAACCAACTACCATAGCTTGAGACACTGGTATATCTCAGAATGGTTTGATTGTTTCACGTCCTATCAACAGTCAAGGGACAAAATCCCAATTGTAATTGCACCTTATGATTATGCAATTGTGACAGCGGGTACAATCTAACGCCCTACCTGCACTTAATTCAAAAGGCTCAGTGCATGTTCGTTTTTTACGTCTATCTTTGAAACCCTATAGCCACAGTTAATCTCATTTGAGTAGTGGCACGGTACTTAATATACAGATTTTCGTAGTACACGATTTGAAATTATACAGGACTAGTTTAATTTTACTTCTAAATTTATAAATTAAAGGGGTTTTACGCACCTGACCCTTCTGCTTCTACAGAAGTTTAGAAATTTTGGATTCCTACCTTTTGACCCCTAGCATCACTGAAGAGTCCTAGGAGGACGAAACAGTTGTATAACGCATTTTTCGGCATACTGTATCTATTACTAAATTTAAGAGGTGCAGCATATGTGTGTGTAACGTCATTAAGGCTGAATAAGCTAACAAGCCTTTGATATCCCTAGGTGAAGCGAGTCGTGTAATGCAACACGACATTACATATGGCTACATCTATAACTGTTACAATTGTCGCATCCTAAAATATGTTTTTAATATTGACTTCGCACGTAAGTTATTAAAACGAAGGTTTGCTTGTTTTAGCTGCAATCCATTGCAAATGCGAATGTTGCATTAAAGGCCCAATAAACGTAACTTTCGGCAAAGAATTAACAGAAAATCAATCCTAAAAACGTAATTTATTTCTAGATTAAGCTTAACATCTTAATTTTGGATTTTATTTTAAATTTTCTGTCAAGAGTTTCTTGGTAGGTAGGGCTCAGGTTTACTTTGTTTTAACTGATTTTTTTTCAGAATTACGAACAAATCCCTGAAGTAACGTATATTGGGCCTTGAAAAACAATTATATATTTTCAAATGAAGAGTTTTATTAAGATAATGCAATTGGTTTTTACCAATTCTTTTTACATATTTTTGTTGGTAATATTTTACACTATAAACATGTCAAATAGCTGATTAAATTGCAGAGTATACATGTATCCATTGTTGCGACAAGCTTATATTTCTAGAAGGAAGTATCGTTCGTCGTTGTCTCGTCTACTGATAAATGACTTTTGGAGACAGATGAAATGAAACCAATGATCTATTAGACCCATTTGATAGACACAAAGCTTTAAGCAAAAGACAGATAAGGTTACCCAATAGCAAATTGAAGACTGTCTCCGTCTGCGTCCGTAAACTAGTTTAGCAGTAGTATCAATCTCGAATGCTTCCCTTGATCGTCTGCGACATATCTGTAACAAAGCAGGTGGAAGTGACAAAGAAATGACGGTCTGGTGTCTGGACCAAAATTACAAATTAAACGTGTCGTTTTTATTCCGGAATAAGGCTTTTCAGGAGCATCTAATAACCACATAGTAGTTAAGTTTGGTTAACAGGTATTTAAGGATTAACTTTCTATTTTGTTTAGGTTATCGGGGGATAACTACCATGGAAAACGGGTAAATTCAATAACCGGCTGCCGGTTATGTATAATTTATCCGCTTTCCATGGTAGTTATCCCCCGATAACCTAAACAAAATAGAAAGTTTATCCTTATATTTACAGTATCTTTCTGTGAAATGTTCGTAACTATTTTGTTCATTATAGTCAAATCTTCGGACACAGATTTCATTTCAAAACTAATAAACGTGGGAATGTTTCAATAAATGTAACAGCATGAAATTTGCATGCTCCGCCTACGTTATTTGTTGGTGACGTCACACAATTGTGTTTCAAACTGTAGGATTTGCATAGCTCCGCCCACATGAATTGTTGTCGACGTCATAGAAATTTGTCACGTGTTTGACTACAGTTATGCAGTGATAATGATAGTCTGTTGAGTAATGGTTATCGAGTGAATGTCAGTGTAGACTGTAAATATTTTGTGTTAGACGTCATCGCAAAAAACGGGTCCATGTATTCTTGATTGTATTAGATTGTTTTACGTCCTATTACATATAAGGTCATTCAACGACGGTCTCCCGGCGTATCCGATGGGAGTGTTTTTGTTAGGTGCGTGTATATTTTGCAAACCTTGATGTGTTCATGTAAGACTTGTTGCGATAGGCTGCCGATCCTTTCGATCTAATTAAAAAGGAGATCCGTATACTATCGCTCCGTGAACTAAGAATATTACGAACACCCATATTCTACTGACCTATGTAGCCTCTTTAATCCACACTCTAGTAAAGTCTTAATTAAAGACAGTGTCAATATGCAGCAAGCCATTTACATCACAACCAGTATTTAAGCCTTGTTTAATATGACGAAATTGCTTTTTCGCAAACTAACATTCACTTCCAAATTCTGAAAGCGGAAATTTGATTGGCTGCTTGTAATACAATGGTTTAAAAGAAAACATTATCCATTATTGGATGTTGAGAGTAACGAAACAATTATTAGGAAATCCCATTTGATCGTTTGCCCATTTTAGGTGCCATAATAAAAACGTAAACTGCCGAAAGCCCACTGCATAACTCTCCACACGGTCATATTATACTGACCAAAAATGAACAGAATATATCCAGATGTGTCATTTTCTTATATAAACTATTGTAAGCTTCATCACCTCCCCCGAGGGGGGGGACCTAAAATATGGGGCCTAATATTCAAAATTTTGATCAAGCCCCTTAGGACCTTTTTATCAGTAAATATTATTTGATTCCCACGTATCTTTCATATATTGTTTTACAACATCAAACCGTAATCTCCAGGTTATTGTTTCAACCAAGTGTGAATTAGTGTATAGTGTGGAGGCCATTAGAAGTCGAAAATGCGAATTGTTTACGGACGCACAACGACGGACAAAAGACGGTTAGAAAAGGTCACATGAGACTTTGTCTTGGGAGACCTAATAAAACCGGAAGCGGAAAAGACGTCAGTTGAAATATTTAAAAGTGGTAATGGTGACTTATATTTTAGTAAAAAGACCTAACAGTTGCTAAAATTGCAGCGAGTTGATTTTTGAACGCAATCTTTTTACGCGTGTTAAATAGTAAATGTTTCTTGACCCGCTATGCAGTTTGGCTGGTCTTCACGTTTCAATACACATATCCATGTATAATATAAGAACGACCAATACGGGGACGGAAATTCACCGATCTTGGGTTTGATTGAATGTAACAAAATATAATTTTCCTAAAACACTAGATTGACATTGATCTGATGATTGTGTTTGAACAGTTACCATTACATGCAATCTGTAACAGGAAGGGACGCATGACATCACCTTGGCGTACATCTTTATAATGTTTCAATGAAAATCCGTAGCTCGAGACTGACATTTATTTGAAAGACAAAATTGAATGAAATACGATCACTTAAGGGCTTCCGTCACTGTGTGGCCCCAATAACTTAGGAGTGTTTTAGTGCCCAGTCACCAGTTAAACATAACGACTTCGACATTTAAAAGCTAGTACGATATTCCGATTTTAAACATTGAAGACGCCTCCATAACAGGTATATTTGGTAGAGATGAGGTTTATAAAATAAAATTTATCCATCTTTCCAACGGTACCAAGCGTTTTGTCGAACCTCAACTAGAAATGTGATTTTTTGATGCAAGAAAGGTAGATGGGGTCGATTTTTCGATCTGGAAAGCTTTCCACCCTCTAGCTTTAAGACCATTGAGGGGGCATTTTTCTCGATAATTGATCTTAACCCCCCCCCCCCCCCCAAATGTGTAAAATTACTCTTAAACACCCTATTTTAGGTCCAAAACTAGCTGCAACAAATTCTCAGGTCCCTGTGCTCTTGAATTAAACCCATTTCAATAGAACTACACACGACGTTTGGGACTGTGCATATATGCATGCAGATATTTTTAACAGAAATTTAGGTAACCATGGTAATCTGGGCAATCTAAACAGGTTTTGTTGGAAAGTTTGCCCAGACAACTCCTCCTAAATCAGTGAACCAATTTCAATGAAGCTGCACATGACCGATAGGGACCATGTCTACATATGCATGCAGTTATTTTAAAAGACATTTTGTTTGCCATGATTACCGAGCGTGTTTTTTATTTCCTTGTAACCCCTTTGCCTAACAGAATTCCTTGATCATCTTGATTTTGGTTTCGTCATCTTTTCGGCACTGGAATTGAATAAAAGTGAAATAAATATACCAGACACCTTGACAGAATCAAAGAGTTTATATGTGCCATATTAATTAATTCTGTGATTAATATTCCAAGTTCATGGTTACTCATCATTTTCGCACAGCCACGAATGGATACGTGGGAACTCATCAACTGCGAAAAATCGAAATAAATCGTATTTTTAGTCCATGTTCACCATCTGTTTTACTATTTCCTGCTCTTGATCAACTATGAATTATTATTAACTTTTTCAGCCAATAGTTGCAGTAGAATGGCTCTTGCCATCAAAACAAAGCGAATTTGAGTTGTGTAGTAATTAAAACATCAGAAGATACAGAAATAGTGTCCGAAAGACATGGACTATGTCTAGATTTGAGATGTTATATTTTACCTGCGTGTTCTCTTATTTTTTTTCCCTCGAATCGACCGGTGACTCCATCTTGGACTGTCGTGGATTCATCAACTGATGTCACGTGATTTCCTACCGTGACACCGCCCTTTCATATGATGGCTGATGCGGGACATCGTAATAGCGCTTCGTTTTATACAACGCAATATTATGATACGATATTACGATGTCCCAAAGCAGCCATACTACTTTCATCGTGCTGAAGCCTCTTTCCACAAAAGCTGTTCGATTTTGTACAATGTTCTTTAGTTCTACTAGTCGTGATACTCTTAGAAAAGTGTTCCTCAGACCACCATTTCTTCAAAGGGATAAAATGAGGTCCTGTAGGGAGTAATGAAATCACCGGTCTGCCTGAAATCAGAACACAACAACATAATTACTGAAAATGTTATGATTTGTCCTGATAGAACGTGATTGAACAGTTTTTGTAATTGGAAGATATTGTTTGTAGTTTAATTGCTGATGGAAATAGATTTTATTTCAATTAAAACCGGATTACAGTTTTCAATTAATATTGTACTTACCTTTGTTATATTGTTCAAAATCAAGTTATAGTACATTTTCTATCATTCATTCAAGATAATAAACTATGAACCAGTGTGGTAGCACTTTAAATTGAACTAATATCCGGTCTATCGCAAGGAGGCATGCACTCCCCAATACACACACATTCAAGAAACACTCGAACCCACATCGTATACACCGGGAGGCCGCCCGGGTACATATGTAAAAACATATTAAATAATCCACAAAAACCCGGGTATTCCGGTTTTCATCCCGAGAAGTCTGGCCCATACATTGTGACATTACCTTTAAAATGGTTTTCCTGTTTGGTTTCATAGTGGTTCCAAATGGTCTCGATATCTGCCTATTCGGATATGATTTTTTTTAAATATTTAACTACACTCTTCATATATGACCTCTAGTCAAAAGTTTGGTAAACTTTCATTTATACCATAATATACTTCTATGATGACTGTTCCATGACAAGTGCTAGGTCCACATTTCACGTATTCTGTGTGTGTGGTCATTTTAGATACGCACATGCAGCGATGACGTCAAACATACGATACACCGCCTAGCTAGTGTCAGTCATTGTTCCATACACATTAAAGATATTGGGACAAACCAATGGGTTCTATAATAATTGAATAAGAACAGTTCTGATCTTTTACCTGTCCATAGCCTTGAAGAATATATAACTGCTTTAGGAGGCATCTCGGATCCAGAGACCTAAGGGTGATAAATGCGCCCGTCAACTCATCAATAATGCTTTTGATAAAGGGACACCAATGGTTTCCAAAATTACAGCTGGTGATATGTTCTGGAGTTGGAAGTCTCCACGCCTTTTAATTTTGGATATTCGTTCTGTCAACAATTTCCTGAAACAGGTTGTCAACTTTGGCGGAATATAATTTACAAGGGAGGCATTAACTCATTTTAATTTCTATTATAAAAATCGCATTCTAAAACAAGCTTAAATGCACAGTCAGACCGAAGTTCAACACTGGATCTTCCAAGCTCTTAACCAAGTGAGTAAGTTATTTGGTAATCCAGTTCCTCTAAAACAAGAATTCCGCGGAAATAAATTGGTCGCCTGTGTGACTAACAGTAGAAGTAAATTATGCAATAGATGCATTTTCTTAAAGAAATAATGTATTTGTGAACATTTCTTAAAATGTCCACTTGGTAAACAAGTCTCTCCTTTTTCATTTGATTTCTTTTACTCCAAAAACAATATGTTTCCGACGATTTCTTAAAATCCGCTTGTGGTGAACAAGGTTCTCCAATTTAGGTCATACCGTTTTTTGTAAAGTTTAATTTGATTTTTTCAGAAAATGTGGCTATGACAATTTGGAGACTTCATCTGGTCATTTTACAACATAATATCAAACAATAGTTCAATATGCTAGCCGTTGAGAAAAGATTTGGGTTCTCTCTTAGCCGAGATATATCCGAATGACAATTACTATTCCCTGCGTGACGTTCAGCAGTATTGCAGTTAAACAACTGGTTCACCCGTTTGCAGTATAATGTAACCGAGTGGGATTTTTTATTGCGAGCGGCATTACTTCAGTGTGGTAACACTTTAAATCGGCAAACGATCCGATCCGGACAATCGCAAGAAGGCTTACACGAGCACACCGCAACCTCCCAAATACACAAATACTCAATACACGCACGTGGTATATGCATCAGGAGACCGTCTTTCAATTATCAAAGCTGTAAATAGGACGTAAAAACAACCAAACCAAACACAAACCCTGTCGCTTCATGACAGTTGCATACAAAACATGAATCATGGAGGTCCGAGGTAACTCCCGTTATTGCTTGAAAATCGTTGGTCGAACATCAGCGTTAATTGTCTTCCTTTGTTTATTTGTTTCCAATTTAACAGACCAATGGGTCCATTTACAGAATAGATCGTAATTAATACAACATAAGCATGAAATAGTATAGCTATGTGAATGTAACAAAGATTAAAAGATACACCTGAGTAAAACAAATTGAACTTATGATAACAGAGAATATTTAACCGTGCGTATCACGTATAAACATATCAAGTGCGGAGTCGAAGTAAAAGTAATATTTAAGTTGGTTTAAAACATTGCTCTTTATAACGTTTATTCGACTTCTCTGGCAGTACAACTTTTGGAAACAAACTGATCGTACATTTACGTAAGTAAATATTGGCAATCAAAAGCGCCATTTACACATTCAAAATGACATGCCAAGTCTACAAATTCCCGCCTATGCTCGAGGACAGAAACATTAAAATGCCTACCAATGTCAGCGTAAGAAATGTATTTCTGGATAAAGTAGTGAACGGGTGTTTAAAAAAATAAAATGCATACTTTTCCTATTGAAACACTAAAATTGTAAGAATATAAAGCAGTAGATTTTCAAAAGTATTGTGACATGTTTGGTATCGTCAGTACTTGTCTGCTCTTTGATGTCTGATTTCAATATCAAAAAATGTTATTGTCAAAAAGACAAATGGATCGGGCAGCATGTCTTATGCGTCCCACTCATTACTGGTTGTTTGGTGTCTTCTGTATTGTTTACATTTATTAAAGAGGAGATCACTCTCGCTGTCAGAATTTGTATAGCAGAATAAACAACTCAGAAAAAAGTGGCAATGAACATTAAAAAAAGAACCATTCATTTGTACTATAAGGAAGCTTCTTGTAGTTCAGAATTTATTTTGGAGCATTTCGCATTGAACCAACTGTCAGGTCTGCTGAACTGTGGTTAGATTGTACGGATTTTAATAACAGCGCTAGGGCTTTTATAGGTTCAGGGTTAGTGGATATATCTGTCAAAACTCTAACGAGGAATGTGTGATAATAAATTAGAGAATACCGAAGCGTTAACAAAATCATACTCCGAACTCAAAAACGATTAAACCAGGGGTAAAATATGAACAAAGGAACGATTCACATGGAAACCGTTGTGAAAGTACAAGAGAGTAAGACCATGTGTTCCAGAAGAGTAAGCGTCTTCTGCTTCATCGACGACACCCGCGCCATGTAAATCATTGTCATTCCAAGTAAACATGAAGTCCTAAAAATGAGAAACAGAAAAGCATTGTCAATCACAACACAAACACATTTATGAGCATACTAGAAATCGCCCATCTTCATGAAAACTGTTCCAAAATTTCCGGAACAAAATTTGACGTATGATTGGAAACGGCGTATTGTTTTGATTCATAGGATATCGATAGCCTATGGATTAAATACCATACAAGAGCTTACTATATTTATATCTACTGTAAAGGTGTTTGATAGACGGGTGTGTAACCAAATGGAAACTTTTGTACGGACGAATGTTCAAATTAAAATCAATTTGCAAAAGCTGAACAATTCTTGGCAACAGATAGAAATGAAGTAGTTACATCAGTATACCAAATAGCATGCCTTTTCACTAATAACTTCCCCAGCTATCTAATCAAACAAACATGCAATATTACGTTTGAAATCTGGGCCAAGGTTTCAAAATGTCAATATATCATTGAAGCTGAAAATAACTCCTTGACTGACTCCACTGATGTTATCAATTGAAAACCAATCTTAGTAGTGTCTCTCTGATTATGAAAGCAATGAGTTAACTTTGATATCCTTTGGGTATCGTTAAACTACACCTATTGACACTTTCAGCCATTTTAGGCCAATCAACACTGTAAAATCTAAACAAAAATAATGAACAGAAATATAAGTCATTTTAATCAAATTGATTGATAATAATCTTCTTTTGACCATATTTTTTTCAATGAAAAATTAATTATCATATTTGTCTACTATAAGCTTGTATTTATGAGCTTTGAAATTAAATAGCATATAAATATACTATTGTAGTTGATTGCTTCACCAACAAATGCAAGACATGCTTTAATTAATGAAACACATTAAAAATGAGACTCGGTTTATTCATGTCTTTGATTAGAACATGTTAATACTCATAAGTTCCTAAACTGGGGAATCTTGAAAATTAAGGAAGCCTTGACCGAGTGACCTATCGCCGTATTTGTCGCCTCCATCTGCCAGTATAGATTCGCCGCCTATGGGATGAAACATTGAAAATCCCTGTAGACTGATGTTGCTGTGGATGAAATTGACGGTACAAGCGACGCGTCTTTCGAGATTGCTAGGGGGATAATCTTATCTGTCTGTGGTGTGAACAGCTTTGTACGTTTGATGTTTAAGCTTCAATCATGGCCGTCAATCAAATGACATCCTTTCCGAGTTTAAATGTGCCTCCGATTGGTTACATTGCTAGACAGGCATATACTCAAATCACCACTAAGACGTTCACTCCCTGTCAATTGTATTAAAAACCTTCCTTTGCGAGTTGATTAAGGTTTTGTGTATAAGTGAAAATGCGAGTGCATGTACTTGTCAAATGAATTGTAATTGTGGATAAAAGTCTTAAAAAATAATTATTTTTTCTGCGCTAAATTTTTTTGCAAATAATGGGTATTTTATTATCGGTGACTCGTTCGTTTTCGTCAGAAAAGCGCAAGAAAAAAATTAATATTTTTCAAAAAGGAACTTTTATGTTTTTTAGGCTTATTCTGGGTACATGTAGTTGAAATGAAAGAAAAATACCATAGCTCCGGGATTTACCAATTTTGAAATCACCTCCGGTGGACTTCCCTATCTTGCACCCCTGGTAATGAAAGAGTCGTATAGGATTCATGTGTCACTGTTTTAATGAAAAACCTGGAAATGTCCGAGACGTAACTGCCCACGCCCCATATGAATTTAGTTTTTCATGCTGATTACGCATGCGAAGTTTGATGACAATCAGATCAGTAGTTTTTTTTAAATAAGCTGGTTACATTACCACGGGAGAGGACGGACATGGGTAACACGATAATGGCGGGGGCATAAAAATCGCATTCTTTAACCTTGGCACCTATGGTCAAGACTTGTGAAAGTCAAACAGGTAACAGGACTGGTATTTCAATCTGATTGTGGTTCCAATACATATCGACTTGCTGCGTTATATATGTTATGTAACATATTTCATTGATATAGTATTAAACACTATGCACATTCAAAATACGATAGTCGAAGGAAGCGAGACGCACAACGACAATGTTAATCCGGACGTGGTTGGGGAGCGGTCCGTGTATATGTAAGATGACATAAGCGCCGCTTGTCGTCATAAGGAGGCAGATGAAAATTAGACACGTATCAACGAGTGAAATAATACAAATGTACATAGCATGGACATTAGACACGTATCAACGAGTGAAATAATACAAATGTACATAGCATGGACATTAGACACGTATCAACGAGTGAAATAATTCAAATGTACATAGCATAGAACAGGAATCAAAACCAAAAGTAACGAATGACATGAAAATTTTATTGCGATGATTCCACTCCATAGTTCGCTGGACAGGGTTCCGTCTCTCCTTATGAGATTGTTTTAGATGCAGCTTCCAATTATTACGTTTAAAACCAGAAGTGAAACTTTCGGCTGTCATTGATCGACAATATGGTTTTGCATTCACTGCTGCAACTTCATTTAGCGATAATGATACCTGGGTTTTGAATCAGTAGATAATACATTCCTTGCTGTACATATATTTAAAGGGGCAATTTAGTCAACCGACACTTTCTCAATTCAACTAGACTAGACTCGAAAATACATACATTAAGACGTTAATAGGACGTAAAAACAATCAACCAACCAACCAACTTTAGTTCTTATTAGCTACCTTACACTGAGAGCATGTGGCAAGATATATAAATAAATCCCAAGTCACGTGCGTTCCCTTTGCCTCATTCTGACCGTAAACAAACACATGACCACCAAAGTGAAAATCGACAGGAATTGCTCTACCTAAAATGGTAACAAATCAGGGGAAACTGTTGGACTAATTGATACTTATATAATTCTAGATATTTTCGAATATAAGTGGATTAGAATATATATTAAGTTCATAATGCGCACTAAGTGCTCGAAACTGCTGTCGGATAGCATCACGCAAGCACACAAATTGTAATAAAAACTACCACAATGAACGGAGTATTACTACCATGCTGGAGACTGATACGTCTAGGTTAGGGGACAGAATGAAAGAAAGGCCTTCCTCACTGGGGCGAACGCTTGTAAAGGAAGACCAAGAACAGAAAGGTCTTAACTAAACTAAACCAAATTTAGTTTACTCTTACGAATTATGCAATAAAGGCAGCAAATTGTTACGCCCTACCTGAAAAGCCATTATACTTTCTGAATACCTTATAATAACTGACTTCACATATATTCTAACTAAATAAATTGCTCATTTAGTCGAGTCCGATACAGTAGAAAACATGTCATGTCTTCTTTTTGTTTTGTTTCTGGTCTATTATGGTCTATATCTGGACTTTTAAAACTAATCATACATTGTACATGTATGTGATAAAATGTACGCGAATACCTTTCTTATGCTGCATAAGTGTTTTACTGGTCTGTTGAAATAAGCTAGTTGGTGCATTGATTGACCAGTGGCCTGTAAAATGTGACCAGGAAGTGTGATCTGCTCTGCTTGGGGCCTTTGGCAGTATACTCCAGTATGGTTCCGTAGCAATGTGAAATCGGGGGGAAAATCCTGACTGTCGTTAGAAAGCTTACAAGAACATACCGCAATCTCCTAAATACACTCACACTTAACACACGCATCCATCGAAAGACCGTCCTTAAATGTTGGTTGGTTGATTGTTTTTACCCCCTTTCTGCATAGCAGGTCCTTAAATGACTGGTGTAATCGGACGTGAAAACAAGCACAAAAACAAAATGATTTTAAAGACTTTTACAAAACCTTAGCTAGCTAGATTTTGGTCATGCATCTTCAGAACCTAAAAGACCTGTATGTGTTTTTCCACCACTATCGAGAATATCTTGAAGTGATACTGATATAAACTAGTTATCCGCTTTGTTTCACGTTAAATGTAATCGTTGCCATTGTGTAGAGACTTATTTCTTGTAATGAGTGACCAATATACGTATAACATCTGTAGCGTGGGACAATGACAAAAATATTTAACATCGTCACAAGCACTCGAATCTTTACCCTGCCCATTTTACTCACCAACTACTCAGTAGTTTGCGGCGTCCAGATTCGAGCTCCCATGACATCGTGCATGTCCGGGTGTATTCAAAACCTGGAAGATTTTTTAAATAACCATTTAGAACAGGAACATTGCTTTCTACAGACTGTTGTGGCCATATAAAAACAAAATTTTAAAAAATATGTTTAGTTACAGGCGGGACTGGCTGTGTATCATCATGTTCCGATTGCATGACTTGTTAAGTCACAATGTGCATTACAAATATATGTGACGGTAAAACACTATACATTGTAAGTTAAAACAAGAAATGTTTACGGCAGCAGAATTCAACATGTTTAGCTGTGTTATAAAGTGAGACATTGTA
This sequence comes from Mimachlamys varia, assembly GCA_947623455.1. Lineage (NCBI taxonomy): Eukaryota > Metazoa > Mollusca > Bivalvia > Pectinida > Pectinidae > Mimachlamys > Mimachlamys varia. The sequence continues at coordinate 19,244,979 of OX392536.1, forward strand.
ACGACTCCCTGGAAATATTTGATCAAAAACATCAAAGACACATTTTCAATCCAAAAATCCAAAAACTGGGGTTTATTGGAATGTATGAAACAAAACCAACATATTTGTATTTGCACTGTTGTCTATATGTTGCTTAAACATGAATCTTGAATTCTGTGCATCGCAACGCTGAAAACTGTTTTTCCTAAAACATGCTATCCCGATAGAATTCTTAAAAACGACTAACGGCAAGGCAAAAGCGAATAATACGTTTTGTTTACGTAAGCAAAATGTATTGGGTATTGAAACGGTCATTTTAGGCCTTATAATATTCGTAATGTCGAATAAATGATAAATGATGTATGCAAATGTTTACTTTATAGGTATTTGTTAGGTTTTGTTGGTGTTTTTTTATGCCCCCCCCCCCCATAAAAGGGGGGAGGGGGCATATAGTGTTTCCCATGTCCGTCCCGTCGCGTCCCGTCCCGTGGTACATTTATTGTAACCAGCTTATTTAAATAACTACTGATCCGATTGTCAACAAACTATGGGGGAAGGGGGCATTTATGTCTCAGACATTTCTAGTTTCATATTTGTGAGGCAAAGAATAGCCTATTACGCGTGAAGTCCTTTATAAATTCAATGAAACGTTATTAACATAAAATGTACGTGGACGTGCTGAATCAGCAGGAAGTATTGGGCTTATAAAGTTTCATATATTTTGTTAAAATTATTAATAGACCTTACGAGAAATATAAATAAATTATTAACTAGTACTGGATCTATTTTTCCTACAACAGCACAAGAAAATTAAAACAAACCAATGCACTCTATTAAAAAGTCTAGTCTATGTTATATGAAGTGTACATATGTTCTAAGATGTATGTCCAGCCAAACGACAGGCATCAAAGTAACATTGAAAGGAAGTGAAGATGTTCGGCCTCGCGCAGACATTAACAGCATTGACCGGGGGTGCTTGGGCATGTTTAAAATTTGTATAAACACACCAGTCTCGCCTTGTTTTAGGTGAACCCATCAAATCTTTATGGCCATTTCTAGTAGTCTATGACAGTTACAACCGAGGAACTCCTCGTAAACAAGCACGACTGGAGTAAAGGTAGTTTATCTATAACGATTTACTATCCTTACCTCTTATGTACCATTCACGTTGTAATTATGTTATTATCGAGCTTTTATTAGCTCTCCTTATGCTCCTCGCTTCTTTACGACGCTAAAGTGATAGACGGATATGATACTGTTACGTGGACATAAGGAGCTGTACCACTACATAGCTCACACGCTATCGATCAAAGCCTCTATTCATCCAGAACCGATTGGTAGTAGAGTAGTTAACTATGTACATTGCAGTAACCTGAACAGCCTCTACGTGATCACATTTGTTTGATCACACGTGGATAACGGTTCATGTATAAGCGCCGAGAATATGTTACAGTTTAAATTGAGGGCGTGTTACAGACGATCAAAACGGATGTAATTCATACCAGAGTGATACAGTTGTAGCAAATTTGTGATCGTTTTGATACTTCATTCTGCTTATTAATTTCTTACAATAAACATTTAAATGACAACAAACTTGAACAGCGCTATTTTGATATTTACAAATGATTTTAGTGATCGTGACATCTGCGCCAGGAAATAAATTCCCGTATCCGATAGGACGAATAGTTGAGGATTATTGCTACGGATCAGTGAAGAATTTTGCTTAAAAAAACAAAGTTTCAAAATTTGATGTTTCAATCAATATTTGAAATGGTGCAGGAAATACAGCATGTGTCTGATTGGACTTCGCCTACGCAGAAATGTGAATGAAAGGACAAAATACGCACCAGAACAAATCGTAAGTATACAGTTGATTTATTTTCATTTTAAATATTTTATTAATGCTTTTTAATCTGGTATTTTTCATCTGATAACTAGCCTCCAAATACCGCGTTACATGTGCCTTTCGTTACATTACAAGATATCTCTGTTCTCGAAAAGGGAACAATATGCTCAAGTTTAGTTTTGTCCGTCTGACTGCTTAACTATCACTTAAACGTATGTAAATCCGAATAGGATTCCCATTCACACTTGCAAAGAAAATATAACCAAACACCTACAATTTTACCCAAATTACGTGTTTAGCTTTACTACATAATTGACCCTGTCAGTCATGTTTTATATATGGTATAACACATGTGTAATAACACTATTGTGACGTCATAAATAAATGTAACGCCAAAGTAGAAATTAATTTGCCTTTCTTATATAAAAATGAATTTGAGTTTTTTTTTTTTTCGAGTGCATTTTCATGGGTATAAGTTATGTGATGAATATAATCTTGCACTCGTGTTAATGTAAAATTGAATTGATCCAACTCGTTAAATAATATATATCATTTACCTAAAGGCTTATGACATATCAAATTATTGAATTCGTTTAATAAATGTCATGTTACATTGACAACCGTGTAATAGCTAATTACAGATTATACATCAGTGTAATAACCCGGTACAAAAGCGTGTATAGATACGTATTCTTGATGACAGTGATGGAAACGGAGTAAATGAAAATACAACGGGACATGCATGTTCTCTCATGGCTCGTAAATTGGGAGGGAATATCATTGAAAAAGAAGACTTGTAAAAACACTATTAGGATCAGCAGTGTGTTACATGTATACTTTTAACATTTCGAACAAACATTATTAACGTAATATATAATTCATGACATAAATGCAATATATAATGATACTAAAGTTTTTAATTGATGTAAAAGATAACCTTTATGCTCCGATATCCTTCGCAGGCAGACATAACTACACCGCATTTTGGATGATGCAGGTGGTCATACAATGTCTGGTTCCATTAACATAAATGTTCTCCATGTTTGCTTAAAATAGATTGGAAACAAGGTACTGCGCAAGTTTACACGCCTCGATTCAAAGGCCACGTACAAAATAATCTGCATCTCGTATGATAGAAACATCACAAGACAAAATCATGAAATGTCGTTTGCATCCTAAATGCAACCTTTAAACAAGAATATAATTGTTGTTTGACTGCATTAACATTCAGTGACAGCATTCACATTCAGCCAACAAAAACATGATAATATACTAAGTTAGATAAAAAAAATAAACCTACAATTACACACATGTGATGCATCTCTTAAATTTAGTAATATATAAAGTATGCGAAAACAAACGAAATGCACTTAATCTTACAGATGTTTCATCCTTTTAGGACTCGTCAGTAAGAAGCTGATAGCTCTACAATTCTAACCTACTTTTAGGGTTTTGTATATGACAATACATTTATCATACATTTTAATATATACCTGATTGTATTGATTGGTCCTGAAGAATCGGCTTATAATAGTGCCACATCAACATATAATGCACACAAATGTGTTCTAAATTGCAAAAACATTTCAAAGTTTAGATAAATATTCCTTGACAATACAGCTAAATGCGATAGGGTGTTGAAACAATGAAAACCCTAGCGTAAACTGCGAAATTTAAACATGTATATGTAGCTACACAGTTTTCCATGATTTATTGGCGCTTTTTATTAACATCCTATAACAAATGAAACCAAAATCCACTAACAAGATTATACTGTTGTTGATTTCAAACGTAAACTTTGAAGCGTGCTTACTATTTTGCTCCCTTTTTGCACAGTGTTCATTTCCCTGTAATCTTTGACCAACATTAAACTCATCCGTTCGTTAATTGTTCGGGAAAAATAATACTTTTAAGGACATCTTTTAAAAAATTATATTACTTACCTGGTGTTGGAAAATGTGTTTTATTAACGTAATTTTCCTGCCCATTTCGTACAACCTATAACAGTTCTTAGATACAGTGTAACTTGTCTAAACTGGATGTCATTGGTGTCAAATGTTTTGTCCAGTTTATACAGGTATCCGGTTTGTTAAGGTTTGATAGGAGATCATAGTGAAAAGCTGGGACCGAATTGTAAAGCCAGAATAGAGAAGGATTCGGATTAGACAGGGACCAGTTTAGATAAGTTATACTGTATTAAAACGACATCATGTTTGTCTTAATATTGAACATGTTCTTGACCGAAAAAAAATTATATGCAATTTCCTTCAGTTTTATTGCCACCATCTTCTGTTTCCCTGATAGATTTTGAAAATCATTTGTATATATAATGAAATATGATTCCAGCGAGGACATTTCCATTATCTCATTCTGACCCCTATCCATTGTCCTTACAATGTCTGCCTCACTTATGCACACAAACAAAACTCTTTAAGCCAGATTAAGACAGTTACGACGTATCACACCCACGTATACGTTTTAAATAGCAGCATAACTCGATATTGACCAAATTGTCTTTTCTGCAGAAAGATATTATGAGGAACAACACGCATTAATTTCTTCATTTTACATCAGTTTTCATTATCAACGGATTCGTTCGAACAAGGTAATCAGCATAAACGACGATTCGTATTATCTGTGAAATATCACGTCAATAAATTCTTTATATAAAACAAATGAATCCAAAAATGTATGTTGTGCTGCAAGTCATGTGCACGAACAAACGTTTGTAAATGAATTTAAATGTCATCATAAAAAGAGGAAAACAAGGAAAATTGCTCCGTTAAATACTTTCTCGTCTGTGGGCGACAACGGTAAAGAAATTGCCGGGAAAATGTTGTCGATGATATGAACTTCAACTATTTCAATTTGTTAGATGTTCAGACACTCTCGACGCATCAACAAAACCATAATCTGAACTCTAAAATTATTAACTTAAGGGAAAACTATGAACAAATGAAAAGTTTGCAAAGAAACCCTTGTAATCGTACACGAGAATAAGACCACATGTTTCGGAAGAGTAAACGTCACGATTAAGGCCTAATCATATTCAGTGTTCTGTCTGTTTTTATTATAGTTCCTATTTATTTATGTGATGAATATGTTTCAGTCATGTCTTTTTCTGATCAATCATTAATCATCCATTCAATCTTATCTTGAAGTTGGTCCCAGTGTAATGACCTGAATAATTTACAATTTACGCGATGCAAAATTGGAACATTTGCGTCGGACGGACTTTTGACGTGATGTTGTCAACATATACACAGGTCACTACAATTATGCTTTAACACTGCAGCCAATTAAGGGCTAAATTGTCATTTTAGAAAAGTTTTAAATGGATTTCAGCTTACTTTTGTGTAACATCATTTTAACAACTACATGAAAGGCCATTTAAAAGATTTCCCACAATAATTGGCGTGTATGTGTGAAGTTTAGCTTAGACGTTATCAGGCTTTACATTGTTATAACATTGTAACTGTGTAGTCTTTGAGAGCTCCGGCGTTGATTGGACCTTAAATACTATTAGCACGCGACACAATTCCAAGTGCATTAATACAACAAAGTCAGGAACTAGAATATCCTAAGTCAATAGCCATGACGGCTGCTGAAATTCCACTTTGCATGCGAGACTTGAAAATGTTTTTGTAGACGCGAAATAGTAAGAAGAAGTATTACAACGGCAACAACAACAACACCAAGCTCTTGTATACCGTATAAAATGCACAACAGTTGAAACGGTGAGTTATCGCGCCAATTTTAAGAGCCTTCGTTAGTTTATTGAGGGTAAAAAACAATTAAACCATTCATACAATTATTTATTATCGTCTGTTAAACTGCAATGAAGCTCGGTGTTCCTCACAAATGCCCAAAATAAACAAGCCTGGCGAATGTTTCCTACATCAATCTGATTTTTATGCGATATATGGAACAAGCCACTGTGCATTGTCCAAATAACGCTTCTAACTTTTCTAATACGTCAAATAACGAGGATACTCTACCGAATGTGTGATTCCTTTTAACATACAAATAAATGTTCGCTTCGAATCTTCACAAATTCAAACTTTTCTTTCTGCTTTTATTCAACTTCGAAAAATAATCTCCAAAGATGGCATGGTTGCATTACATAGTTGAATGCATTCATGTATGTGCGACATCTGTTCCGGAGTACAAATAATAAAAAGATGAAATTAATGTAATTTCAGTCTAGCTTTCTAATGATACACTTTAATCATCCTATAAACATATACGCATTTGTATTCATACTGAATCGTGAAATATAAAAGTTTAGATGCATTTTCAAAGTACGACTTTGTAGCAAGTCTATAGGGCGGGATTATTAATTTCCAAACATGGCCTGTAAGTTAAAAAACATGAAAGGTCGAATATTTTTTGTTGCACGTTTTTCAACTAGGGTCATTAAAGGACGGCGAAAACGTTAACATGAGTCTTGAGCTATCGCATTATCAATTGTTTGCTTGCATAGTTATGTCATGCAAATGAATTGTAAATCAAATTGCCATACACGAAGAGTCCAATGCTTAATTAACAGCTACGGTTATTGAAGGACAGTCTACCGATGTATGCGATGCGAGTTTGTGTTGAATGTGCGTGTATTTGCGAGTATTCCGGAACTAGTGCCGATTTAAGTCGCTACAACATTGAAGTAAACTGCTGACAACGGGAGAGCCGGTCGTTCCACTCCCATAATTCTAAGCGTCCAGCAAAGAGTAATAATTACCATTCTTGGGACTTGATTACATGTACGTCTCGGTCAGTGGCAGAACCAAAAGCCTTCATCACAATGACGAATGATCAACTAAAGAGCAAACGTGAAGCGGTATCAAGGAAAATATTAAGATAATATTTGTCTAGAAAGAAGACAAAACATATTTACTCACAGTTCACGAATTATGCAATGGGAGAAAAGGTTAAATTCTTACGCCTTACTTGCAGGGTATCTTCTGTATTAATCACATCAACAAAAACATCATCCGGACCCAAAATCGATAAAACGTCGTCTTCCTTCATCGAGGATAACCGCCATGTAAACATGGTCCCTAGGTCAGATCCAGAAATGTGAACAAAGGAAAGCACAAGATAATAAGACCAGGTGTCTCGGAAGAATAAGCGCCTTCTGCCTTCATCGAAGACAATCGCCATGTAAATCACGGTCTCTAGATCAGATTCAAGTGAATGTCATGGACTGATCATGAGGAGCATGCCCAGATAGGGGAATTGTATTGAATTCTTGAAAATCTTTCTTCTGTAGGAATAACAGGAAACTATCCATATTTACTGTGAAGCATAGTTTGGTGCAGGGTATGTTATTTTGTGATAATGGTAGAATGGTCTACTAGGTTTCTTGGGTCAATAAGGGAACTCTTAGCTAATGACTTACTTCTAATTTCAACGCTCCCCGTAACTTCTGCTAACTAACCTAACCTACACACATTGTATAATTGACGATGTCATCTGGAGCAAATCAGTTCACCATAAGATGCATATAAACTTATTATGTTTATGGAATTTTTTTGAGAACTTTATTCACTTTTAAAATTGTGTAAGCGGTAATTCGATTGGCTGGTACAAGAATAATGAACTCTTCCGAGAAGTTGTCAGATTTTAAATCTGATTAAAATCATATCTTGATCCCCGCTCCTTTCTGTAATTTTCGCTCTGCTGCGTCAAGCTCTGAGGATCTGAGGATTCCATAGGGGTCAATCTGATAAAAATCATATCTTGATCTCCGCATCGTTCCGAAGACTTCTCTCTGCTGCAAATAATCCCATAGGGGGTCATGTTCCGATGACCTTTCTGATTAGCCAATCAAATAACTACTGTCAGAATCTTGACAGTGAAATTTTAAGGTGACAAAGCTCTCATAATCGCATTTGTCCGTTTAGTCATTTCGTCACCGAAAAGTTCATTTTGAATAATGTGACGAAACGACTTTCTGCAAGAAAACAGGTCATTGGAAAATTATTGAAAACTATTTGAGTGTTAAGTAAAGAGGCGACAAAGGTCATCTGAATGTGACCTCTTATGGGATGTTGTCAGATCCTTGTAAAACGGAGTGAGAACAAGGATCTGTGTTTTAATGAGATTGCCATAGGGGGGCACGTTCAGATGACCTGTGTCGACTTTTTACTCAACACTAAAATAATTTTCCCATGACCAGTCATCTTGCAGCAAGTCATTTCGTCACATTATTTCACATAAACGTTTTGGTGACGAAATGACTAAACGTTCAAATGCGATTGTGTAAGCGTTGTCGCCTCAAAAAACCACATTTCAGATTCTGAAAGTAATTATTTGATTGATTAATGCAAAAGGTCATCTGAACGTGACCCCTATGGGATGTATTCAGATCTTGACTCAGCACAAAGAAGTGAGACAATAGGAATTTGCATTGCAATCAATTATTCGATTGTATATTTTATTTATTATTTTAAAATTTACACTGGGGTAGGGCAAGGCTCTCCAATATCTTTTATTTCATTTACTAAATGTTTAATGGCCATACCTTTTGAGTTAATATGTGAACCGAAGTTTGACTTGTATCATTATACCATTATCATACAGCTGCGTACTGACTTAGAGTTCAGTATAATTATCCGATAAAGGATAAATCATTGGAAATGAAACTATGGCGAAATAACGGGCCGTTACTCAATTGAAAAAGTTCGCAATCTGCAATCGAAATGTCAATTTCCGTACAAGGTACTGCGGATGCCAGACATTCAGAGTTATTCGAGTACACTAAGTGACAGTGTATTGTCGGTATTTGTTAAGAAGCATCCTTGAGAGAAACACTATATTTTGTATAAAGTGTCGACTTACCCAATGGGTCTTTGCAGCGGAGCCCAATTGGGGGTATAAGCGAAATTCTTCGAAATATTTCCCCCTGCAATATGATAGGGTAGTTTGAAATTTAGTTTGAAGCAGCCTTGGGTTAAGGAGAAACGACCTAATCTACACGGTGGTTCTTAATCCCCTTGGAGCAGAATTTAATAAAGGAAGTTTATTATGTTCTAAAAAAATTCTTCTAAAGGTATTACAGGAAACTGTCAAACTTTTTTCACGATCGATTAGATGCAACTGTATCCAGGTGAGCGATACTGGGACACCTGTCGGGGCTTTTCACCAAACAGTGAGGTTTTTTGTTATGATTATGGGAGCTTATTGTTTCTGTTCTGTTTATCAAAGTATTATTCACTTTCTTCTAAACCCTAGTTTGTTGAGGTTGGCCCTAAATGACTCAAATTGTCGATGGGCCCTTAAACAATTCAAAAACAAAACATTGCTTAGTTGTTTCTCCTTGACTTATTCATTTAAACGTTAATCGATTGATTATATACTTTTCTTTGCTGTAAGGCCTGTTTTACTACTTTGTATCAACTGCACTTGGTTTATACTTTGAAGTATGGGATATCACATCGGTTTCCGTAGCTTCATTAAAACAATCTGGATATGACACGCAGAATAAAGATATCCTTTTGAGTCATTGTTATTTTTCTCAGGAAGGATGTCCTATTGAGGATCAAAGCTTTACGAAGACGGTCACGGAATCTCTGTTGTTTCCTGAAGTCTCAAATTACAAGGACCAGTCATTAAGAAATGATAGACAAGGTTAAAATGCGTTCTATCGCTGGAGTAATCTTTATTTCATCTTATCTCTGAACAATACCCTTTTTCTTTATGTTTTATAAGAAAGCAAAACAGAGACACAATTTTTAAAAATTCGATGCGTCGACAAAGCCTTAATCCTGAGCTCAAAATCGATTAAACTAGGTTCAAAATTATTATGAACAATGGAAAGATTGTACTTGAACACATTGGAAAAAAGTACAAGAGAATAATATCAGGTTTTCCGACAATCGATATAAAGTACAAAAAACATTGAAATTAATCTCATTAAAAAGCCCTATATTCTATGTTAGGGTTTATCAAGGTGCAATAATTGTCTAATGGCGAAATATAAAACTACAGCCTGGAATAGGCTGGTTATTTGGTTTGAACAAATCTAATAGATTAACAATGAAAAGAGCTCGCAAAGGTAGGCTTTTAAGAATATAGATTTGCTGTGGTCTTGGATATAGCAAATGGAGCTAAAGATCAAAAACATCCGGTCAGACTTCGATTAAGATCGAACCGTCATCAAGTGCAAACTGTATATGCAATCTATTTTTTCTTGTTAGGAAATCGATTTCCATCAGCTAAATATACACATCTGTACGCCAAACGTTCATGTATAAGACGGCTACATTTCGTTGGAAGGTCTTGAATTTGCATAGGTAACATAGTATTTGTATAGATTACACCAAATATCGACATGGCTTCGACACCGACGATGTCACCATTGTTCGCTCACATCCTAATCTCATCCCTTCTGTTTTTTCCTCTTCTTGGCCCCTAGCATCACTGATCGGTTTCAGAGGTACATTTATATATCATAGCTAACTGTACATACATTTTCAAGGCCACTATCATTAGATGTACGCCCTCCATCTGTCCGTAAACATTTCTTGTTATCTCTAATTTGGATAAGTGGTTGAGGGATCAACTTCCATATGTACATTTCCCTTGGTAACTAGACGTTCAGCGTTATGGGACTGGAATGACGGGTTCAACCTTGGCCATATAATGTGATTTGGCGGGGGCGTTCCGCTCGGGGGGTCTTCGTCAATATTGCAACAGGTCGTACACGAAACATACAGCAGAATCTCAAATACATAATAATATGAGATGGATCCTTGTGTGCGCGATTAGATTATATTTGGTGGTCTGCTGTATGTGTTGTCAGTATGTGACAATGTGACCGGGTGGGGTGTTCTGCTGGGGGCCTTCTGCAGTTCGCACGTTTGCAACAAGGCGTACACGAGCATACAGCAGCCTCCTAAATACACTCCACACATACACTCTAATTGCATTCACACGGCGTCATCCTTAAATGAACAAAATACTGGTTCACCCGGTGTCAGCTGGATCGAGCATCCCGAAAACCACAGACGTTTGTAGACAACGGAGAGTTTGTGTTATTCAGCCAATCAAGTTATTGTTTATGAGATATTTATGTATAAATAGATTTATATGTTAAAATTTAGAAAGGGTATCAAAAACTTCAAAAGCAAACATACTGTAAATGGAATATATAGAGGATATTCAATGGTTTGCCGTTCAATATCAAATATATTTCACAAGTATGGCTGATTTTTCTACGCACGAGTGAAAATATAAAAAAATCTGCCATACAAGTGAAATACTTGATATTAAACGGCAAACCGTTGAATTTTATTTTTATTACATTTTCATACATCGGACAATGTGACTGTAGATATGGCCTCTGTGATCACCTTTATATTTTGCCCGTGAAACTTTTTTCAAGTTTGTTTTGCCAGGTCGTTTAAAAAAACGCAATTAAAGGTTTAAAGTCAGAGTATGGCAGTGAACATTCTCACAGCAGGGGAGGCAACTCTAGTTAGCTTCTAGTGTCAACAGATCTCTGGTTGCACACCACTGTCCCCAAACCACCATAATATACTGTTTTCATAAATCGTTGTACTTTGTACATGAATATGTTATAATTAAAGTATTTAACATTGACGATAGTGCAGGTTTATACCGCTTAAAACGTACCATATATCTGACTAAAAGTGTTAGTCGTTATATCGCCTGTATATTAATCAATGTCGTCTCGGTGTTGATTGTTGTAACAAAGGTTAACTGCCGATAATTCAAATGACAATGCAAGAAGCAGACAGGTGACCTCTTGTGATTCTGTTAAAAATGCAGGTGGTTTACATCAATGCATTGATGCACATGCCTCCAAATACTGTTCAGATATATTATTGGACTATCGGGATAACTCATCCCTGTTTAATCAACGTGCGGTGCCAAGCGCTTGAAAGTTGCAAGGGTGGCTAATTGAAAGATTGACCGAATTTACTGTTGTTCAATCGAATTATGTACACAACTGCGTAGGAATGTCCTCTACAATGTATGTAATATTCATATTAATTTACAAATACGGCTACAAGACCTGATCTGAGACACTCTCCGGCAGAATGATAGTTGATTGCCGCTGTACAAACATCATTGCACTGCCGTTTGAGACAGTTGGTACCTTGGTACCCTGTATACTTTTCATGAATATAAAAAGTACAGTTTAAAGATATAACATTACTAACCATGCGTCATTGAAGATACCAACTTTGATTTACTGTCCCCAGCGATACATGCCGGATCTCAAAGAGTTGTCCTATCTACTCCCGAGTCTGGCAATGATTTCCCTCTACACATATAACCGCAGTTACATTGAACTCCGTTCAAGGATATAACAACTATGAGACCGATAGTTTAGTGCGAGGTACGAGATAATATTTTCCCGTGTGTAGTTTTGACAACTACATCAAGATTTGACAACTACATTCAGATAAATAATCAAATACCAGACTGAGTGTGGCTTGCACAAGTAAACCGTTGCCTCCCAATTACACTTGCACCTATACACATGATATTGTGTATCTTCATATATTAAGTGATATGAAGATGGACGTTTTTGAGTATGCTCATTAGTGTGTTTACTTGTTGTGATTGACAATGATACTCGGTTCTCATTTTGAGAACTTGATGTTTACTTGGATGTGACAAATGATTTACATGGCGGGTGTCGTCGATGAAGCAGAAGACGCTTACTCTTCCGGAACACCTGGTCTTAGTCTCTTGTACTTTTGCAAGGGTCTCCATGTAAGTCTTTCCTTTGTTCAAATTTTGCCCCTGGTTTAATCGATTTTGAGTTTGGATTATGATTATGTTGATGCTTCGGTATTCTCTTATTTTATTGCATAACAAGGCCCCGTGATCATGAAGCAGTCTTAAGTCTAAATTTGTCTTTAGTTTTGACTAAGCCAATCACGATGAACGTCACAAAAAAGTAACGTCATTCGTAAATTAAACTTATCGAAAACGAACGTTTTTGTGAATTTTACATAACAGTTTTTACTTCGGATAATGTGTTGAGTATTAAATATAGCTGTGCGATGACATAGCACGGGTACAACTTACAAACCAACATGTAGTTACTGAAACTGCTAGTGGTATAATTTCAAGAGTATAAGACGAATCGTTTCGTTTCTATTGTAAACACCAGCAATATTTGACAGGTGAGCGGTATTGTCACCTGTTTTAAATAGTTAGTAGGCTTAAACACGTTTATCAGCAACATTAGTTACAGGACAAAGCAAACAATCATTTCCATACAAGCCAACCGTTCTAACGTACATTCCAATAAGCGATAATGCAGCATACTGTAACTGTAGTCTATCTTTGAAAGTGCAAAACACTTGTTACTCGGCGGATTTTTTAAAAACAAAACCTGCCTAAGCCACCAGAACGGCACGTGGTATAGCTATATCAATGTAAGAAATGTGTCCTTATTCCATGAATAATCAGCAAATTTGGTAATACCTCGTAATAAATACGTTACAGCATCTGATAGAAATAATCGTTTAACAAAGGCAAATTGTTTACGTATGTTTTTCTGCATAAATATATCAATCATTTTGATGTTATCGAGCTGGGGGATACTTTCACGTCTGCTTCAGGTCGGTTAGGAATACTTTGTGGATGCGAATATGTAAAAGGTTCTTTTACCTGAGGGCGATTTATGGTGGAGTCGAGATAACTTGAAGTTCGATACCTATCACGAATTAAACGTTTAAGTTAAATTACACGTATTAGGGTCGCCATCTTTTTACATTATACAACAGGTAAAACGTCACACTTAAATGTTACTACAAGTGCTAAGTTGCCCCTAGCATCACTGACGAGTCCAAGAAGGACGAAACAGCCGTATGATGCAATTTTTGTCGGCATACTGTATCTTACTAAATTCAAAAGGAGCAGCATGTGTATGTTACTTCATCTTTAATGATAGGGGGTGGTAGACTGCTGGTGGATTTTACAATCATCGAGGTTTGCTGGAGCCTTCATTGCCTCATTTTATCTCATTTGAAGAGTGACACGGTACATTAAATACACATTTTCGTAGTACAAGATTTGAAATTATACACAACTACTTCCATTTTACTTCTAAATTCATAAATCAAAGGGGTTTCACGCACCTGACCATTCTGTTCAAAAATTTTGGATTCCCATCTTTTGGCTCATAGCATCACTGAATAGTCCCAGAAGGACGAAACAGCTGTATAATGCAGTTTAATTCATTTTTTGCCATGCTGTATCTATTACTAAATTTAAAAGGTGCAGCATGTGTGTGTTACGTTTTGGCTTTCGTTCTCTATACATCCGGTTTCTTAAAGACCATATATGTCTCAAGGACATTACTTTTAAACCAATCAAGTAACGTCCACAAAATTTATTTTTGGTATGCGTCCACAAAATTTATTTTTGGTATGCAACAAGTCTATTGTGTTTCCTTGTTGGCGTCAATTTGTTTATAAATATTATCATCAAAAACCATTAATGACTGTGCGATAATCAGGAACATCATTTTCCGATTAGCACATTTGTTTTGTTCGTAATAATGCGAGAATCTGGTTGAGTCATTTGTGTGGGTTCACTTGTAATTATCTGATATTAAATATAACATATGGTCGCAACATGAGATTGGCATCTTTGTCGGTCGCCGCCGGACGAAACAAAATCTTATTACCAAACGCATTAGACAACTCGGTTGTATCCTTGGATACTTCTATAAGAAAACACAGCGTCATTTCCGTAACAGTAAAGTCAATAACTGTGGAAAGCTATATGATATTATATTTTATTCATTGGAATGCATTGGCTTTGATTTTTAATAGTCAACATTTATTTTAGTCGATATTTTGTTCTTAAAACAGATATCAATTGTCTGATATGTCTTTATAAGATCAAACAAACAAAACAAATCAATATAAATAAGATAATTATATGAACATAAACTAAACCAAGATATGCTATTGTAGGCCATTCTGTTGTGTGTGTTGGGGGGGGGGGGGTCGGATGATGGTGCTTTTGCCTTTCACCAAGGCGGCCGGGGTTACATTCCACCGATCGGACGTAAAATGGTATCGGAGGGTCACCTGTCACCGACCACGTGGGTTTTCTCCCACAATTATATTCCTCGCGCTATGACATCCGGGCCAACAAAAGTGATTTATATAAGTTGAATAACTTGTTTCATAATTGTTTCGAAATACATAAAGTTTATATAGGTGGTTCTGCTCATATTTCCATTAGATAATCATTTTCAAAATGTGAAGAAAAATATTACATGGCCGGTTCCATATCAGACCTTGTATCAACCCGAGATCCCAATATCGGCCCGAGGGCCAAAGGCCCAAGGGTCGATATAGGGTCGAGGGTTGATACAAGGCCTGATATGGAAATGACCATGTCATATTCCATTTATTATATACTTTGAATTTTGTGACGGTTTATGATGATCTGTTTTTGATGATGTCTATTTTTTTGTTCCTTGTTTTGTCATCGTTTGGAAATTGCTTAAGATAAAGATAATTCTTACCATTAATAATGGATTTGGAATTATTGACCTGTTCCTCTGCATCGGCGTCTTCGTTTATGTCTCTTTTTCTTCTATTAATCCATCAAGCTCTAGTATTCTTGATACGATAGGCTCCATAACATTCTCGCCAACATCAACGTCAACATCTGTCCTCCTATCCATTTTCGATTGTTGTAACGTCATATGACGTCACGGAAATTTCGTAAGCGGGCTGATACAGTGTATTCGGCCCGCTCAGCAAGCGGGCTAATACAGTGTATTCGGCCCGCTTAGCTGAGCTGATATGTACTAAATACAATTTCCCTGTATTTTATAGTAAGTATATAATAAAGTAATATATACGTTTGCATTCCACAAAGGTATTTCCAAGCTAATTGTGATTTATTCTGAATCATATCAATTGTCATTCGTTACGACGGGGCTATTGAGTGTTTGTAATTACATTCACAAGTGTTTAAGCTCAAGTTTCTACCTTAACGAAATTGTTGTATCAGCGACAAATTAGTCTCAGTGCTATCGTGCAACTTACGTAACTGATAGGTTCTTGAGTGCTTAATACGCACGAGGAATCTTCATTACACAACGTTACGGTGGAACAAGCGTCAAAGATCGTATATTATCCTTCCGCCGCACCATCCTTTACAGTTATAGGTTTCTGTGTCGCAGACTCTAATTATCCGAATATTCGTTTTGTAGGGTTCAACGGCAGTAATACTCAAGTCTAGGTATTCTACAAACTATAAAGATAATTAAATAAGTGCAGTAAATTGATATAAATATAGCAACTCATCAGCACACTAAACGTCTACACGAAAAAAAACTTAACTAAGCTTTATTAAGGATGATGTAACACACATACAGCTGTTTCGTCCTCCTAGGACTCTACAGTGATGCTTGTGGCCAAAAGTTGGTAATCCAAAATTTCTAAACTGTTGTAGAAGCAGAAGGGTCAGTTGCGTAAAACCTCTTTAATTATGAATTTATTAGTAACGATTTAACATTGTTTTGCGGGTTTTGATTTGGTCTGATTTGGTTTGATTGTTTGTACGTCCTATTAATATTTTGTATTGAGTGCGTACGTATTTGGGAGGCTGCAGTATGCTTGTGTTAGCGTCTTTGCAAAAGTCTGGATCTTTTACTGATTTAACTTTGTTATTGTTTTATTCAAATTTGTAAACCGTTTGTAGCTTGAAAAGTCCAAGCTTTAAGCTAATGTCACGTTCCGTTTTGATTTGCAGATATGAATGTAAGAATAGTACACAGAAATACATAAGACGTCTTTTTTCATATCACTTTTGCTTTTTCGTTGTCGTTTAATTGTAATTCGGTATTATAGAGGGGTTATGTCAAAAACTGGTTCACCAAGTGTCAATATATTGTGATCGGGCGGAATGCTGAGCTGTTTCCTCACAAGGCTTTTCGATGAGATAAATCTATTTTATTATATACTTGCTATAAAATACAGGGAAATTGCATACTTGATAAATACGCATGTTTTTTGTACATATCAGCCCACCGGGCCAATATTGGCAATTCTTCGCTAAGCGGGCCGAATACACTGTATCAGCCCGCTTACGAAATTGCCGTAACGTCATATGTCGTTCATGACGTTACAACAATCGAAAATCGATAGGACAGATGTTGACGTTGATATTGGCGATAACGTTATGGAGTCTAACGAATCAACAATTCTAGAGCTTGATGAATATGGGGGACAATGTTTTACATCAGAAGATGTCTAGTGCGGGCTATCTACTCTACCGGTGCTGATTATCTGTTTTTTTAAACCAAATTATTAAAAAATGCGGGCTATACGTTGTTTTATCAACATGCAGATCTACGCTATTTGTAAACAAAATATATCATTGATAAGTTAATATACAGCTTTAAATATATACATAAACATATATATTTACAAAATAAACACAATATTTCCATCATAAGTCTCTGATTTCCATCATCAAATAATTAATCACAAAGTCACATACGAATAACACTTGTACTCACCAGGTATACATTCAACGTATATCCGAGGGTTATCTGGAATTTATTTTACAAAAGCCTCAAAAAGGCCTTAATTTACTACCCGCGGGCTCCCCGTGCGGGTAATACGCCAGAAATTACGGTATATATTTGGCCACGGTATGATCGTGAAAGGATGACGTAACACACATATATGCTGCACATCTTAAATTTAGTAATAGATACAGTATGCCGAACAAATGAATTGAACTGCATCATACAGCTGTTTCGTCCTCCTAGGACTCTTCAGCCAAAAGGAGGGAATCCAAAATTTCTAAACTTACGTAGAAGCAGAAGGGGCAGGTGCGTAAAACCCCTTTAATTGATTAATTTAGAAGTAAAATAAAACTAGTTCTGTATAATTTCAAATCGTGTTTTACGAAAATGTGTATATTATGTACCGTGCCACTGCTCCATGAGATTAACTGATTAACTGATGTAAATTGCCGAACGTATCACAATGTGTATACATACATCTTCATGAGAATAAGTGTGCCGGAGACAGGATATATTGGTGTACTTGTCAAACAGCGCGATCAGATATAGGTCTTAAAACAATGTTATTTTACTTATTTCATGATCAACATGTAACTAGAACACTGACAGGTCAATAAGGTATCCGTCATGTGCTTATTGATATCCCTTTATCATCAATCCGTCACCCAATGGTCAACCCTGGCTCTCTTGAATTCTTCTTTAATTCCAACCAACTTTGCTTCATGATGTCATAAGCAAAATTTCATCAGTGAAATTTTTTTCAATGACCTTTGACCAGATGGCTGGACATTTCGCCTGTGTTTAATTCTGACTAGCTTTGCTTCATAATGTGAAAACAAAATCTTCATCAGTGAAAAGGTACAAAATTTGACCTTGACCTTTTGATTTGACCTTTCACTGGGTGACCTTGACATTAAGTCAGTTGACTTTGTTTAGTTTTGATCAACTTTGCTTTATTTAAGAATTTAACTGTTACTAGATGTAGTATACAGTCGATATGAATACAATTTGGGTGACATATAAATATTTATCTGTAATATTTATTAGAAACCCTCAAGTTTATCAAATGTTCAGCACAAAGGAAACGGTTGTGCGACAATATGCCGTTGTAGGGCCACTGACGTTACACAGATTACATCACGTTAAGAATTTTGCAGATATCTGCGTCGCTGAATCCGTTTTTAATAACATCAGGTCCTGCTTTGAGGTTATCATAAAGCTTTACCAACCATTTTGCACCTAATGGTTCATCTTTGTTAGCGAAAGGTCGACACTGATATTGTTGATCGCACCGCGACCTGCTTGCTGTTTGCCGACCTTGTTCGCATACCACAACTTGAATACTTCAGACAATCTTTCGCACACTTGTTTACGGTCAGGTCCATCGGCCGTAGCTGGTCAGTACTAATGAGAGGAATTGTAACAAATACTAGATGCAACAAGTCCCGAAATTTCTGTGTGATTTACCCCTGAATCAGTTCAATCATGACACGGTCAATTGAGCGTGTACAAAACCTTATATACAAATGATCGCCAGGCAGGTTACATTACAAGGGAGATAACTCATACTGTATAATGAAATCCATTTTAGCGATATTTTATAATTCGCGACGGAGTGCTGTCGCGAACATAGAGACAATTAGACACTCGCTAAAAAACCCCGATATACGGTATGTGATGAAGACTGCCTAAAAAACTTCGAAAAAGGATATTGTGTAACGAATAAACATGTCTTTACCGGACGCATGATCGCACGAGGTAATGTTGGTGGTTCTGATACGGGTGCCTGCAGGATTGTCTTTCAGGGCGATATCCCTGTACATGTAACGTCGAGACAATAACATCATTATACATGTGAACCCTACTGCAGCCTCAAAAGAACATACCACACCTCTCAAATACACATACACGCATCCACCGGGAGGCCGTTCTTCGATGATTCCAGCTGTTATTTAAAAACATCGTTTAAAGATGTATAGACGATTGTATTTGCGAATTCTGCATATATTTTCCAAGGACGTAAACCAATCAAACCAAATACACACGTATTCACATCGCATACATCGAAACCATCCCTAAATAAATTTAGGAACATTTACCAAACCCAATTCATAATATCAGTAATGTCTGCCAATGGCTACGAATTCATTTATAGTGACAATAAAAGATTAATTGACATATGAACTATTTTGTATGGTTTTTAAATAAATGTTTACCTTATCAATTTAAACATATCATGCGTTTTATTATATGATATGGATAAAGGTATTTACCCAAACCGTGACATCTGTTTTGTTAATAAAAGTATAGACGATTGTATCTGCGAATGGATTATTTCACAAGCATATTTATTATGGAGAGTATTTGTTTCCATATCAATCTAATCAATCTAACCCTGTTAAGTGTAGCTTGCAGCCTTCACGCATGCGTATAAAGTTT
Source organism: Mimachlamys varia (assembly GCA_947623455.1). Classification (NCBI taxonomy): domain Eukaryota; kingdom Metazoa; phylum Mollusca; class Bivalvia; order Pectinida; family Pectinidae; genus Mimachlamys; species Mimachlamys varia. The sequence continues at coordinate 19,264,787 of OX392536.1, forward strand.
ATACATCATGCAAAACCCATTTGATCCTCACTGTTATCAAGCTATGCAACAACCACCACTTTTACGGGAAAATAATGACGGGGAACATAATGCGGTACAAGGTTTTTGCAGTGTGAGGTCACCACTTATACCTTTATACTTAATTAACTGTAGTATCAAAGTGTCCTCAATTCCTTAAGTTGATGTTACCTGTCATGAAGGCTTGTTTGGTAACATCATAACATCATAGATTAATGTACCACATGTCTGTCTCTCATCGCCTTTCTATGCCCCCTATTTCATGGGGGGGGGGGGGGGAGGGGGTGGCATATAGTGTTACCCATGTCCGTCCCGTCTCGTCCCATGGTAATGTAACCAGCTTTTTAAAATAACTACTGATTCGATTGTCATCAAACTCCGCATACGTAATAAGCATGAAGAACTTATTTTATATGGGGGGTGGGGGCAATTAGGGCTCAGACATTTCCAGTTGTTATTCTGATTGAAATGCCAATCTTATTACCTACTGCATCAATAACGGTGTGAGAATAAGGATATGCATTTTCATCAGATTGTATGTTTGTCAGATTTAATTTGGACACTCAGAACGACAGAAAGACAAAAGATGATACTTCATTTGTATGTATTTCCTTTCTCACAAACATTCATTTTCATCGACATCTGTATCTGCAACCGCTAACAAAAGTTGGGACTTCCATTTACAATTGTCTATATGACCAGAGTTTCCAAAGATTTTAAAACAACCGAAAGCCCTCTTAAAATAGAATAATATCAGTAGATTCGTAACGATTTCGACAGATATTTTACTTTTCGTAAAATTAAACGAAACCTGTTAAACGCTAAACGTAATACCGACTTATTTTTCAATTCTGGTTCAGAGGCAGCACGTTGCCAAGTTTAAGGCAAGGGAAATATATTTCAAAATAATTGTTCGACCCGTTGTCAATATCTTTCGACTGCGCAGTGTGTTCTGCCGGGGATATTCGGCTGTATACTTAGTGTGGTAGCACTGTCATAAGGAAGCTTACCAAAACATACGGCCCTATGTCTCGTTCCATTCGACGTTTTTCATAATTGACCACAATATCCGTGCCTTTGTCTACTGATTGGTCTGGTTTTATTTTAATATACATGGAATTAACAGCTTATTGAGAAGATCTTTCAGAATTTTAAGTTTTTAACTCCTATCGACCTTGAAAAAAGCCAATGTCACTTGAAAACCCTTCATTTCAGCATGCGAGAGGCCTACTATCAGTACCCTTGAACTTTTGGTAATGGAGAAATTGTTAACACATCTTTTATCTCTGTGACTTTCAGTTGATAGCACTTCTTCCGAGCATGTTATAAACGTATACCACAGGTCTATCTGTTGGAAGTCGAAACTGTATATTATTTACGGACGCAAAAAGGACACAAGGCGATGAAAATAGGTCACTCGACTGAAAATTCTTCTCACGTGTCCTAAAACAAAACTCACTAAATGTTCTTTGTGTCTGCTCCTTGTGAAACGCGCTACATTTACGGGGAACGTTGCTGTCTAACAATAATTAATGAACACATCCGGTAAACCACGAAATCAATAGGTTGATACTTGTTATACTGAAGAGTAAAATAGAGAATTGCGACCCTGCATTAAGGAAGTATCGCAGCGGAGTAAATTAGCAGTAATCACATCCAAAAGTTTTATTCTTCTGCGTGCCGTCCTTCCTGAGGAGATAACAAGGGCCATGTTATTAAGACATATCTGGTGCGCGTTGCATCAAGCTGCGTAAATCTTACACGTTAATTTGCTGCAGTTCCATCATCCTGAAATGTATTAAAAAGCGATCTTACCATTGCAGCAAAATTGACAATACTGCAAAAACAAAACAAAAAACATTGCATCTGCTGAAAGCCAAAACACATACCCCGCTTTGCAAGTCCAACCAATCTATCAATGCCTGTCGTTTTATTTAGGAGAGTAGATCTACAAAAAGGATGATTCAATCAATAACATGTTAGAGATACATACGCTGTAGTTAATGCATGCCTTGATGCACTGAAAGTGACACCCTAGTTTCCTTTCTGATTTATCATTGTCTAAAATAATGGCAACATAATATCGGCGAAAAGTTTAAGGTAAAATTTGGCATTTTGAGTGGCATTATTTGTATGTTTAGAAAGAATTCGCTCGATCCCCGCCTACCTAGCGAGATATAATCGATGTGCGTTGGTTTTATTTTGTTTCATGTCCGTCTGCCTTGCAGGTAGGGTGCACGGAGTATACCTGCTGCCCCATTGCATTATCGTAACAGTTGAATAAATTTGGGATCCTACCCTATTTCATTTTCACAGCCCCAGTTTTAGCCTCTAGTTGAGCGTTCGCCCAAATGAGGAGGGTTTTGAGTTCTGTTCCCTGGCCCAAACATACCAAAGGGTTCAACAATGGTAGCTACAAAAATGTACTACTCTCTGCCTGACGATCAGTATTATGAGGATGGAAAGACTGGGAAAACCGTTGTCTATATAATGCGACTAGAATGGGTGTTCTACTTGGGACCATCGGCAGTATCCTTCAGTTTAGTAGCACCTAAATCGGCAAAAATCAAGACAATAGCAAGGAGACTTAAATCATACTTACGCATTCAAAACCCGTACCCGCACCGCATATATCAGGATGCCGTCCTTCAAGGACACTGGCTATTAATAGGACGTAAAAGCAATCAAACAAAGCCAATATCCGTGTTTATTTAAAAATTGCAGCACATGTGTGTGTTACGTCATCTTTAACTACAGTACATACACTTCCACATCTTCAATTTCAATAATGGTAATTGATACAATCCTGCATCTCAAATTTGTTACAAAAAATCAGAATACCAAAGCCTCAACAAAACTATACATATAAAACGTAATAATATAGCAAACATGATACAGTTTTCAAAAATTCAAATTTAGATCAACAATTTATCGAGATAGCTACAACACCCTATATTCCTCCGTAGGCGATTCAACCACAATTAAATTTATAATTACACAATTTGACGCTCATCAGGCTCAATACTAGACAGGAACCGGTTTTAGACTAGATTTCCTTTACAAAAAATTATATATTGAAAAAGTAAAACAATGGCCACAATAACCGAGTTATAACCTTTGTCTTTGGCGTTAATGAAATGGATATCACAAAAATAATGTGCTATGGCGTTTACATCACAAAACTAACTGATAATTAATTGAATTAGGTAAAATGAAACAACTCGCCTTCCAATAATTATTTGTAGCATGGTCTGTTTGCGTCGACGAAGCAGAAGACCCTTGCTCTTCCGGAACACCTGGGCTCATTGTCTGGTACTTTTACAAGGGTTTCCATGTATTTCTCCCCTTTGTTCATAGTTTGCTTCTGGTTTAATCAATTTTGAATTCTGGTTATGGTTTTGTTAAAGCTTTTAACAACTACTCAACGAATCTTGAGAAAATTGAAATTGAAAATTGAGAGGATTAAATAACTATTTTGTAAACTGCAATGTAACGTCTTCAACGTTTGCAATTAAAATTGCCAGTAAAAGGAGTTTCTTTTTCTGTTTTCTTTTTTTCACTTTGGATCTGAAACCTATTTGATACGTATACGTTAGTATAGCTTCTTCAATGGGATAATTCGCAGACCTAATCCGACATACTCTTAATTTGATCCATAAGTTAATTGGACTCTAAAAAGACACTTATTGGACTCTTTATCGGGAAATTGATCAGACATCGACACATTTCTAATTATACACGTTAATGCCACATTTAACAAACCTAAGCCTCGTATAAGATAATCAAATAAGACATTTCACATATCTCCCAAGAATGTTCAAAGGAATATAGCTAAGCTGACTCAATTATTAATCGAACTATTAATTTAACACCGAACAGCAAGTAGATGACTTACTCCTTATTTGACGCTTTAATGTAGCATTTTATAGATCATAGCCAACACATTTTTCATTGAATCATTTCGTTGGACAATTAACAAAGATTGTTCCATTGGATAACGAATGTACTTAAGCTGACAGTTCATCGATTAGCGGACCTAATGTGACACGCTCGTAACTAAAACATGAAATAATGCAATGAACAAGACCAAAACCAACACACTCCTCACTGAAAGATGACGTAGCACACACGCAAGTAACCCTTAAATATAATACTGAACATATCTTAGCTGACACACTTCTTATTGAACCATTAAATACGATACCTAACATATCTAAGCGGACAAACTCCTTATTGAACCCTTAAATAGGATACTGAACAAATCTAAGCGGACAAACTCCCTTTTGAACCCTTAAATAGGATACGGAACATATCTAAGTATACACATTCTTTTTTAAACCATGAAATAGGATACTGAACTTATCTCAGTGGACAGACTTCTTATTGAACCATTAAATAAAATACTGAACAAATCTAAGCGGACAAACTCCTTATTGAACCCTTAAATAGGATACTGAACAAATCTAAGCGGACAAACTCCCTATTGAACCCTTAAATAGGATAAGGAACATATCTAAGTATACACATTCTTTTTTAAACCAAGAAATAGGATACTGAACATATATCAGTGGACACACTCCTTATTGGACCATTAAATAGGATACTGAACATATTATCCTAGCTGACACGCTCCTTATTGAATGAACCCTTAAATACGATACTGAACATATCTCGGTGAACACACTTCTTATTGGACCATTAAATAGGATACTGAACATATTTTAGTTGACACGCTCCTTATGGAACCCTCAAATACGATACTGAACATATCTCAGTGGACACACTTCTTATAGGACCATTAAATAAATTAATGAACAAATCTAAGCGGACAAACTCCTTATTAAACCCTTAAATACGATACTGAACGTACACTCCTTATTTGATTCCGTTGACCCATTATTTGACATTATCCGGCAATAGCGAATTAATTAGCAGACCTTATCTGATATCCTCCTTTTGGAACATTTAACGAGGCAATACGCAGATCTAAACTGTCAAACTCCTGTTTGGGCCTTGAGCATACCTAGTCTAATGCGACATTGAGCAGACTCTTCATTAAACCATTTAATGACCTGGAAAAGATTAGCTGACACATTGTTTGCAACTCATTTGTTTCTCTGTTTTCTTTTTCTCACATTCGTTATTGTACATTTTACCTTTATTGAATCTGTGTTTAATAGGTCATCATAATGTGGACAATTAAACGGCAGCCTCCCAAATACTCACGCACTCAACGGATACACTGGTAGGCCTTCCTTAAATAGTCTTAGCTGTTACATGACAAAACCTAATCAAAGCAAAATCTAACCCTGAAAACTATTTCATACTGCCCTCATTACGTGGCAAGGTGATAACTTTTGTGTAATGCACACATTTATTTTCATCCCACTGGGGCGGACGAAAAAGCTTGAGGTTACATCATTCTGAAAACTTGATAACTGTGGTTAAAAAGAAAACTCGGATAAGAATAACTAAGTCATCAGGAAAATAAAAGATAAGGTTTCCAGGCTTCCTGTTTGAGGAAGCTGATCACTTTTGGTTTCTTCAATTCTCAGATGGGAAACATTAATACAATTGTGCAGTTGAATTTGAAACAGCACTGGATTTATTGGAACAGTTTATACAGAATGAAAATTGTACAAATGCGATAAATACTAACAAATTACTGATTAACATGAACTCGTCTTTCAGGGACATAGAAAATTGAATAGATGTACCCCTTTACAGAAACAGAGTATGTTCGGAGGAGCAATTAACCAATTTTGATCGCCGGATGTACCTGCATTAAGATCTTGTCGATCACTGATGATTTTTAAACCAAGCGTTTACTAACGCGATACATACTAACAAATTTTTGAATAAAACCCATTTACATCCCTGGTAGGAACTATAAAACGAATTGAATAAATGTATCTCTTTACAGAAGCACGGTATGTTTCGAGGAACAATTGACCGCGTTTAGTCGCCGGATGTACCTGCATTAAAACGTTATCGTTCACTGATGATTTTCATCTATTTCCTTTTTCAATAATGATATTAGATAATCCAATTCAGTGTCCCTGTATCCCATGGGTGCCAGAGAGGGTGATAGATCCTTCATCCAATGGCTCATTGACATGATATGGCATCACAACATACAAATATGAAGCTCAGGTGCTGACAATTATGTCTATTTAATATCAAGACAGTCCTAATAATGATTGCGGTGTTTATTACTCCTATCAAGGTCTAATGACAAGATTGCTGATATTAATCTGGTTTATGATGTTTAATATTGATGTTTTCCACGTTTCGTCAAGGCTGCAAACATCACGCATATACAATAACAATTTATTTTGAATCATAGCGCAAACAGATGGCCCCAAAATGCAAAGATAATTATCTTTAGCACAAACATTGCTCAACTTTTAATGGGAAACATTAATTGTGTAATTTTGGACATAACCACAGGGGGCAATTTTGTTATGTTAGGAAGATTTGTAGATATTTACATTGCGATAGTTCTGCTTAAGGCAATTTTTTAATTGCATTTATTTCACCTCGGCGTTGAGATATTAAGTAGTAACCGATGTGTCCTGTACTATTTACAGAGGGATGCTTTTTTGTTTGATTACATGTCGGTTAAATTCATATTAAAGGGAAGTTTGTAAATACTGTAGTTTACATGCATTTCTTATTTCTGGGTTTTTTTCGACGATGTCTCTACACTGCGCTATTATTAAAAGGCTTATACCTGTACCAATAACAACATCATGGTAAATGGTAAAAGACTATTTCATGCATAATTTCCTATAACAGAGTTTGTGTGACATGCGCATACTATTAAACGGAAGCACCACTGTTAACTGTGGAGAAACAAAGTCGTTTTAAAGGTCACTAACGTAGGTAGGACTTCTGGCTGGAAAAGCTTTCAAGATCAGTGGGTATCCAGCGTTTCACGACTTTACCCTGTCACTTCCTTGTGTGTTGCAGTCGATGGCAACACTGATGTTTTTTTCACTTCCTTTCTTTTCATTTTCAATGGTGTCCTCATAGACATACCAACGTCTCATAAACTTGTAGTTTCTACTTCATGTTTAGCGTTTATCGTTACGGGAGTGGATGATCGACATGTTCGGCAAACTACTAGTGTGGTAGCAAATCAGCACAAGTTCTGGACTTTCACAAAGAGGCTTACAAAAACATACTGCAGCCTCCAACGTACACACGCGCTCCGCTCTAACACGTGCATCGCATACTAGCACGCTTGAAGGCCGTTCTAAAATGATCTTACCAGTCGATAGGAAGGACGCAAAACAAAATAAAAAAATCCAAACCCCCGTATGTGATATAAATATGTAGCCCACTTTTCGACGGTTTCCAAAATACCGTTCTTGACCGAATACAGGACACAAAATAGCAGTCAATGTGCCGGTCGTTTGTAAACAAAGTCGCACACTCTTCGTATGTTTTGGATCAATGTTTCAACAGAGCCAACAAAAATAACTTATACTTTATCAACAATAAATAGAAGTAAAGATTTGGAAAATATATTTGATTTGTGTGACGTTTAAATTGCATTTTCGTTGTACTTTCAGTTTGTCAAGATCCGGGAAATGCTAGATTTGACATCGTTACCGACTCGCTCTCGGCGGTAATCCGAGACTCATGATTATATTTCCTTCACTGTCTGTATTACAGTTCATTGCATTATTACACGTTTGGTTTGCAAGCCACTGCATCATGTTTCGTTTTGACAGTGTTCTTTTTTGACGCCATTTGCAAGCACAATCATTCGTGTGTCAAATTCTTGGAAAGCAGATTGATATTTAAAAAATTGAAAATTAAATGGACACTTCTGAGTGATCTATCGTTTTTCGATTTTCACTTTGGGAATTCAAATATTTTTCTTCTTCCCCGTAAAATTAATTAAAATTATGAATGGGGTCAATAACGGATGTCAATTTCTATAACCTGAAAATCTCTGGAAAATCGCAATGATTTTATTTTTACCGGGCAAACAGTAGTTCTTTCGTGTGTTACACGATAACAAGGGGATGCCACACTGATATTTAGTTTGTTTTACTTTCTACATTGTATTAGCTGCTACGGTCATTAAAAGATCATTAAGACCCCTTAAACATGCAATAGTCACTCTAAATATCAACCCCCTGGTTAGTTAATTTAAAAGACCATTATCGAAAATCTGGTTTGTTATTTTCAAAGACCCTTATCAAAACACAATATATCTATGCAATTTAAATATATTGGACATGTATATACGCTATTGAAAAGGTACGTAACTAAGTTAATGTAGCCAATATTAAGGCTGATGTCTTCACGAAAGTATAACATGGCAATCTTTTCAGCTAACTAACTGAATGCTTCGAAATGACAAATCATTTCAAGTTCAATTCCTAGCATCACTGAAGAGTCCTAGGAGGACGAAACAGCTGTATGATGCAGTTTAATTCATTTTTTCGTCATGCTGTATCTAAAATTTAAAAGGTGCAGCATATGATGTGTACTACGTCATCTTTTATAAACCTGGGCCATGCGGAGCTTGGTTTCTACTCAACTTGATGTGGAGAGGCATACCGGCCTTAAATGTAGTTGAAGGTACCTAGGAGAATGTACAAAAATCATAGTAAAACGTCAGACACATTTTACTGACTAAATATGTGCAAAACTATGCACCTGCCAATTAAAACACTAGCTTCATATAAAGTATCTTTTCTTAACCTTTAATGTTATACAGAAGTTATCCATAAAATAGTTGTAAACATTATTGCACTTTTTGGTTCAAATGATTAAAAGATGTCTAACGCTTTCAAAACATTACTCAATCTTATCAAATCGCATTTAATATTTCGTCGATGTATCAATCAAGGTTACTTAGCCTTTGTTTTCTTATTTACAATCTGCTAAAATATATTATAATCTTATTTCATTATGATTTTAGCAGAGTCAAATGGCCATATCAATGTGTATATAAGGTCGGTGTCACTCGCAACAACTTTTAAAAGAGAAATAAATCTCTGCATGACATGGGTATAAACATAAACTTTAAATAAAATGTAATTTTGAAGCACTCGGAAGTCTCGCTAAAGGGATTGAAATGTTACAAATTCAATGGGCTATTTTTCTTCAGATGTCTTCAGAATCATTCTAGATAGTGAAATTTAGGGTTGCTACTGCATTATTTAGGGGGCTTGTTTAACCTTAATGACAAAGGTCAAAAGTTAGACGACAAAGGAGACCTTAAGGAAGGTGAAACCTGTCAAGAGGACGGATACGATACCAGAGTTAGTCGCCCCTTACGGTGATGCTTCAGGTACAATTCTTGGCCAACACCAATCAGTTACAGTTGTGGTATCGCACACAGCACCAAAAACTGCGTGTGTGCATCGTGCATACATCGTGCACAAATCGTTCGCCCATGGTGCGCACAACTGGGCGATCTAGATATCGTGCGATTAGAATCGCATACACGCACGATTTGGTACAATTGGTCGCTACATATTACGGAATGAAAAAACATATGGAACCCTCTTGTCCAAAAACTATTTAAATTCGCATCTTATTTATTGGGATTATGTCAATTTAACAATATAAAGTAAACAGTATTACAGTGACAGGTAACAGAATAGGTAAATAACATGCCAGAGTTTTACCTGTCCCGTGTGCATGTGCTGCGATACGCTACGACAGCCATTACCGAGCGACCGTTATGAAAATAAACTGGACTCTTATAATTAGTTATTTGAAAACCCCCTCCCCTCCCCACCACTTTACCTGTGTTTTCACACCTAGGCGAGTGCTGTAAGTGCCCCGGGCAAGAGACATCTACATATACTGTCCATGTACAGGTGCAGTGTATAACTTGGTAAAAACTGGCAATATTTACTTGAATGAGAACTTGTCAATATGTGTTGAAAGTTTACATGTGTCTATTTGGTTTGTTTCAAAAACTACAGAAAGACTATTACTAATTTTAAGAAATATATAGATAGAAATATCAGCTAATGTAAATAGTTAAAATATAGAAATATGTTTAAAACATCTAGCTCGAAACCGTATATATTGTTAAACCATTTCTAAATTTACATCAACCACGATTGTCATCGCACAATGTTAGTTTACATGTGCGTTAGAAATAATCGCCCAGGATCGCATTGTTTGCACATCGTGCATACACCGTTCGCCAATCGTGCGCCCACCGCACACCGTGTAACGTTGTGCGATACCACAACTGTATATTACCTACAACTCGCACACAAACATATGCACTACACGTTAAATAACTCTTATTATATTAATGATGACAACCATACTTTGCAGGATGTAAGGTCACATATAATGCTAGGTACCACCTGCAACCAAAGAACCTTATATTACTAGTAATATTCCGGGTCAAGTAGTTTTGCTTCCAGTTTTTGTTGAAATTCGCCTCATTTTTGTTCCATTCTGATTAATAAATCCAAGTTTTAATTGTGACGTTAAATATTGTTAATGTTGTTACATGTTTGAAATGGATATGTTTTCATTGCATAAAGTTTAGGGTTTTTAAATGAATTAATTCTTAGACAACCTTCACAGGTCCTCGAAGTAATCAAACGTGACATACAACATTTTCTCAGTATGGGTTGGTACTGATTTTACAATATCATATTTGCTAGACATTTTACTTCAACATAAACACATCTAATGATACAAATAGAGGTTACACAACGAGTGGTCGTTGGATATGGTATTTGTTTCACTCAAATTAGTTAATTTTCAAAAGTTACAATGGACATGATCTTTAGCGAGCATCTCTTGTAGTTTTTGAAAATTAACTAACGACAGTGAAATAAATACAATATTTAACAATCATGAGTGGTATGACCTGTTTCTACCATAATTTCAGCCCGAAACAGCAGTATTTTAATTTCATTGAATATAAATGAACAGCAGAAAATATGGTCGTAAACATATCTGATTGTATTTTCCAGCCTAACGATGACGTCGTCCGGTCAAAGTTCACCATGTAAGCCAATCAGAATGAGTTTAGAGTTTATTCCACAAAACAGAAATGTTATTCAACCGCTGTTAAGATTATTTGATACCCTGAGATTGAATAACACCCACCGATTGTGGTAGAAAGATAATGTGCTCATATTTTCTTTAATAACCTTTTGCTGTCTTTCAATAGAATATTAAACAATATTGAGCCAGTCTTCAATCCATGTTGGTTGGACCGCGGGATCCAGCGGTCCAAGTTTCATTCGATATCTTTATCGTACATAATTTATATCTAGAGTTTTCATAACTCCGCATGTGTATCTATTTATACCCTGTAAACTTATCCGAGTGTCTATAGAATGTCTCACCGCACCATTATTATAAGTAATGAATCAGAAAATGGCGGAATTCCCGCAACCGATGATTGTCTGTTTCCGTCAATGGAGCGTAGATTGCGTCCTTTTCGCCAAGATCTCGCGGCGACAACGGAAGAGAAATTTAGCCAGCTAGACAAGTCGAGTACATGGCCAATATCATACCTGCTGATAGCGTCGCAAGTTTCGACTCCCCCATACATTCATTCTCGAAGAACCATTAATTGAAGAGACATCTGTTTACCAGAGCTTGATATATGTATCAACAACATGTTGCCGAACCAATTTGCAACCATTGTCTAGGCGGATAATTCGGGACAATGTAAAAGTTGCATTGTAAATGATACATGATAACGTAATGCTTACATTGTACTTGTTGTACCTGCGTAACCAACTTATGAATTATTATAAATAGAAGGATGCATGCTTTTACATAATGTGTCGTCAAATGAATATTTAAATGATAAATTGCTGGTATTCTTTGAAATTCGCAATCGATTGAGTTACAGTTGAAGTTAAACAAAATAAAGTACAACTTTGGTTTTGTTGTTTTTACGTCCTACCAACATTTACGAATGGTATCTCGGTGTGTTTTTGGCAGGCTGCGGTATGTTCGTTAAAGCCTCTTTGCAATAGGCCGGATCTTTTGCCGATTTAAAGTATATTGGCAATGGCCCCCAGAAGAATACTGACAACAGGTAAACCTGCCGTCCCACCCCCATTCTTCACCAACCTGCATCTTTTTTCAATTACAAGTTTCTTTCAACCAAAATATGTTGGAATGAAATACCTTCATAGAAACCGTTTTCATGTGCTCAATCAAAATTGTGAATTTCATGCCACTCTTTCTTTATATTTTCCCCTGGGGAGGGGATAAATTTTGGGGTAAATTGAGGACCCTGTATCAGAGTTACTTAAGGATTAAAGTTTCTTTCTGTTGGTTTTATCAAAGGATAAAGTTCAGTAGGATGTCGATAGTTGGAATGGAACGCGAAGCGTTCCATGAAACACTGTACTGTCCAGACCTTATATTCCCACATATAATTATTTCTTTAATCAGATATTATGATACTTACTGCGATGAACAGTATCGTTTGGTTTAGGTAGACTGTTGAAACAGCCGCCTTATGAGGTGACGAACTCCCGCGAAATTTCAGTCAACAAGTAAACAAAAAAGTTCCAAAAGATTACATCTTTTTATTGTTATTTTTTCGCATAAGTTCATATATAAACAAACAACCATACTGTTTTTGTTAATGTTATTGTATTTAAAAAAAACAACATTAAAATGCTTCTTATTTATCTCTTAAATAAATTAACACATACATGTACTACGCGGCAGGATATTGATAAAGTAGTTCGTGTTCAAATCGTAACGGCGCCAATAGGCGCGTGATCCACTGATTTTATCGGAAAATAAAGTTTCGTAGGCATTCGTAGAAATGTATAGGCAATATACTATCAATTCCAAGCAGACTGTAAATATAAGAAATTAAAGCAAAAATTCACGGAAATATCTTATGAGGTCAGAAACCAAAGTCCAAGTTCAGGGTCAAGGTCGAGGTCAATTTGTGTACCTTTTTAATGATGAACACGTTATTACAGTGTGAAGCAAAGTTGGTCAGAATCAAACAAGAGGTCTACTGACTTAATGTCAAGGTCATCGCGTCAAAGGTCAATGTCGATTTTCGTAAAGTTTAATTGTTGAACAATAAAGATATAGTTAAACAAAGTTTGTTTGAAGTCGTCAAAGAGTTAACTGACCAAAATTCAAGGTAACCTGCATTTTTTGCAGCTTTTTCTCTAATGAACATTTCGTTATGACATAATGAAGCGAAGTTAGTCGGATGTTAATAAGGAGTAAACTGACGAAAAGTCTGTGTAATGTAACATGGTCACAGAGGTCAATGTCACTGGTTCAAAGGTCAAGAAAACGTTGTTCAATTGACCGAAGATCAAATGCGCTGGGATTGACCTTTTGGTCCACAGCTTGTCACATATTGATGATTTTCGCAGATATGCATCCTTAAACGAGGCCCATTCTTACCTATCAGTGTTAATGACAAATTCGATGCAAAACAACAAAACAAAAGTTGTAAATATTGGACATCAGTTGACCTTTAAGGTCCATGGACCTACAGTTACAAGATACGACATCCTTCGCGTTCTATAATAGGTTGGACGTAGTGGCAATGCGGTTCTGCAATACAAATACAGGAAATATTGGTGAAGAAAATTGTTTTCGCCATTAAGATGTTATTACCGATTTCGAGAACTTAAGTGCTCCGCTGAATGTTGTGATGCCAGCTCTCTCCGTTCGATCAGAGTTATTTCCGGAAACACAGTTTTCTTTATCGAATGACCTACTTACCTAGATCAACACATCATTATACCATAGGAGGTCCTTATTGCAGGGACACCAAAAGAGCACTTTGACAATTTCTTCCAATACTTGTGTTTTCCTCGCTACTTAGTGTTCACAGTATGGGGCAGTCCGTGAAAGGAGTGACCCATATTTATTGCCAGACACTAGATGTAGTCATCACCGGCAATGTCATTTATGTCGATTAAATGTACAATAAATTGTGAATATATAGCCCGAACATCAAAAAGAACGTACGGATGATGGGTTACTTTTCAGAACAAATTGATCGCTGTAGAAATCCCTACTGACTGTTAGGTCGTTTTTCGGCCTATACGAACAAAACTACTGTACAAAACAGCAACAGCTTTCTGAAACGTTCTTTCATCTGCCATCGGAAGGACTAGGCGGTAATTGCCTCTTCATGTATGTTAAACTTGGACAAATGGATTTTTCTGTTCAATCAAGCGATTGCAATGCATTTGGTTAATCATATATCTTATACGCTATAAGAAAATGTTTTAAAACAAATTATTAGATTTCGTTGTTCGTATTTGAAGCATAACATCACATGATCACATACTACACCTGAATATATGTTAGTGCTCATTGTCGAACGTGAAAGGTCACACTTAACAACAATTTGGAGATGGGGCTATATTTGCTACAGTTTATATCAAAAAAATGTATTTAAATTATTTCAATGCAAAAACCTGAAGACTTTTAAATCATCTGTACGGCAAATGATAATGACGTAACTACAGAATCAAGTCGAGAGCTTTTGAACTGTATTTTGAGTGCCTTAGGAACAAATATTGATTTCTTGTATTCCATCTCCTTTGTGGTTAATACGGTCGAGCCAGGAGGTATGCCCATGTGTCAAATTACACGACCATCCACTATTAAATAGCCACAGTGTCAACCCATTATCAAGTAATATAAGGATACGGAGATTCCATCGGAAACAACTTCAGACATCACTCGGAGACTAGAGTTAATCTGTCGCCGTGACAGCGTTCATATCGCGAGATCCTTTCCGTAGCCTGTTGGATAATCCTGTTATAATCTTGTGACCATTTGTCTCTATTGATGATTTTAGCTGATTGATTTCCATCGTTCCAATTGTTAGATGTCCTGTTCATACAGATTTTCTATTAGAACAAACAAACTTGGATTAGGAAAGCCTCACTCCGGAAAATCGTCTCCGGTTTGATTTCCCGCAATAATTCTTTGCTCTCAAATTACATTATCAACATACACATCTGTAATCTCCGTCTTACTGGTACATGAACTGCCGGTGAGTTGTCCTTTGCGAAAGCAATTCAGAAAAAAACTCTTTGACTTCAAAATCACGCCATTCGTGGCGAAATTCACTTCGAATAAACTATGCTACATATGTGAAATGGCTTACGTGTCTGGTTCGTCAAAATCGGGCCTGCATCTCTCGCCTGCATAAACAGTATTATCTAAGCAATCTTGACAAACTATTAGAAAATATGACCGAGGGACAGGGTAAAAACGATTGGTTATTAGGTGGCATTCTCAACTGTTTCAACCAGGTCTCCATGGGTGTTGCGAGATCCTAGATCAATGCTTATATTATTATTGTCTAGCAGTTTTATATCTACATGCATAAAAAAATCAAGAGAATACCGAAGCGTCAACAAAACCATAATCCAAAGTCAAATACGATTAAAGTAGGGGCAAAACATGACAAAAAAGGAAAGATTTACATGGAGATCCCTTCAAAGTTAAAGAGAATACGACGAGGTGTTTCAGAAGAGTAAGCGTCTTCTGCTTCAACGACGACACCCGTTATTTAAATCTTGGTCACATTCAAGTAAACATCAAGTCTTTAAAATGGGAACCGAGTCATCATTGTCAATCACGAAAAGTAAGCACCATCAAAACATCAATCTTCAAAACTGTAGATTTTTGGTTGGTATCCCAAGGTCAGTCGGATCAAAGCAACAGTTCATATTTATTATTACCTAACTGCTACATTTCTTTAAACCGACATTTACTCGATATAACCATTGTCCTGCTAACTAGAATTATTATATCTTAATTATACGTCGATAACAAAAAACAGATATATCTACTTTGGCAGAACGTAGCCCAAATACGAAAGAAATTAAACTACCGTCTTCTGATTTTAAACCCTCTATAGTGAAGATCATTTGAAAAGAGTGGCAAAATAAATGGTCTAAAGAAACGTTCAGCAAGTTAAACATAATTATAGGACGTTGTGCAAAAGGTAAAGCTGACCGCAGAGTCATGCATGTGATCAACCGTTTACAGTTATGATTGAATGTGCTTATGTAAAATAAATATGTAGTATTGTATAACATACAATCTATGAAAAATATATTCAACACAGTTTCAGTGCATGCAACCAATCTTTGATTACTTACATAGTAAATTCAATTAATAATCTCTGTAATGATATATGGAATATTTCATCAACGCTTCATTTGCTTAAGATCTATTTTGATACCTTCTAGAAATTTAACGTTTGGCATTTAAGTATTTTAATGCTGGGTGTTTTTGGATTAATTTTGTAAATGAGTAGTTTTGACAATTTTTAAACGCCCAAAATGCCTCGAAATTTCGATTGTTTTACATTTGCAAAAGAAGTGTCTAGAATTTTATTTTATTTAAAAAAGGAGTAAACTAAGTGATTTTTTTACGGACAGACGACGTTCGACAACGGGATAAGTTGACTGAACATATTGACTATGCACAAGCAAACCTGTATTTTATCAACAGTATTGAAATGTTTGTAACAATCTTATGTACAAAATACTTGTAGAAACATTCTACAACCAGCAACTATGTTTGATGTAACTCATATTGTACTTTCTATGCAGCACGTATGTGTTACGTCATATTTCTATATCATATTTGCAACAAAATTGTTCACCATTGCTCTGCACTGCATCCGATAATCATGTTTTGTTTATTTCGCATACACTTAATAGCATGATCAATTATTCCGGGTGTTGCTTAATGTTTGGTACTAAATAAATGTATGCTTAGTTGTAAAACAGTTAATAAAAAAACATCAAACGTAAAACGATAATGTCTATTTGAATATTGAAAGCTGCTAAGATTGCATTGAGATATTTTAAAGCTTTTGAATAATCCGACCCTGTTACATGTATGTCGCTTTACTGGCTTTTGTCAGTAATTCTAGTTACTATTACCTTTTGTGACAGCAGATGTTGCTCGAAAAAAAGTTAAATAACATGAAAACGGCTTCTAGCAGACAGCCTTTCGTCGGGGAATCTTTAAACCTATTTAAGGTTTGATCTTGATAGATCTCGATGGATGTGATGTACAAATATCAGAATTGTGACCATGATCAGGTATAAAAGCTCTCTAAACCTGTCAAGTTTATTGCGTTCGTAAGGTATTGAACTAGAATTGTTTTAGATGTATCAGATTTTTGCAATAGATAAGTTTAAATCTGTTTGTGATCTTAAGTTGTATCTTTACTTTGAATGGAGATATCAGGCTTGATCTGTTGTGTAAATATATCGGAATAGCATTGTTCTCGAGACATTAGTCTACAACATTTGGCATGAAACTTGGTGATATAACCATTTATTTGCTTAAACCCTATAGATGCAATCACATACGTCAAGTGTTCATCACTCTGAAGTCGGGATAGGTCAGTGTTACCGCAAGGTTGTAAATACCCCATCATGCTGCCGCGAGTACGCACGCATATATTAAATCTGATCGAAATGCAGATCCTTTTTCCGACATGTAGCGACAATTAAGGTCAATGTAACAAAATCGGACCTCTTTTCAGAGAAATTTCAAGGTTATTTACACCATATAATCAATTCCAAAACTGTTTTTCATTTTTCACAAATACATATAGCCCGTCCTTAAAAGATACCCGGGGCCAGGCTATACCTAACTGCCACATGTTTGCATATGTACGCTGGATATATAAATACATATTTTCTGATACCTCACCATGTTGGATAGAGCTTTCCTATGTAAAAAAGCTATGTAAGAAAAGTCTCTGTTTCATTGCGTGACATCATCACGACAAAACAATGGCGTAACGTCACGAATATAGTAAAGATGACGTTACACACACATATGCTGCACCTTTTAAATTAACTAATAGATACAGTATGCGATATGCGAAAAATATGAATTAAACTGCATCACACAGCTGTTTCGTCCTTCTGTGACTCTTCAGTGATGCTAGGGGCGAAACTCTGATGCAAACAGGAGAAAAAGGCGACGTGATGAAAGACCTTTCATAATATTTTAACCGTAAATATAAGAAAGCTGAAATAGTTTTTGAACGTATATTTGAGGTTTTAGAGCTTATTCAGGTAGTTAAATTGAGAGGAAAATACTCTTTCATAACCAAAAGTGTAAGAAAGGTAATTTCCACCATGGGGATTTTCAAATTGGCATTTCCTATCTCAAACCCCACATGTAGGGGACTCACCATAATACTTGAAATGGCAATAAATGTTCCCTGCGGCACAGCTATCAAAACAACAAGACTGGTTTACCCATTGTCAGTGGTGTGGTCAAGAAGAATACTTCGTCGAGTGCCGTCCAACAGGGACTGTAATTTTACAATGCAGCGTTATAAAGTCGGCATCAGCGTTTTGTTATCGCAAGAAACAAGTACACAAACCATAACACATCCCCATTCATTGAACACGCGGATATTATTATGCCTTAAATGGCGTTGCTTTTTTAATTACTAGATATATATATCGACAGTAGAATGAATATTAATATACCTCACTAAAACATGTAATGCTGAAAGCATCCTGCTATTTTATTATTTCATGCAAACGCTAATAACAATGACAACGGTACATGCCCCAAAGATACTTACATATGCAATAATAAGTCGCATTCGTGTAAAAAGTAACATCATCCTGTCTATAAGGATGCATGTATAAGCCTTCATTTTGGTCAATATAAATAATTTAAAGGATTACCATTGTGTTGACAATGAACTTTCCATTAATGACTACGAATAGTGAAGACTAGAACTAATTACATTTGATCAAAATAGAAATCGGTCAAAACGACGCATTATACGGAATGATTGCAGATAGAGATTGGAGATTTAGTAAATGTTACTCAAATTGTTGCGGATATATAGTGTCGTGAAGCGCCCACGCAAGTGTCTGATTGCTGTAGATTATGTTGACATTCGATTGATATCCAATTCCAGGTTACAGCTACCAGTTTGAACTATTACACTAACTGTGGAATGATTTAAAAGTTGAACTCATTACAACACCCCAGACAGAAAGTTTATATAATAATACCGGTTGGTTGACTGTTTACCTTACCAAGCAAGCAACCATTATACGGCAGTAGATGTCTGTTGAGGAGATTCATAAAGCATTTGAATGTACAAGTTTTTTTTATCAAAATCTAAGGTCATATGAATTATTGACAGTGAGTATTTCGCTTGAAAAGATCAATCGTTATTCCAATCATGAAAGCTATTGAATTTAATAAAAAAAATCTGACACCTAGACGCAATTATTTTTCAGCTCATCTGGCCAAAACGACTCAGTGCTGTAAAGCCATTTTATTTAAAACGCTACTTGTCCTTCACAGCTGAGTTGATTTCGACCAAATTTATTTTGGAGGATCGTTAGGGAATAAGGTTTATGTCGATGGTTCAAAAGATAATAATGAAATATCCGCAAGCAGAGTTCCAGCAGATGCCGGCTACCAAATGATTCATCTTACATTCAACCCACGCCTTCCTTCATTTTCTTGAACACATAACATCAAATGATTTATTATTTTGATTCTAACGAACATTAGCAACAAACTTTAATAATATTTCAATAAGAGAAATGTCATAACTGTTTTGTTATAGTTCATGTAAAGGTATTACCTTAGACCGACCCCGTCTCTTAAATAATAAACAGATATATAATTTGTTTAAAATAAACAAACGCTTTTAACACCTTCTTGTCTTATCCTAGGTTACAAACAAGGGAGATAAAGCTACATTAATTAAAGTAGTAAAATTCAACAAAGAAATTCTCCATAAAAACTTAAAAGCTTCAGGCCAGTCAAGTATTATCTTCAAATATGACTTAATGTAATGCTGGCTTGCCAGACACGTGGGCATTACATGTAATGATCAAGAATTCAAAGGTAGTGGATGTGTCACCTGTGTGGACATCAGTAGACAAATTATAACGAGAACGAAGAAATATGTATTTTTCAATTAACAAGAATCATAGAAGCCAAACCGAAAGTTATTTTCTGAAAACCTTTGTTTGAAATATTTATTGCAACAGCTACCTTTGTCTTTGACCTTCAGATATCTGCCCTGCATTAGAATTGTACCTGTTGCCCCCATTGCATGACCGTAGAAGTGACCTTAGAAGTGGCCGCGGTGGCCAATTGGTTCTGGTGTCCCGACAGTCTACCACTATCCCTCAACCTCTGGGTTTTGAGTTCGAAACATACATCCTATGAACAGCCATTAATTTCATATACAAATATTTATATGTAAAACAATATATAATATGTCGCCGTATTTTACACAGGCACTTAACACATACATATAGGGATATGGATACATTTCAATAATACCCTGACACGTCCAAAGCAGTTTAGTCATTCTTACAGCTGTAGTTTGTACATTTCAAAAATAAACTAGATTGGTTTAGTTTGGTTTGACTAGTTTGTACGTCTTATTAACAAGTAATGTTAATTCAAGGACGGTAAACGCGATTTCGTGTGTATGATATTCTTCATGTTAAGTATTGAAAATAGCATACATCTATACCATCAAATATATATATAATCTCGATGTGTAATAGCATTAACTGTTCATTCAACATGTTTGCATCTTTAATATACAGTATGCGGATTTTTAGCACGAAAGGCAATCGAGAGATCCGGTTTGGTCGTTGTCAGATTAGTGCTATGTCCAATAATATGCCGAGTGTTTCTCTAAAACAAACAGACAGTGTAGGTGCTATACTTGGTTTACCGTGAATAATTATAACAGCAACGCAGTGGTCATTTGAAGGTGACCTCCCTATGTCAAACAACAACTATCGCAATGTAGCAACAATTCTTTGAGATTAGTATGTCTCCCCGATGATAGAAATCAAATAATGTCGCAAAGGTTACAATATATTGACCACGTCCTAATACCTTAGATCATTTTATAACGTGCCTACGTGTGTAGTATGAACACATGTATATGTACTGGAGACCGGGTATACTGGCGTACCTGCCTCTTCAACGTGATAGTGCTAACAGTAAAACACCGAGACTATTCATCCTATCTCACTCGGAATGTTTTTATTCCATACCATCGGTTAACAAAACTTATAATACGTAGAACAGGGTGATAAATTGTTTGAATTACGTAGTTGTTGCGCGAACGGTGTGCAAACATGGAACGAATGGTGGTTTCTGGACGTTGGGAGCTACCTTAACTGTATATCCAAGTATGGTAAAAAAAATCGCTGTGGCAAACGTTCGAACCAAAGTACACATTACGTGATGTTTTGCCAAGCAAGGCACTAGAAAGCGGATAAACTGTTTAGAAGTGATATATGAATGACATTTAATTGCCATGGAAAGCCCAGCGCCGCCATACGACCTTTACTCTTTGGAATTTTAAACAACATACATGGTACAGAGTTGTAAATAACTAAACTTCCCAGATCCTAGTAAAACAAATGTTACATGTCCGTACAGCTACAAAACAGATTACAGTTTTGGTTTGAATTTAATAGGTTTAACGTCCAAATAACAGCTAGGGTCATTTCCCGGTGTATGCGATGTTCTCGTGTGAGTTGAGTTTGTGTGTATTTCGGAAGCTGCAGTATATTCGCGTAAGCATCATTGTGCTAGTAATTGCAGGATCGTTAGAGACGACTTCATTTTGAATATTACCTTTTCTCGTCTTTCTCAATATTCTTCTCATCCCTAATGTGTCCCCTGACACTTCATATTAGGCGTTTAGTTAGGCGTTCGCCAATGTGATGAAGGCTATGAGTTCTGTCCCTAGGCCGAGACATACCAGAGTCTGAACAAATAGTTGTTAATCCCTGCTTGACGCTCTGCATCATGGAGGTAGAACTACTTGGTCATCCGTTGTTAGTTTACTGTATGCGGTTGGGGTGTGATTGCTAAGGGCATTTGGCAGTATACATGTACTTCGTTGAGATAGCATTCATTGCCTTAGTTTTATTTCGTCACATTTAAATCTTGATAAATGAATAGTTTGCTCGTGCAATTACAGTCCCTGGTTCCCATTTCAGTGTTGCGTTTGCTGCCTCGTCATGGATTTGGTGTGATTTGACTGTCTACGTTATGATCTATTCCGTCAAATTTGCAACAAATGGAGGCTATTTCGGGATAGCAGGGTGTGTCCGCAATTACCCTTTGATGTTTGATATCATTTATAGGAGGGATGAGTACTCCATATCGAGACACAACCTAATATAACTTTACCAGTAAAGTACACAACCTGTTTAACTGCGTCGGACCTTTTGGCCTTCTGGTGACGTTCTGGCCCCATAATCTTAAGGTTCTGGGTTCGCGCCTCGCTAGTCTAATTAGTTTCATTTCTTTTCTGTCTCGTGAAATACTTTTCTTTCCACTGTCGATGTGTTTCTGTGTTGCAATAAATAATTCACAAATATATTTACAGGACCTTGTTTCCATTTCATTGTTATTTTTGCTGCGCCGAGACGGGTCTGGTCTAATTTATCTGTCTACGTTATGTTATTTTCCTTTAAATGTATAACTTTGTACCTCGCCCTTGGACACATCTAATTCAACGTTGAACTGAAGACAGTTATATAGTGTGACTTCATATCAGGCATATCTAGTAGCCATACAATTAATCTATCTCCGGAACTGTCAATATCGCAACAGTTCGTTTTTGACTAAGATGATATGAAGGTGTTCGTTTTTAAATATGCTCATTTGTATACGTACTTGTCGGTTCCCACTTTGAGGATGAAACATTTACTTGTATTTGACCTTGATATTATTGCATGTTAAACGATCCTTCAACACAGGCAAGGTTATTACGGGTTCAAAAATCCCACAAACGTAAATACAAACATCTAACAAAGTCAGAGGTAAAACGACTATGTAAATTTGAATAATGAAAGTGACTATGGTGATGCTACATTTAGATTGCCTTATTTGAGGTTGACATTCCAGTAGATACAAGGAAAATATTTAATCGGTGTTTGGTATCCTCGTATTGGTGAAAAAACGTCCACCTTTGTATTGTATCTCTTCTCTTCTATTATTTTTTATTATTCTTTTGTCGATATTAGTACTTCATTAAAGAAATAATACGTGGAAGGCAATTAATGCGTGATTAATGATATGACCTAATTAGTTGCCTGATTATATGCCCTGCAATAATGTTTGAATGCCATGTAGAAGGCACTCGGTAAATGAACTATGATATGACCTAATCATACTTAGCCGCCTGATTATATACCTTACACTGATCTTACTCTTAATGTTAGTACTTGTCCGCGTCATTTTGATGTTCTATAGTATATACTATACCTATTTGAATCATTTAACGAGAAAACACAAAATACTACGTTATTAGGCATGTGGTATTTTATTGTGGTCATTCCGAACTTGGAAATTATTGGTAAGTGTTATGACTACAATAATGATATGATGCTCCGAATGACCTTGGTATATATATGGACTTTAAATAATATGTCATTCCGCAGCAAATAGTTACTTCGCTGAAGATATTTAAAGGTTATAGATCAGTCTTAATGTGTTATTATTGACTAGTCACATACTTTTTTACTAGGGTATAAACAAGTCCAATATATCTACAATATATTCTGATTCCTGAATATACATAACCAGGGGATTGAAATTAAGGGTTCCTATTGCATGTTGAAAGTGCGTGTTAAACCTTAATACGATAGCTGCCATTCATTTGCTTCTGAAATGTGGAAATTAAAAAAACTTGTCAATAAAACAACTGTCCAAGGAGACATCACAAGGCGGAGGTTGAAAAGTGTGAGAAAAGGAGATAGATATTGAAAAAGTCCAAATGGAGGCAACACTTCCTTGTGTATTTGTTTAATATTCCCTAAATAGACACAGACAGAAATAAAACTATCCTTTTTCCCATTATGAGTCGCTTATAACGATAACATGCAGTTGAATATATAGCATGTCGAAGCATTTCCCGCACCTGCATATTTTCCTCAAATAAATCACATAATGCAGGCAGGCTCTTGAGGCATAGCTTCCGTTTCATGTACAGATATAATTCGTTACAAAATGTTTTTATTTTGAATAAATTGTTTACAATCGCGTTTAGGAAACACTTCAAATCTTAAAAATAGAAACTTTTTAAAATTATTGTCGTAAATATCTAGAATAGGGGTTGAGGTAGACAGATCAGATCATATATAAAGCCTCCATGAAATTAAATCCTACATATTCTACTTAGCACAATAACACACAGAGAAAAAACCCACAATAATACAAAGGGAAGAAAGCCAGGGCTAATGATGCAATAGAACAATGAATTTAAATTGCACCCAACAAAATAGCATAAAGCATTAGCAATTTGACTTTGCTGTCAATACTGAAAAATAACGAGAACTAGAACCGCATCCGTTTGGTAACTTATATCCCCGCATATGCTGGTAGTTTATCATCCTTTACTGACTTTTACGGTCAACTTACAGAAATAGGATTTTTTTTTGGAAAATTCTTCATCTTGAATTGCACATTAAGGGCGATGAAGATCTCAAAAAGGATATTTCACATAAAGGGACGTTACTCCCTTAAAAGAAATCGAACTCTGGAGTTAAAATGCCGATGCACACTTTCATAACGTACTGATCATTCCTGTGAAGTTTCATCAAATTCTATCCGGACAATGCTTTCCCCAAAACGGCCATAATTCCCTTAAAAAGGGTCGAAATCTAAAATTAAGATGCGATGCACAACTACATCACATACTGATCATCCATGTGAAGCTTCAATGAAATGATGTTGGCCTGGAATTTAACGAAGATTTTCTGGACAAGTTATTTTTTCATCAATGGACATATCCAATTAAAATATGAAATATCAGTGTGACACGAATGCTCCCACTGACATACCAAGATAATTACACAGTTTGGCCTGTTTTCTTAATGTCGTTTGAAATTTTCAAATTCAAAAAGCACTGTAAGTGAGGAAAAAAGCATATCTCCCTTAAAGGAGGTCGTTCTCTAAAATAAAAATACTGATGAACAACTACATGACATATGGATCATTCATGTAAAGATTCATCAAAATCTGCCAGTAAGTTAGGGGGAGATCTCCGGACAAGTTATTGCGGATGACAGACAGGGTGATTCCAGTATATCACTCATTCCGTTGCGGGGTTATAATTAATCATGAAACGAACAGCGATGTTGTTAAGCTGGACAAGACGTTATTTTTGTAAAGTAACCGTTGATACAAAAACTTGATCAAAATCGACTTTGTGGTTTATTTGTTTAGGTAAAAATTAACTTGTGGTCTGTACGTATCATAACGCCAATTTCGTATACAATACCTCAAACCAAAACACCTGTGGTAACCGTAGGTTATCCAAAAGAAGGAACGCAAAGAGCTCCTTGTATTATATTATCAAAGGAAAGCAATATTCTTAAATATTTATTTAAGGGATATATGCTACAAAATATGGAATTTTCCTCTGTGAGTTCTACTGAGCTCACATCAAATATAGCTACATTTCGAACCAAAGAAAAACGAAGGTTTAGCTAACGAAAATTAAACTGTAAGCCAATGGCTAACTTGTACCCCCCGCCGCCCATCTATGCAGTAAATTAAATTTTTATACGGTACGGTTGATGACGGAACAAATATTAATCTGCAGATACATCACATCGTTCCTAACATCCATTGTAGTTTCATTGAAAATAGTTCAAAGGTTAAGGAAACTAACCTAAACCTAAATTTTCCAACACAAACCTGTTTATAGTAACCTGGTTAACATGGCAACCAAAAATATGCAAAACGTAATATGCATGCATATCTACACATGGTCCATAAAAGTCATGTGGAACTTCTTAGAAATTGGTTCACTGGTTAGGAGGAGTTGTCTAGTGGAAAGTTGTTACTAAAACCCTGTGTATATGGCCTTGTTACTATGGCAACCTAAATCTCTGTTGGAAAAAAACTACATGCATATCTACACATAGTCCCTTAAGTTCCTGTGTAGTTCCATTGAAATCGGTTCATAGGTTTAGATAGATTTGCGCTTACAAATTAGTTCCGTAAAAATTTTGGTATTTTGACCTGGTTACCATTGCATCCAAAATTTCAACAGAAAAAATATCCTGCATGCACATTAACACATGGTCCCTTACATTCCGTTGTAGTTTTACTCGAATCGGTTCACAGATTTATTTAGTTGTCGGACAAAATTTCCCCCCAAACAAAGTATAGCTAGTGACCTGGTTACCATAGCAACCAAACTTTTTAAAACTTTATATAGATTATGCACATTTACAATATATCAGTATTATTGCCATCAAGTTTTGTAACAATCCCCCATTAGTTTAGAAGGAGTAGCCGGTACATCGTTGTGTCTACAGACGGACGGACAACCTGATTCCAGTATACCCACCCACCCTTACTTTGTTGCGGGGGTATACTACAAATTGAAAAGTCAATGGGATAAAATGAAAACTATTGTCTCTTTTTGACGTTTAGACATAGTCGTTAATGGGATTGGCAAATCTCTTCCTTTAATTGGCATAGACAACGCTATAAAAAACGTACAGTTGAGCAGTGTCTAACACGTTGATACAAGGTAGTCCAGATAACGCTAACGGAGTATTTTTGAAGTATTAATTTTGGAGCCAAAGACTTCCTATTCTCCTTAAATATGCAAGAATGTAAATAATATTTGCCACTGTGTTAGCGGACGTGTTGATGCGCCACCTCTATTATCAAAAGCCCGCCTCTGATTGGCTGAACGTTCATGTCTACGATGAGCTGCCGCAAATTCAATTAACTGGCCGCAGGTCGTAGTCTTTCTTCGGATACTCCGGTTTTCTCCACTACCATAGCCTGAATCGTCTTTAATTAAGCATTGAACTGGCAGCAGTTAAATACTTATACATGTATTTTCCAATTTTAGAATCTGTTCATCTCAAAAAACAATGAATTACACTTTTCAGTTTTCAGCATTCAGCTGAAATACATGTAATATATCGTTCGTGTATGTTTATGTATTGATTAGGACAGCCTTAGCCCGGGGAAGGTCAATGGTATCCCACGTAATACTTATGACGTCATAATAATGATGACGTCAACAATCGGGTCAATGGCATTCATGGCCCCACGGATGCTAACTAAATTCGGTAGGGTTAAAAAGTGGCAATGCTATGCAATGGTAAATATGAAGACGTATATCTGGACGGACCAAACAAAACCATACCTGTCAACCTATTCGATCACAGCATAAAGAATACCCATTATCTCTTTCACATTTTAGTCCAACTTCTTCTTACTTATATGTTGATCGCAATGCATCGTAGACCGCGATCTCGAATATGACGTAACACAAACATGTGCTCCACCTTTTAAATTTAGTAATAGATAAAGCATGCTTAACAAATGAATTAAACTGCCCCATACAGCTGTTTCGTCCTCCTAGGACTCTTCAGTGATGCTGAGGCCAAAAGTTAGAATTCAGAAGTAACATTAAACTAGTTCTGTATAAATTCACATCGAATCGTATACTATCAAAATGTGTATATTTTGTACCTTGCCACTACTCAAATGAGATTAACTGTGGCTATGGAGGCTCCAGCAAACATCGGGGACTAAAACATCCGCGAGCAGAGTCTGCCACCCCCTATCATCAAAGATGACGTAACACACACATGTGTGTAACTTTGTTTTTGTTATTGAACAGAGGAGCTCCTAAATTTACATTTTACATTTACTGTTTTAACATTAGTTATTAAGAATGCCTCTGTATTGATTTACTGTTTCTTAGCGCAAGTAATGCAAGTGTATTTAGCAAAGGTATTCTTTGAACTGTAAGCGGCCAACTGGCAATGTTGGTCATTTATCATGCAAATCAAACGGAACTGTAAACATCGACAAAAACACATCAAAACAAAATTAAAAACAAATGAATTCAAAATTTAATTAAAAAGTTATATTTTGTGATCAAGTAATATTATAAACGAAGCATTATTAAGTCCGTCACATGTTTAAAAATGACGCAACACTTCGACATGTGCTGCACCTTTCAAATTAAGTAATAGATACAGCATGCCGAAAAAATAGTAACAAATCAGTGCATTTAATCATAAGGTGCTCGACAGTAAACGTTAATGCGTGTCGAAAGTAAAGCATACGTAGTGACTGTTTCCCAATACAACTGTTTTCGAAGCATGCATGTATGATTATCTCTGGTATTGATGATACTCAATTGAAAAATGTGTAATGAGATACAATATATTTTGATATATTTTAATACAATACAAGTATTTGTGTAGAAAGTAAGACTTCAAAATGGATTATTATTGAAAATACACATTTTCAATTGTTTCAACATTTTTGTTACAATTGTTTTGATTTGTTGCATTTTTGTGTTTGTCCATGGATGACCCGAATTGCCAATACATTGTAAAACAATTCACAAAAACATTATTATCGCTATAATTGTATGATTTTAATACGATTTTTTATTATATTGCATGCTGAACGAGGTCATGCTTCAGCTATAAATTTCTTATCTTTAAAAAATCGGTGTGAAACAGAAAACAAAGCAGGGCCCTTTTATATCCTTGAGAAGAATCATGATGTTGCATAATTGTAAATAATGCATTTGTTTTATTTTTCAGTGTCTTTGTATGGCTGCAATACTGACACCTTAACGACTATCCTACAGGGAACATCAGGATGTTGGATTAGGAGAAGGATCAGTGTGGCATTACAAGCGAGTGGACTAAATCGATATTGATCTGTTGGTGCCTAATCACCATGGGAAATAAGTGCTGAATACCGATTTTGGATCGGTGATAAGACATGGATACTAAAAGTGTTGTTTGCCTCGCCGAATTCGTTACAATACTCTCAAAAATCTTAAATAACCGGTTTTGTGATGTGGAATAATTGGTCTTGTCATGTGGAAGTATATAGAAAATATTTCAATATTATAAGTGATTAACAAAGTCAAAGATGCGAACGAGTTGAACATTTGAGATGGTTTCCGTTTAACGCTTTCAATTGCGGAAAATGGAATTACAAGTTGATTGGTCGACAGTGTGACACAGTTTTGAACTTTCTCATCCATAGACATTAGCGGAAAGAAATGTTTTGTGAAATCCGATTTGAAATCATAACAATTATATTACGGATTTCTGTTCTGTATAACGGAATTGATAAATGAAACTTCAGTGCCACGGGGAAATGTAATTTGTTTTGTGGGATCAATTTGAAGCCAGGAAGTCATGTTTTAATATGAAATTCCGTGTAATTATTGAGAACGTGAACTATATCGATCCTTCAATTATTCCAGCAAGTTTAAGAAGATCAGTTAAAAAATTCTCATTTGACACCAATTAGGTAATCGATGGAGAAGATATGTGATATTTGATCGACTTTCCTCAGTAGTTTTACCATGGAGAACTGTTCGGTAGGAGCGGAGGGAGTTGCCTTCTACGACTTGAGCCCTGGGATGATTGTTGCTTGTATAGCTTTGGGGATTATCAATCTCGTCGTGCTTCTTGGCAACAGCTTGGTAATTACAGCTGTAATCCGGAACCGGAAGTTACGCACTATCACAAATATATATATAGTGTCGTTGGCATGCGCAGATATGCTTCTCGCCATTTTTGTTCTTCCTTTCTCTGCTGCTTTAGAAGTTTTGCATTTTTGGCCATTTGGACAACCATTTTGTACAATGTGGCTAGCAATCGATGTTCTTCTGTGTACTGCATCCATATTAAATTTGTGCGCTATAAGCTTGGATAGATTTCTAGCGGTAACAAAACCTATTCGGTATCCTAGTCTTGTTTCAAAAAAGAGAGGAAAAATCTTAGTGATGTGTGTATGGGTGTTATCATTTGTGATTTCATTCCCTCCCTTGATTGGGTGGAATGACGAGAATAATGGAATACAGAAACATGACAACTGGCTCATAACAGATCAGACACGCGAGAATTACACAAAGGGAGGTTATAACTCTACCACAGGAAATTTATACAACGAAAGAGATATAAATGAGACAATATGTGTGAAGTTATACCCCGAGTGTGAACTGACCCCAACGAAAGGCTACCGAGTATACGCCGCCCTCGGTTCTTTCTATATTCCAATGTTTATTATGTCTTTCTTCTACTGTAGGATATACCGTGCTGCTACACGTACTGCCGCGTCCCTCAGGACCGGGATACTGATGACAAAGCGCACGGACGAACAAGCAAACAAGTGTCAAAAGATGGATACAATCGCCCTCCGTGTCCATCGCGGTGGTGGATCCATATACCGGTCCCCATCCAACATGTCTAGCAGAAGAACGTCCTATCTCATCTGTAGTAAGGAGGAAAGATTAGCAAACTGCAACAGCGACATAGAACTTCTACCTTTACGTAATCGTCCGATTTCATGTAATAACAATAACAAAAGATCCTTAACACATAACTTCTCCGACTCTGACTTGAGAAATGGGACGTTTCGTCAGCAACACAGGTGCACACCAGACCCCGCAAGTGACAGCTTGGCAGTCTATCTAGGTACTTCAACCTCGGCACGAACGCAGTGTCCGGAAAGTCCCTATCAAAACCGGAAGTTAGTGGTTAGCAACCGGAATTTTGGTCCCACTAACAGACGTCATCGTTCTGTTCTTTTTATCAATGATGGACAACCTAATCAAAAAATTAACATACGTAAATTTCTGAGGGACACGAAGGCTGCGAAAACTGTAGCAATTATTGTTGGTGCTTTCCTTTTGTGTTGGTTCCCGTTTTTTACCATTTATTTGATTGGTGCATTTTGTGCCGACTGTGTCCCGGGTTTAGCTTTTTCAATATTTTTCTGGCTTGGATATTGTAATTCAATGATAAATCCATTTATCTACGCTTTATTTTCAAGAGATTTTAGATGTGCATTTAGAAGAATCCTTTACTGTAGGAGATTTTCCCGAACCTTTTTATTTCGGAGAACGGACCAATCTCCGTGTAACAAAAGAATGTTCGGAGGCCCCGTTCTAGAAAGTGAAAGTTATTCCGACTTTTGAATATCATTTTACATACATCCAATGAATTATTTCGTAACATTCTTTCCACTATGATTCGACGCTCAACATACTTTTCCCTTATTTGAACTATAAGTCGGTGTGCAATGAGCGTAATAGTTTGTCTCTTAATGCCTTCAGTAATTTACAATTTTGTTAAAACAATTTACTATGTATATACATGTTTTATTTCAGCATTTGTGATCGATATATATTCTCAATATCAAATCATATCACCGAATTTTTTTTTTCAATAACTATTAAGCAAGAACTGATTGGATAACAGAATATATTGATGGAATCATTCACTTTAAGTTTATATCATTTTAAGATACTTTGATTGTATATAAGAGTAGCATGAGGTTTCCTCCTGCTCATTTAAACAGTTTCTGATTGCGTTAACAGAAATCTTGAAGTAACGGTAAGTACAGGGATTAATTGTTGTTATAAAATGTAAAACATGTTCAGCATTTAGGCATGAGCATACGTACATTACTATATAAAACTATAAATGACATCAAGTACAAACGCGTATGTCCGTATATTTTTTAAAACCTATATTTTGTTCTGCATCTTCAGAGATTGGTAATTAAGATGTCTTGATTATATTCTAATACTGTGATATGTTAATGATCACCTGTTCAGTGAAGTACAATGAGAGCTACGTAGTATATTTTACAGTATGTTGTATCCTTGAACAAGAGCTGTAGTCGCACTTGCTTACCGACGTTCAATAAGTCTGCCCTTGCAATGCTAGTATATTATACGTGTGGTCATTAAACAACAAAGGTCGTATGAAGCCGCGGTGTCTTGGGGGACCATATTTAGAAACACAATAACACACTAAAACAGCAAGTATATTTAAAAGAAAGAATACACTGAAGACATGTTGTACATATTGGTCTCTTGCATACTCCTTGGTGGAATAGAGGCTCGAAACCCCTCAATCGTCTTTACCATATACATCAGTGTCAGTGACAAGTGATATCCCTCCCCCTCACACACGCTTCTGCAAGCGGATATAACACACTTTTTGATTACAGAGTGGAACGACTGGTTCATCCGTTATCAGTTTGATGTGGCTGGGTGTTTGTGTTCTGCACGGGGCTTTTGACATTTTACTTCAGAGTACTAGCACTTTAAATCGGCGATTTATCGCAAGGGGGCTTAGACGCACATACCACAGCCTCCTAATTACACCTACACTTAACATATAAATTCGATCAGCATACACTGTCCTTAGACCGTCCTTAAATGACTCTAGTTGTTAATGGGACGTAAAAACAATCAAACCAAACCAGAATAACCAACGTGTCATAAAAATATATACATGTACCATTAATGTTCCTTTTACCTTACAAGGATAACGTGCCCTATGTGCGATAACTTTTTCTCTTAGCCTGGGCAGGGATATCCACACGTTTACCGGTGTGAAGCCTCGTGTTTGGCAACTTAAGAACCTTGCCCCTCGGGTTGAGATTCCCCTGTCTCACCCCCAAGGGGGTGAACACTTATTTTAATCCCACATAGGTGCCTCCAGTGACTTACATTTGTTCATGGACTACTTTATTATTGTCAAAGATGTATTGTTGGTACTTTGAAAGTTTAATCCGTGTATACCTTGGCATACCATTTTCTCATCTCTCTAAGTATATATGCTTGGTTTCGTTGTCAATCATCGGAAACAAGTATGAAACTTATATACAATTTTGCTATGTTGGATTCTTTTTCCTTAAATAATAAT
Organism: Mimachlamys varia; assembly: GCA_947623455.1. Lineage (NCBI taxonomy): Eukaryota > Metazoa > Mollusca > Bivalvia > Pectinida > Pectinidae > Mimachlamys > Mimachlamys varia. The sequence goes on from OX392536.1 coordinate 19,297,567, forward strand.
TTCTCTATCTCTACCGCGGCCTCACAAATACACAAGCTTTCAAACACGCACCTCAATCGAATACAGGAGGCCGTCGTTAAATGAGACTGGCTCTTAACAGGATGTAATAATAATCAAAACAAACAACTTAGTCAAATTCTTGGAAGCCACAAGAAATATTGCTACTGACAAACTATGTATTGACGATACGACAAAATGCTATAACAAATCACTATAATAGCAATAAACAGACATTTACGACAGGAATGTAAAAGACCGCTTATCTTGAAATCTACGGAAGCTATTATGCAGCTCGCCTTTACGGTAGAATTAGGTATACGGTATAAGACATATGACAGACAGATGCAACAAAACTTTGATGGAAAAAATCCAAAACGAAATAACCTCTTCTATGGTGTACTTTTCAAAACAGATATAATTCATATTGCAACGAGAACGCTTAGGAATCAAATTACAGACGATTACAGCAAAAACAATGTGCAAGACACTTGACAACGCACTTTTGCGACAATATGACTCGCACCACTAAAACATGATACGTATATAATCATGTATCTGTCAAAAAGATTTTATAGCATAGCGTGCAAACCTATACCATCAATCAAATATCATATATAATCTATGGACACTTTACCCGTGGACACTTTATACGTAGAACATGTCATATAAGCTGATTAAAACACAACTTACAGACAAATGTGATGGAAAAAACATTACTGCTGAATCCTGTTCTTTGTAAGTCATGAAGCAAACCACAATATAACTAAGTGTTACAAAAACGTCATGGCAGACAAATGTCAACGTGACGTTCATTGTTATGTATATCGCTTGATACAGTGTATGACATCGGATTCTGATTAGAAAATGCCATATACACTTAAGTAGGTCAACAGGACAAGAAGTAATAAAAGAGATGAAATTTGCTGCTATAATATTTATCTTCAAACTTCGGTTGCGTTATTTTCATTTTAAATCCTAGTCGGAATGAAGAGATTTACATTTACATAGTATTTAATACCGGTATAATATTTCAGAAGGATATGTTGATAAACCCTTGACGCACGTAAGCCGCCTTCAATTTAATATTACTTCCTTATCAAATTCCATCGAGTTAGTTTATTTCATTTGCTGCTTTCTTATTTTTTCATTACAACTCCATCCGTATTCTGTTTTTATGTCTCATTGACTAAATCACTTACACTATTTTCATCCCACCATCACTACATAGTGGGTGAGTAATCGCCCTGGGTCCGTTGGCTTTCGCCTTTCCTTAAACAATTCTTGTTATTGCTAATTATTGAATTCATCTTTCACATTCATCATCTGTAGGTTTCCCTGAATCCATAGTTGAGTATGGTCTATTTTCAGACAGCTCTGATAAACAATATGGCTGACAGGCGGCCATCTTTGATTTGCCATAATGCATTTAATTATTTCTGGACAAATACTTCTGAAATTCCATGTGAAGGTTCCCCTTGGTGCTTAATTGTGAAAGTTGAGGGATATATGATTGATCTTCCCCTTTCATGTATAGGTTCCACTTGATCCCTAGATGCCTAGATGTGCTCTTTTGTGTTTACGACTTGTTCGGAAAGCAATGGCCGACAACCTTGTTTTATTAGGATTTCTCAAACAATACTTGATGGATCTTGTTCAGATGACATTCAGATTTCTCTTGGTCCTTAGTTTTGCTGACAGGTGACCATCCATGATTTGACAGTTAACGAATATAATTCAAATTTCATCAAAGAGGAAATAAGAAAAAAGATCAAACTTTTTAAGAATAAATAAAAATCATCAATGGCACAAATATCCCCCTGGGAGTTAATTTATGATATCCAAAATGAAGATGAACTATCAATATAAAACTCCCGCATCAAGTCCTCCCCCACAAAAGACTATGTGGCATTTTGCAGTGTTCCCAAGGTGAATATTATTTCATCTCGGTTGTGATATATTTCATTTTCTATAGACACATTATTCCCGGTCTTTTGGTATTGACATCACAATAAGCATCAGTTACATAATACGAATGTGTCTCCCCCCCCCCGTACACTCATCATTGTTTTGTTTTGTGTTGCTGTACTGGCCATTGACAATGCAAGTCATTTAGGGCCCACATAACACAAAACAACGATAGACATTCACAACTGCTATACATCAAATAAAAACATCCAAAAATAAAATGTATGAAGTCCTATTGTAAATAACGACTGGTTACAAGAATAGCAATCGGACATAAACTGCATCAAATACTTTCATAGACGCTACATTGTATAATATGTAACATATTTCAACAAATTGAAGCATTCAATGATTGACTGGCATATGTTGATCGCAAGCGTGAAATGAAATCAGCTTTCTTTGCGAAAAATCGAATTATGTGTGATGTTGGTATGACCATTGCATAGTTGCATCATACTTATGTTCGGATTTGATTTTCTATTATAGATAGTGTTAATGCTGACATCAAAGTCAAAATAACAATCCTATACAATGGTTCGATTTCATTATTAGACACGATAATCAGTCTTATCATTAAACTGAATATGTTACAGGTAACGTAAATTAAGTATCAGAAGTGTATTCTCGTTACATAAATCATTAAATAAAATTAGTGAAGAAATATATAGTTTTTTAAGGGGGCATACAATATCATAACATAACGTATTATACAATGTATTTATTTTCGATATAGACTATACTTAAAGTATCACAATACCAAAACATCAAGACGGTATCATTAATATACATTTTAATTTACAAATCAACGTTGTGTTTAAGTCACCAGTATAAAGGAGGATGGTTTAGAGGTTTTGTTACATATTTTCCCTGCCTAAAAATCAATACATTGCATGTTAACGATTATTCAAAATAAATCAACTTTATTCATAGTTTTATTCGAAATGTTATTTTCGATTATTTTTAGCGTAATTTCTAAAAATTGGGGGAAAGTTATCTATTATGTGGGTATTTTAAAATCATTTTAAAAACAAACTACTTTATTCATAGCTTTTTGCAATGCCATTTTCGATTATTAACGAAATTCTACAAAATAGAATGAGAATAGGTTCATTATTATGTACATTTGGGCGATATAGAAATTGCATACTGGAGCATAGCAATGGCCCTACTAATCTAAGCAAGCGCCGGACACGTCCATATTCTACTCATTCAGGAAGGCTTTCAACATCGTTTTCACTGGCTGTGGCTTGGACACTTATGACATTTTGAGCAGGCATATTTTACGTCATAAAAAACAACAACATGGTCCCGCCGAAGGCTATGAATGCGCAAAAAATAATGGGGTTTTAAAAAAACATTAAACTTAATTTTCTTTATTTTACTTCATTTATCATTATGAGAAAATATCTCTGGTGTGTGGTAGCCCTTTTATTTTAAATTTTAAGTTGTGGGCCATCGTTTGAAAGCATACACGAAAATAGAACAGCCTCCCAAATACACACACACACACTAATTGCATACACTCAGACGCATATATAGAGAAAACGTCCTTAAATGATCTTAGTTTTCAATACTTCCGGAACCCCTGAGGCAGAATTTCAAAATTATTCATATCCATATGACATAATATCTAGCTTTTCTTCAGATAACTCTGTAGCCATGTGATGAAATAAGATACTTTGCTTGTCGTTGTAACGCGTGGCTAGTTTGTATGTCATCCGCAGGGGAAATACACCGACAGGTAGTGCTGAAAGTAATAATGTCGTTTGGTTGAATGTTCGAGGTTATTTAAATGTTTAAATTGCTGTATTTAAGAAATTGATATGTACGTGCATTCGATATGTGTATGTTATATAATTATATATATATTATATTTAGTGAAAAAAATAAACATTTTATCTTGTTGCTCAATTAAAACGTGTTGGTTTTTATATTTGTGTTACAGTAATTTCTGGGAAAACACAGTTCACATATACAGTTAGAATTACGGCCAAGTATCCACTTACAAATAGTTCGTCCTGCGTTCGCACAGCGTGCGTTCTCCGTTCGGTTTGCGGCTAGGCACCGTTCGGTTTGCGTTCGTTCGTTGCGGCTTTAGCGGCCGTTTCACTTTCGTTCGTCTTTTGTCGTAGAATTCCGTCCGGTCAGCTAAAGCGTTCGAATCATTCGATCGGCTAAAGTGATCGAATCGTTCGATCGGCTAAAGCAGACGAATTGTTCGATCGGCTTTTCCGGTCGTTTTATAACGGCCTTTCTTTGTCTGCCGACTACTCATGCGTGTTCCGGGCTTTGTATGCCACTAACATTACCTATTGTCGGCATTCACCCGTGACGCTCGATCAGCCGCTACCTCACTAAGCTGGTAACCCTTATCCTGCTCCAGCGATACAGTCCACTGCAAAATGTACCATCTTTATGACAGTCTTTCTTTTGTTCATATTTTGTCTTTAGTTTGATCGATTTTGAGTTCGGATTATGGTTTTTGTTGACGCTTTGGTATTCTCTGATATTTTTTTGATTTGTTCAACTAAACACCGCAACAGGAGTGAAGGAAGAATATTCCATGTATTCATCAGAGCAAGTACAATATATGTAATCACTCATTGAAAACAATGGTGGTAACAATGGTTAATTAATTAGGTATACATTTTCAACAGGAATGTTTCTCCCTTCCATTTGTGATTTGTTTGATACTTCCATGAATTTCAGATGAAAGAAACGTCTGCCTAATGTACGCATTGCAGTGTTTGAATCATTCCTTGTTTTGGCCTCCTTTGGTTACTATGCAGCCTGAACCATCAGACGTTTTTGACATCTATATTAGGTTGCGGCTATAACGGTGATTAGTTGCCTGGGCCAATCTGTTTACTCGACTGTAAAGTAAGCTTAATCTGTATTGGCCGTATCCTAATTTAATTTCGAACTACTGGTTTCTTGTCACGAACATCAGGGAGAGGGAGACTGGGGCCGATATATCTGAGATTTCTAATTAAAGTGGAAAACGAACGCAGTCCATTTGCACGGTTTAGTTTTATTACGTCTAGCGTCCTGTTAATAATTATGAGCATTTGAGGGCGTGCTTGAATGTGTGTTGTTCATGCGTGTAAGTTAGGGTGCTTATAGTATTTGATGCCGATTCTATAGTGCCGTTAGGTCATATGAGACGGATGCTCAAGTAACCTATGGTATGGACGTCGTCTGTCGTGTCCGCAAACAATTTACATTTTCAACCAAATTTGCACCAAAATTGTGAATCACATGATCCAAACCCCTAAGAGGCCTTAGAGAGGGGACAAAAGTAGAAGTCTACTTCTTCAGACCTAGACATGCTGGAATTAAGTACCTTTTTACTTAAATACTGAATTTAATACCTCTAAGACTTCAGTTTCCTCGTGGCGAGGAGTTAAAGTTTGCTATAGTGCCCATATTGGGATATTTATCAGAGATCCATAACATTTGTCAAGGGGTTCAATGTATCACCATTTGTTATGACAATAGGAGGCGACATTGAATGATCACATAAGAAAAACCGAAGACTGTAAACCAAATACCATAATCAGAACACAAATTAAACTAGGGACAAAATTTGAACAAACTGAATTTACGCACCGACCTTTAGAATGAACAGAAAATAAGACCAGGTGTTCCGGTCGAGTAAGCGACTTCTGCTTCATCGACAACACCCGTATGTATCTAAGTTCAAGTGAATGTCATGACATAAAAGAGAAACTGAGACGGCATCATCCTCAATAACAACATAGGCATACTGATGAGTATATTGAAAAACATTTATCTCCATTTCATATCAGAATACAGAGTACACTCCATTTCATATCAGAATACAGAGTACATAGTATTTCTAAATGTTACCCAGATCACGACCAAAACGCCACGAAAGTGTCTCGAATCCTAGTGTCGCAAGTTCCTCAGCAGCCGACATTCATCACGAACATTTTGATATTCAGAGCAAGCCCCAGGATAACGACTTAGACATGTATAATACAAAGGTTCAAGAAGCAGGGGTGTTACTATCAGAAAAACGAAAGTTCCCGCATGGAAAATCGAAATTTTCACGTATATCGTATAAAAAGCAGTTTAATAGCTACCCGTGTTGGTAATAGTTTCATCAAAGATTGAGGTAAGAAGCCGATGTCCTTGATTTAAATTTTTTTCAGAAGGATATATATCGACTGGTTAAGCAAACTTAACTGTTATTTGTAGGCACATTGTCAATATACTCAAATGTAATATTGAAAGATTTGGCAAGATTTTTGTTATCCGACCTGATAGGCTTCATGACAATTTCAGCCTGGTATGACAACAAAAAACAAGTCAGCCGAGAGCAGGGCAGTATGTTACAATAGGAATGCCAACTACTTGCTAGAAAATATTTCCTCCAAAATATAATGTCAAGCAGAAATTCAATCAATTAATGAAATTTATGAATACAGGTAACAATTGAAGTTTTTCAGACTTACTTCCCACCATATTATTTAAATTAAGTTACCATGAAAAGGCTACAGTTGTGGTTCACACACGGGGTATACAACTGGGCGATCTAAATTTGGTCGTTCATCTGTGCGGTTCTCACCGTACACACGCACGATTTGATACAAATGGTATATAAATATTACGGAATGATAAAGATACGGAACAATTTGTCGGATCACTATATAAGTCATTACCGTCGGTACAGTTGTTGGATCGCACAACGTTACACTGTAAAGTTGTATCTAAATATTTGTATTCAGTGCTACATATTCATGATAAAGCTACTATAAAGTCTTCAATTGCTAAACAACACTTTAATGATATGAGCTTTAAGGTGGAGAGACCACTTCCCCCCTCTTCTTGCTTTCCCACTTCTTACAGCATCCTGCCGTACAGGTAAGATGTTGGAAATGTACCCGCTGCCCCCTTTCATGATGGTAAGAAACAACTAAAAATTTTATTTCATCTTTTTACTTTTCGAAACAAGTTTGGAAACAAGTCTCTCGACACAACCCTTCTTTAGCGTTCACCTCTTCGAGGAAGGTATTGTGTTATTTCTCCGAGTATGTCGCTCCACAGTATGGGAAAGGAACAACTAGTTCACTCGTTATCAGTATAATGTGACCAGATAGGGTGTTCTGATGGGGCCTTCGGTGGTAGCACTTTAAATAGATCAACACATTTCTCACACGAACGTACCACAGCCTTTCACATAAACACACATTTTACACGTACAATCTCAGAGCATAGTCTTGGATGTCGTTCTTAAATTAGCTGTTTATACATGCAGAACGTTAAACAATCAAGCCAAACCATGTTTCAGAAGATGTGAAAGTTTGGTCAAATCAAACCCAATACTGTCAATATATTATCAGAACATGACATGAGTAGACCTGTACGTGAAGTTGCAAAATGGGATTTGAAACGTTCCGCTGGTAATGTCCAAAAGAGACAATGGCGGAAACGCCTCGCCTGACAGTAGCAACACCACTTTCAGAGAATGAACAAACATTCCGCTCCCTGCTGAGATTGTTACAACTAACGTTTGGCCTGTCGGACAATCCCTAGACACCATTCGAAACGACATCCTAAGAGAAGCATGGCGAGGTGAATAACCCTACTGGCAATACCATTGTTATAGGTGTCCAACGCTTTGTTGGCGTTTGCAAGTCTATAAATGTTGCAGACGGTCAACGTCCACGTAAAACAAAAATGAAAAATAGAGAATACAAAAGCGTCAACAAAACCATAATCCGAACTCAGAATCGATCAAACAAGAGGCAAAATACGAAATAAGAAAACTAGACATGGAGACCATTGTAAAAGTACAAGAGAATAAGACCAGGTGTTCCGGAAGACTAAGCGTTTCAGTTTCATCAACGATACCCGCCATCAATCACAGCAATTGTTCCGGAAGACTAAGCGTTTTCAGTTTCATCAACGATACCCGCCATCAATCACAGCAATAACCACACTAATGAACATACTAAAAAACATCGATCCTCATATCACACAAAGATACAAAATATATAAAATATTTCTCAATGGAACAAAGAAAGTGCCCATTAGAGTTAAATCCCCAGAATGTGACACATACATATATCTATCAATGTGACACATGAATATTTCTCCCTTCCAGATCTTGATCATAACATTCACTAACTTTATTGTATGGTCTAATGTCCACCTGGACCAGGAGTACCTAAAGTTTGCCCAGTTTGGCAACACAGTGTAAAAGCGAGGATACATCAAGGTGTAAATCGTAGGACAAGACCCTAACCACTTTAAAGCTCTATACTATTGATTATATTTGGTGGCTCAACAACGGCCTTTTAAAAAGATCAAACTTTTACAATTGTATTAGAAAATTATAATAACTTAAAATAACATCTTCGTCCTGATGATGTCTCGACTCGGCGCAAACTTTTCATCCCAACTTGAACTGAGAACAATGTTAAGTATAATGAAGGCATGGGGATCTTCTCCATATCTACATTGTTATTCTGGCGATTGATCGCTATCCCGATGGGAGATTTTGAATGATTTCCTTTTCATTATTCAGTAACAGTTTTCTCACTTTTTATGGCAGACTAAGTTGTTTTCTCTCAACGTGTATTTTTTTCGATCCTGTTATTTACATTTGCATTGCATTATGGGAATCGTTGTTATCTTGTCAGACAAATGATATATGTGTACCGGACAGGGATTTCAGTTCATATGTTTGTAATTACTAATTTTCTGGAACACAGCTCAATGTTAAAACCAAGTATGGTACGGAGTATAGACAATACTAAGTTTTTGCTTTGTTCAACCTCATCAGAAATGTTCACTTCCCGGGCACTGACCACCTTTAGTACTAAATATTATATTGGGGAAACATTGGATTAAAAGTGAGTTGCAAAAGATATGGAACAGATGGTACATTAAAACATGTACTTACTTATTAATGTATGGTGTTTATCTGAAAGAAAAAGTAGATTATTACTACGTGTATGTACATAACATACATGTGTCTAGTTGGGTCAGCAACTGTAGGTGGATCTTTATATAATCAGCAAAAAACGTTAAGCAACTTTATCGGCTAATTTGCCTTATCAGGGCTACAATGCATCGTCGGTAGTTCCAATGCCACGAAGTTATTTTTACTGCCGAATCTGAATTAACGTGCAATTTGCCGACGGAAGAAGGCGTGTGTGAACACGACGTCTCGGAAGGTATGACGCTGCTAACATCATATTACACAATCGCTATGATAGTGTGGGGAAGGGAAAGACTGCTTTAGTGGCAGTTTAAGGACGTTAAAAATATGATCAACATGAGGCAAGCTAAATCACCAGATTTATCTCCAATTTAGCACATGATGGATGTCCTTGGACGTCGTGTTCGACAACGTCATGACGTCGATTCTGTTGCGGAACTCACGCCTGCTCTTCATCAGGAATGGCATAGAATTGCTATTGTTGACATCAGAAATCTGATCAACAGCATGATGCGACGTTGTACAGATGTAGTGGCAGCGAATTGAGGACATACTGGATTTGATTTATTAATCACCATCAATGCCATTGATACAAAATCACTTTTATTATATAATTTTATGTTAAACTGTTACAGATTGCTAAACGTTTTAGCTGAGTTTTCCAAATTATCATTTGGAAATTATCATTAATTATTTCGGGCGTTTTCATACGGGCGCTAGTTTCGAGCTTGTTTAAATTATTAATAACAAATGTGTAGCACATTGTTCAACAATGTAGCTCAACCCGCCCCTTCAAACTATGGGTAATACCAATATGAATGACCAATCCGCAGGCGTGCATGGACTACATGTACCAGTACCATAAATGCACTATATAACTGCTTGCGAGTGAGGAGAAAAGGGAATTTATGTTGCAAAGGTGCTGCATATCGATTTACTTACACACCACACTAAAAAACCCGGATAAATCTAGGATAGTGTTGAGACACCGAACAAAAGCCTTGTTTTATCTTGGACTATCGTATGGAGGCTTGCACGCCAGCACTCGATGCATGTACCTACACCCCATCCACCGGGAGGCCATCCTGAATTATCCTTAGCTGTAAATAGGAGTTAAAATGAAATAAAACTAAACCACACTTTTCACCGAAGCTGAAGGGGCGTGTTTAAAATATTTCGTTTACGCCAAAACATAAGCTCGATGCACATGAAAGTAACTCTACTGAAACACGTAAAGATACACCAGTTAATATATTTTATGATGTGTTTCTAGTAAACTGTGCTATACAAATATCTTCTTCAAGGTTACGGATAACACCTGGGACTGAGCTAGAAATATGAACATTATATTCTGTGTGTAATATTACTGAACAAATATCTTAATATCGATTTTGATGTTACTTGGTGAATATGAAAAACATGATTATAATAATATTTCCTTCAGAGCAGTATAAGACTACCATTACAAAGAGTATTTCCAACGACTCTATGCCTGCTAAAATCTGCCCTGTCCGCTGTTAAAACAGTTACACATTCCGCCTCAATCATACGGTACGAAAAGGCTTCTTGATGTGTCTACAAAGTAGGATAATACGCCAGCAGGCTCGTTATTTATCACGAAAGCAGTGATTAAGTTGAAATTTGATTCTTTCCCTACGCACTGCTCATTAGGAAACTTTAGAATACCACTATGTGGACTGAACGGATATAACAGTATAGAAGACATCAGAGTTAGATTTATATTAGAGTAAAAGTACGTATTATATGGTTATCATGATTAATGCTAATGATTGGTTTTGGCATCATTGTTGTTCGTTAAACGTCCATATTACGAATTGAAATGAATCAAAGTTTTTTAAAGCGTTTTGCATGCATTATGTACTTTTGTACATAAAAGTGTGGGGCGCCAATTTAGATTTTATTCAATTTCTACTACAAGAGAATCAAGGTTAAAACTAGCAAGAATAAACTCCAAAGTACCCGAACATCAGTCAGGATGTTACCACCAAGCCAAAAGTTCCCGACCAGTTGTACTGGTTTGTAATATCCTGATTTGTTATGCAAGGTCGTCTCTCCATGTAACACATGTGAAATAGTCGTAGTCACATTACTCTTTAAAATACACATATTGCTGCCATACTCATTTTGAATTTTCCCGCAGAAAAAATTGTTTTGGAATTATAACATTCAACGCTATTACTGAACAGAATTTTTTTTAAATCAGATCTCTAGATGGGAATGTATTTTAAAGAACAAATTAAAATAGTTCTTATCAACTATGTCTCCCACGTTGATAGACAACGAATTTGCGGTTTTGAATTTTTCCGGCAATAAAATGAAGTGGCAGCAAGATTAATATCTTGACGTGGAATACAGTTAAAAATATAAGTTGTTCGTATCTGTTATGTGCATATGTCTACAAATACATAGTTTTTGGAGCCTGAAAAACAAACAGAAATAAGACAAAATTATTTATTTATAACAAAAGGTTGTTTCTAATTTCACTTTTAATATGTTCATATGATCAAACGTTGATTTCGTTGTCCCAGAACTAAGGCTATTTTCAGTTCACATTATCCCGAGAACCATGCACAATTATTACAATTGTGTTGATTTTTTATGCAAAATTGAATTAAAAAAAACCAAACAGCTCATAAACACATTACTTAATAAATATGCTGGTTAGCAACGTCAAAATGTTCATGTATTTTTTGCTGTCACAACAAAACATCAAAAACGTATTGCAGTAGCTACGAAACAACACTGTATCTGGCAATAATATTACGCACACAAATAATCTTTTGCTACTAAATTGACAACAACACTGCCCGACATTAATAGCGTTTACTTCTGGCTAGTGGCTTGCTCTGAAGATGGCCTATGGAAACCTAAACATATGTTTTGGGGGAAATAAAATGTTTATTGGTTTATCAACGCTAATAACGCCACGCTGCTCTCTCCTGTTTACGTTTAAAACTCCTTCATCATAAGTTATTAATAGATTTTCTAAGTGCACAGCGACCAAACAGTCATCCTAACAAGAATATCACGTAAGCACCGCAGGCAAAATGCAAAATAGCAAATCATCAAATAGACATTTGAAGTCGTACATAGTACAAACCAGATCAAATGACTCATGTGGCGTGGAAACTAAAATATGCTTGATGCGACACGTATCTCATTTTCTTGTGATTAACCAATGTATATTCTACATGTCGTTTTAGCCTGAAGTCCTGATGATTTGTATTTTTTTATCACAGGTCTTGTTTTAAACGGAAGATATTGATTTACAATTTTTGGTTTGAAAATACCTGATTCTTAAGGATTTATTTAGTACTTTTTAGATCTGCGCTCCTACCAGAAGCTAAATACCCTGTCGGCGGCACATACACACAATATACCCTAGCGGCGACACACAACACACCCCTGCTTGTAGAATGGTATGACCTTAGCTTATAGAAAAACAAAACAAAAACACATGACTACCCTTATAAGCAAATTTGATCTTAATAGTCGTGACTTTGAGGTTTGGTCGGTGGACATCTTTTTCTATTCTGACCAACTTTTTGTCATAATGCCGTAGCAACATCATACGTTGGCCTATAACCTGGACCTGTGACCCTGTGATTTGGTCCGTTGAAATCTTTGTTTATTCTGACTAACTTTCTTTCAAAATGTCAAGCAATTAAAAAAGTAAGATTTGACCTTTGACCCGGTGACATTGAGATATGGTCAGTTGACACCTTGTTTGATTCTCACCAGCTTTACTCCATGATGTCATAACAAAATGTTCAGCAATAAATTTAACATTTGGCCTTGACATTGACCATGTGACCTTCATGTTTGGTCAGTTGAAATTCTTATTTTTTTTGACCAACTTTTCTTCATAATGTCATTACAAAATGTTAAGCACTTAACAAAGGTCAAATTTGACCTTGAATTGTGACCTAAACGTTTGACCCTGTGACCTTGAAGTTTGGTCAATCTTGTTTAAAGCCATAACAAAATGTTTAGCACTGGATAAATGTAAACCCCGAGGTTTGATCATTGGACATGTTTTTTTATTCAGCTTTCCTTCATAATGTCACAACAAAATATCAATCAGTAACAATCGGCAGGCGAATGGACGGACAAGCAAATTACTATACGACAGCCGCATCTTCGAAGCGGGGCCCTAACTTCCTTCAGGTCTGGTCGATTATTGTTTCATGTATATACTTAGACAGTGAGCGACAGATGGTATCACCTTGGCGTACACTTTTGAATGTTTGAAAACGTGATACATTTTTGTATCTCTGACCTTTGGGTGAAGTTCACAATGGCATATTGACAGTGCATTGCACAGCGTTTATGTGTGATACATGTATACTAAAAAAATTATCAATACATCTTTAACGAATTTAAAATTATCGTCCGGACAAGAACTATTAAAAAAATCACACTTATTTGACCCCCGACCTTGAGGTAAAGGTCACAATGACATAATAACAGTTATCTTCACAGATGCTTTAAATGATGCACGTACACAGCAAGTTTCGTCAATATATCTTCAACCGTTTAGAAGTTATCGCCCGGACAAGAATTATTAGAAGTACCAGAAACCAGAAGAAGAACCAGAACCGGTACAAAAACAATATGTCTTCCTTCATACGAAGGGGAGACATAAAGGTCATCCAGCTAAGGTAAGTTACTGAGCGTGCCTCAATGTATATTGTGTATGAATGCATCCGTGTTTTATTATTCTTAAGAGCACAACTCTGATGCCAAATGTTTAGTATCATCGGACTGAAATACCATGCCGAATCACCAAGCATATACGGATGTATATAAATGAAATTTGATAAAGCATCACTATAACTTGAGAGGGTGGAATGCTGTGCTTGGTGATTTAGCATGGTATTTCAGTCGCTGACAACAATCTGATAAACATTTGGCATCTCATATGTGCTCTTTTAAAACAGCTACCATATTTTATTACTATTATGTCCTGTCCAGCAACAAAATCCAGCTGCCTCCCTCGCCTTGGCGAACGCTCAATATTAAAGCCAGATCTGAGATTTTGCCAAGAAATGTGCTAGGAATAGCATGAGAACAATACTAATGCCATATTGTTGCAATAGTGCAGATATATAGGCTCCTACAATACGACAGTGGGTAATTACAGGTTAAATCATTCTCAATCCACGATCTGCAGGAGTGCGAGTCTGGAGAAGAAGATTTTAGAATTATCGGTTAATATTCATTTTGAGGACCACTCTGGCCCCCGGGGTTTGGGCAGGAGTCCTAATTTTACAATTCGATACATTTTCCCTCCAATTGATTTCCCGCTGAAAATTGGCATATTATACCAAATTGTTTTGTTTGTTTCGACTTTTTATTTTTAATGGCCCACACACAATTTGAATGTTAAAACTAGACACTCATAAAAACGAAAAATAAAAGCTTAATATATGTAAAAGATGTTGAAATACGTCACCACCAAACGAACTGTTAACGAAACATATCAAATCTTAGCTTAAATAAACGACTCAAAGAGAGTACATTGAAGCTGAAACGAGAGGGTCAGGCAAGTGCCACTAATGATAAATTAGATAGAATATCCATATTGAAAAGTTCCAGCTTATGACGTCAAGACATTGGATTGAATTAATCAACAGTTTATTAATATGTCAAAACAAAGAAACCAACATAAAAATCATAATAACAGCGCCACGATACTCTCCGAATTATTGGCATCTTGCAATCGACTTAATTACAAACAAACAAATATCGATATTTGATAAACATTTTGTATTTTTAACCATAATTATATAAATACCTCCTGAACTCAGTACATGTATCTTTGAGATCATAAAGGAATGCTAATTTTTAGCTTCTATAGTAACAGATAAACCGTCCAATTTACAAACAAGCCTATAAATAAAACGGGACTTCTTAAAACACTTTTACATTAGAATCAATTGATATAAATGATAGCATTTTGATATAACGTTATAACAAATTGCACTTGATGCCAAGCTTAATATTATCGTCATCTTAGATTGAATAACATTTATGTCTGATCAATCTATATTAAGTAGACATTACCTTTGTTTAGAGGTGGAAACGAATGCGTTATGTAATAAATATCAGTGAGGTTTATGATGTAATCAATCACCGTGCGTACCACTTGTTAACGACTGGAAACATTTCAAACCTAATTAGTGTATATTTATGTGACTTACTGGTAGGGATAGACTACGCGTACACGCGGTGTATGATACACTTGCCGCAGTAATTGCTTTTTAGTGTTAGTAACTATATTGACTTTGGGTAATATCAGGTATGTTTCCGAAAATACGTACGGTAACCTTGAAGGCATATAAATATCGTCAGGTATGGTTATATAGAAGTGATACGATGGTTCTATGCACTGGAAAAACTTAACAGCGTGTGCTAACTAACTGTGAGTGTTATTCAAATAAGTAAGAGGATAAAGAGTTATATTGCGGGGAAGCAACATACAAATCTTGTTCGTGGTAGGGAGTGCCTCCACAGACTCGGGAGTATGACAGCTGCTTGGTTTGATATTGTTATGTTTTAGGTCCCATCAACAGGTTAATGGCATTTAATGACGGCCTCGCAATGTGAGTTTATGCATTGACTGCGTGTCTATTTAATAGGATGCGGTATGTTGTTGTAAGCTTCATTAAGACAGTGCTAAAGTGTTGTCGACTTTCGACTGATCTTTTAAGATCTCCAGCAGAACACCCCACTCGATCACATTATACAACCAACGGGTAAACTAGTCGTTTGATTCCCATAATACTGAGTGTCAAGCAGGGAGCAGTAACTCCCATGTTTTTGGGGGGTTTTGTCGGCCAGGGGATAGAATCAAAAGCCTTCCTCACAGGGGCTAACACTGAACTCGGGTTTAATGTGACAAGACAATGTCAAGATATACGTGAGAAAGGAGAAAAAGACAGAAAAAACAGTTGAAGTACAACAACTGAACACTTTTTCCGATTTTGCTTCCTATGTGAAAGAAAATGGTCACGGTTATTTTGCCATGTGATGGGACATGCACTTCCTAGATAATTACATCTTCGATATCCAGGGCTTGCGATAATCTATACGCTCTCTACACCCATGGAATTTGTCATGACAAAATTAAAGGCTCACTTTGTTCGTGAGGCTAGATGACAGGTTCGACCTTTTGATGTACATCAAAAGAACAGATTGACGACAAGCATTGACGTCGGTCATGACTCATTTGTAATCTTCAAAAGACAGGCATGCAGCCTTGCGATTGGTAAGTTTTTTCACCTGGGCGTGCTTTTTTAGATTGTCATGACATATTTCAGGGGTGTAAAGAGCGTAGGTGAGCGTTACCCTTGGATATCGAGGATGAAAATATATGGATTGAACAGATTGTGTTTCCTTGTAAGCATGATCCTTGGAAAATGCCGTTCAATACACATTTTAAATCATAATTATGTATACTATCAAAACAAGCGACACTCATAGCACTATCTTAGTCTTTCTGACGTTTTGGAGATGAGATCATTGTTGGTGTTGTTGGATTAGGTTTTGCGTTCTTTTAACAACTACAGACATTTGAGTTGAGTGCATAATGAATTTACGAGGCTGAGATACTATGTTAATTCGTATACGCTTCCTCGCGATAGTGCCGAACTGTTACCACACTGTAGTAAACTGCTGAAATCACAAAAATAATTTAACAGATCCACAGCCCTTGACAATATTGTGTTAGGATAACCATTTGAAAAATGCTAAATCTGTTTACTCTTCAAATATGCTGTATAACAATCAAACTTGCATTGTTCTGTTTCATTTTACCTGCATGATATGCCTGTAATCCACTAAACCATATACAATGGAATAATTTTCCTGTTCACAGTGCAATTTTGAAATGTAAAAGTTATGCTGGTTGTTTAATGAACATGTCTCGCAATATCCAGAGCATATTTTGGTATTACACGGGGAAAATACTATATTGCTGTATCATTATTTTTCCTAAACTGTAACAGACTTTTTCTTTAAAGAAACTAATATTTTGTCCATATAAAGAAGTAAGAGAAATTGTTTCCTGTCACAAAAAGATGAAGAAAAATGTAGTTCTGTGTTACCAGACATGTAATTGACGCTTCAGTAGGCCAGAAGTACTCGGGCGATATGAGGTCCATTAAGGCACGTCTGAAGCAAATGTCTGATTAAGGGTCGAAATGATATCGGCACGTCCGTCTTTTGGACACCTGCGGCAGATGACATGTCTGGGAGGTTCGATATATGAGCAGGTTTGACGCTTATTAAAACGTCAGCACACAGCTCTGTGTATCTTGGCAGTAGAAAGAGATGGTGTATCGAGGGACTTTTGTAGTTATATACTCCCCACTGAGATTTACCGTCGAATGGAACCCGAGATTAATGCCTTACAGGTCCCAACAAATACAAATAAATTATATTTCTTCTCTCAGTATACAGGCACACAGAGTAGCTGATTAGGTACCGATAGTGTTTGTTTTCTAAGGGATATCGACCAAGACACTATTTTATCTATTGGACGCCTATTGCAAATCTCAATGCATAGGAACTTAAGTTTTTTTTGTGTGCTTAGTTTTTCATTGAACTCGCTTTACATGGCGTACCTATTGACATTTGCAATGTATGAACCTTTATGGGCGTTGATAGGTCATCAGTACAAATGCGCAGTGCGATGCTGTGCGATGTTGAACGACCAATGGTATGTAACTTGGTATATTGTTGAACGACCGTATGTGGTTGATGTGCCTTGTAGAGTTGTTTGGGTCATGTGAACAACTAACGTCATTTAAAGACGTGCCTCAAACTCCCTTGTGTATGTTTGATTTTAGTTAATTTTATCAAATTTGAACATCTGCCCGACATTTACACCATGGCATGGAGTGAGTCTTCAACTTTCTATTCGAGTATTTACACTTACCTTAACATTCTAAAATTTGTTTTAATCAAAAGCTTGTCATGAATGATCTAGAGTTGGTCGTTATCAAATTTCTAATGTTTCGGGTAGGTCCGAACATCAAGATGACTGCAATCTTCCTCTGGTGGCATTCAGCTGAAAATTGTCGGGGATGTTAAGACCAGGAAAAGATTAAGTGTTCGTATTTTATGCCCTTATTTTACGAATTGATTTTAAATGTACCTTTAACAAGAGGCCCAAGGGCCTTAACGGTCATCTGACTACCAATTGTGATACCATTATGGAATTAGTTTAAACAATATTTTATTTCCATCAGTGTACATGTATATTACATATATAGAAATTATACAAATAGTGAGGATTGGAAAACAAGCTAATAGCTTATATAAATTCCTCTCCTCTAGGAATTAGTAATACAATCATGTAACAATATGCCACACAAATGTGGTTTTCAAGATGGTGATGATCATGGATTTCTTCGGAACAGTGCGAAAAATAACATTTGGTCAGAATCATTTCAGGCAAGTTTCAGATCATGGAAAGTGTTAGATGTGGATGCAAAATGGGGGCTGTTGCAGCCATCTTGGATCTCTGACGGACTGGAGAAATAACAACATTTGGTTGGGACTATCTGGGGATCATCATAGTTTCGCTGGAGACATGTGTACACAGTTCAATATAAAACTGCAATAAAATTATTTTTAAATTTAAAACCCGAGATAATAGTTTTCCTATCCGAGTCTTCAGTCAGTACTTTCGGAACATCGCATTGTTACCGCGTATTATCATGAATTGACATTGATTATTAGCTAGACGCTTATCTCTGCCTTAACGAAATATTATTCAAGAAAGCAAAGACTGAATGTCAATTTATTCAGTTAAATACACTCTGATCAAATAACTGGAACATTGTTATTCAGTGATGTAATTAGCTAATGTTTACAAAAGGCCTATCGCCTTCTTTACCTGGAGCATTTGCCCCTGTGAGAAAGCTTCTGGGTTCTATCCCCTTTCCGGGCCATACCAAAAAGATGGCGTAACACACACACACGCTGCACCTTTAAGTTTATTAATAAAAACCAAAGTCAATGATAGATATATCTCCCTGTTTATCAATATGGGATTTGAATGACCGATTAACGCTTTGTCAATTAAATTTAACAGGTTTAGGTGTTCTGCTGCAAGCCTTCAGTATATTTTAGTGTAGTAGAGCTTTAAATCGGCAAAATATCCGGACTACCACAAGGAGGTTTACACGAACATACCGCTGCCTCATAAATCGCAAGTACTCAACACCCACACACACATCGCCCAAACAAGAAGGCAGTCCTCGAATGACATTGGCTGTGAATAGGACGTAAAACTAATCACACTTAACCGCTACTCACGTTTGCCTCTTTGCTTAATACAATCATACTCAAGTTACCTTCAGGCCCGTTGACCTCTTGTTTTGTTCAACATCCTATTAACAGCTATGACATATAAATGTGTGCCTTCTTGTGTTGTGTAAGTGTATGCCCGAGACATGGTATGTCGTAAAAGAAATTAGAAAGCTTTTATTTAATGCACCCCTCCGCTCTGTAATATATCTTCCTTATGTTGGTCTCTCTTCACACTAACGCAGGTTTAGCCTTATGCCCTTCGCTCGTCCCACGTTAGGAAGGCTTTGCTCTTCGTGCCCTGGCCGAGATATACCAAGTCTAAAAAAAAGTGAAACCTCCCTGTCTGACCTTCAGCAATATAAGGGTGGAACGACTTGTTTACCATATGGCAGTGTTTGTGCAATAATCTAAATTATGTACTCTAATTTATAACAAGATGTTGTTTATAAACAGTTCGTTTACTATTGAGAAATGTTTATTTTGCACTCTCATGAATAGATTTGAATGTGATCTGTCTTGAATTTGACCTCTCAAGTTTAGAACAATTATAATAATATAAATCTTTTCACTTCGCTCCGCAATGAAACTAGTAAACGCTATGCCTAATTCCACTGCTAATGAGATGTTTTCAATATGTTTAGGCCTACCCGAAATCCGAAAACATTATTTGACCCGCTTCAGCTGTGACCAAATCACGACGTCGTTATGTTGACTGTTGTGCGATGCAAAATGCTCCAGATAATTCATAATGGAAATAAAAGTTTGAAAGGTATGATTAATGCACATATAAAAATAAAAAAAAATAAAAATCTTGTCTCTGGACTACACCAACACCGTGCAAATCATAATGGTACATGAGGAACAGTTCACTTCATTTGCTCGAGATTAACTTGACTTAATTAGCCGATGCAAGCTACAAAATATACTCTCTATTCTTAAATGTACAATAAGACGCAAGCTTATGTCTGAAATTCACCCTTTGGTTGTTAGGCGGCCATCAGATGGATCAGTTGTTGTACCTTTTATTACTAAACATTAACACCGCATGGAGATATTTGAAACAAACAGCATTACATGTGTCCTACCGGCGCCTTATAGATATTGCACTGTGGTAATCTGTAAAAATGATGGTCGAAATTGTTTAAGATATTGTGGTCCTGTGTAGTTATGTGGGGTTTGATCAAAATATCACTAGTAGAGAAGCCGCTACATCGGTGATACGGATTGTTTAATAGTTGCAGTTACCCTGACTCAATATCACTAAACATATCTTGTCCTAGATATGATTGTCCTGTGTGAAGTTTTATCAAAATCCCTCAAAAAATGACGCCGGTTGAGCGCTGACACTGATTTTGTTAATCTAGTGACCTTGACCTTGAACCGACATTCCTTCAACTCGAACTATGGTCCTTTGTTGTGTGACGTTTGTGCTAAATCTATGAACAAATGGAGCCGGTCGAGCGCCGACAGGGACTTCCTAAAAGTAGTGTCGGCGATATTGACCTTGAACTACCTGAAATTGTCCGATATATTATCAAAATCAAGTAATGAAACAGCGCTGATAAAAATTAGCATTTAGTACATGTATATATACACAGCGTACGTACAGACGACGGAAATGAAAATAAAAGCAAAGTGAGCATGGACTCATATTGATACACCCCCACAAAGCGGTCAAGAGTGACCTTAGACCTTTTTCATTGACCGATGACCACCAAATCAAATCAAATGTAGAACCTGACATTGTGATGCTATGGTGTGAAAATGAATTAAATCTGACACGGTTTCGTGAGATGTTTTGTTAAATGGGTCCGGACGCACGTACAAAAGTTTTTATATATATCCGCTAACCTAAGTGGGGTAGAACGATAAAGTCCCCAACCCCCAGCTTGGGGACAAATAACATGCCATAGGGGCAACCGATAACTTCCGAAGGGCTTTCAACTGGTTGCACGAACTGTCGACAAATATAGTATAACCAATAAAACAGATCATTCTTTTGAATACAAAAGAGATGTCTTATTCGAAATAACAAATCGATGTTGATCTCTTTGTGTCAAATAAATAATCCCGTAATTAATTGAATTTACCTCAGATGTGAAAATTCAATACCGAGAGCTTTAGCAATTGATATGTTTCGATTCAATCCGACTTACTTTATACAACAAAGTCGTGAATCGATATATGCTTTTGGTACGGTTTCCTTTGGATATTTGGAATTTCCATGCATAATAATATCAATAACCTTGACTTGAACCTTTGTGATATCGTGCTTATGATTTGTGATCAATGTGATAGTTATGTATCATAATTTGATATACAGGAGTGAGGCACATTCTTATACCAGGGTGTTTTCTACCTTTCCTCTATTGTTATTTTGGTCAAGAAAAAATAAGTCAATACATGGACAGTAAACTAATCCAATGGGATTCATGCTATTTTTTATGTTCTGCCTCTTGTAATATCCCCATACCCAACCACCCCCTCCCATCACGACCCACCTTCGATTATTTTATGATTTATCTATCACTGCTGTGATATCCCTTACTGCACCCCATAGCGTGCGTGAGACAGATGATTGTATTTAAACTATCTAACTCAGGTAATTGAGCTTCTATCAAGGGAAATCCATATAATCATCTCGACCGGAACTACTACCTACTTTTACGCTGGTCATACTCAATGTGGCCAAAAAATAATTATTTATAAAAGAAATCAAGCCATCCGACTTAATGTGGGGTTAATATCATGGTAAAGGGTTGATTTAGTTATTTTTTTACAATAATACAGACATGGTATATTATATATAGAGTACAATCTTTGATAGCTTCCTGTGCATCATTATGTTTTAATGAAGGTAGAAATACGCATCTAACTGTATAGTCTTGAAATAAGTGTTTTATTTGGTTTTGACCTTATTCGTTTTATAATCACTTAAAGATGATATACCCGAACCATTCAGGCTAAAATCTAAAACCTGACGCTGATAGTTCTGTGTATTCTTGAATTGCAATTCCATTAAGCACAGATTATGAATGATTTAATGTATTACATGTATTTCTTGAACTATTTCTATATGAAGAGTTGTGTTACTATAGACGTTCTTATTTTTGCGAAGTGAATGTTAAGCGCATAGCAAATTAAAACAGATAACCACAGTGATTTATAAGCGCACTCGCATTACTTGCTGTGGATAACGCGATGAATTAACCCAATCATTATATCGCGGAATACGTTCTGCGTAAAATCGCCGAACAAGTAACTTAGCAGGATGAGAAGCTCAACCTTGTTTTACAATGCTTGTACCTTTAACTACTGGGTTTACCTGTGTCTGATCGAAAAGATAAGCATTATAAGACCTACAGCCAGCTATAGGATGCACTTCGGCTTCTGACATATCCCCGGGTTGTGGGTGAAATTTACCAAGTATTAAAGTTTAGAGTTAGTTTTTCATTGGAAACGTAAATACGTCTTTTGTTATAATAACCAGGACACGTGCAAATGATCGATGAATCTACTTAAAATGGCAATATGCTCATTATTCTTGCAAAGGAAGCGATAAGTGAGCCGCTTGCTCGCAAACATATGTCTACAGTATCAAAGTAAATTTTAAAATGTTGTGCACTAGTAGTTTAACATTAATTTACCTATAATTTTGGTTTGTGTTAATATTTAGCTGTCGGTGAATAATTTGGTAGTATTCTGTATTTGCTATCTGAAATGTCCCGTAGCTAGCTTAAATTTCCGGTGTCAACAGGAACCTTTCTGTAAAATGTAAACGTGTATCGAGACAGTACACCTGTAGGAAAGAATCATGGTGGTACAGTAGTAACCAAGATGGACACATATCAGGACAGCAGGGCATTGCTTGGTACAAAATATACACATTTTCGTAGTACAATATTTGAAATTATACAGAACTAGTTTAATTTTACTTTGAAATTCATAAATTAAAGGGGTTTTACGCACCTAACCCGTCTGCTTCTACATTTCGTTTAGAAATTTTGGATTTCCACCTTTTGTCCTCAAGCATCACAGAAGAGTCCTAGGAGAACGAAACAGCTGCATGATGCAGTTCGGCATACTGTAGCTATTACTTAATTTAAAAAGTGCAGCATATATGTGTGTTACGTCATCCTTGATTCAGTGCTGTACCAGATTGAAAACACATACAAATGTACATGAAAGTGTGGGTGTTAGGTTCATGTCATACATAACATAAGAAAACGACTTATCCTTTATCTATCCATCGGTGTGTACGTCTATAGCTGACCACACAGATCATCCCTATAGGGCTGGGAGAGCACATAGTTGGTGCTGTTTCATTAATATGTTTGTTTGACAGAGTCTTAAATATAATGGTTTTATTCTCTTGTGTATTTGTACACATTTTGTAGTAAAGTTAATGATTTTGACAAGTAATGCATGGATTGTTATGGTTATGATAGTTAAATGTAACTTTCTAGGTATTCTCTAATTATGCAATTTTCTCAGTGGTGCTAGCAACCAGGATTTGTATTATTATACAAATATATCATGGGTGTCTGTGCAATAGTCCAGAATATTTGACAAGAGGTACTGGTAATCGATCGATGTTCTATTGCACGAGGCCAAAGGTACCAGTACCGAGGGTCAAATATTCTGGACTATTGCACAGACACCCATGATATACTTGTTTTATTACATAATCACTCAAACACACTTTGAATCACTGAAATTGTTCATTTTATTAACATATTTTTGAACAATAATAGATCAGTTTTATAATGTATCGCGTGTTTTCTTGTATGTAAAAAAATAAAAAGGGAAATATTCGATTATCTTCGTAATAACCGCAAAAATATCAATCTGTATTCATTGGCGTCTCCAAATTTCAACTTTCCTGTAGAAGTCGCCATGCCTGTTGTCTGGTAGCATTGACGTCTGATTGACTTTGAAGCTTGAAAGGGTAGGAAACGTCACGCGGTGTTCAATAGTTCGCACGTGACCGTGCAATAGTCATTTTAGCCATGCAATAGTTCATTTCACTAGGAAATGGTTCAAAATATAGCTTATGTGCATAGTTAAGGAAAATCAAACGCATTATGTAATAATGTCTATTATATAGAACTGTGTGTGGATTACATGTACGTACTATACTATTCTACGTTGTATTTGTGTACACCAGCTAGTAATATAAGACGGGCGTATCGCTATGAACAGTCAGTATGAGCGAAAATCGGTTACAAATCTTCTGGTGAGAAATAAGTGTGAAACGGTAAGCTGAATTAACGCGGTGCACAACGGGTGCAATGTAATCAATTGATTGTGCTTTTACTTGTGCTGTTGTTTGATTTAGTTTGATTTTATTTTGTTGCGTGAAATTGTCATAAAAACGTTAGCCGAATACACGAGATAGAAGCATGTAATGTACACGTGATATTGCTTGTGTTTGATTTGATTTAATTTTGTCAATGTCCTATCAACAGCAAAGGTCATTTAGGACAGTATCCCGGTGTATGCGATGCAAGTGTAGTAGTTGAGTGTCTGATTCCGAAGTCAGCAATATAACAATATTTAAGCATTAAACATCATTCTGTTCCTTGTTATGGTCCTATAACACGGAACAGGATTGCAGTCAAAATGAATAACGCGCTATGATTGTTTGTCTGCAATCCAGTTCCGTGTTATAGGATCATAAGACGGAACAGAATGATGTTTAATGCTTATATTTACCTTTTTCCATTGGTTTTGATAATAAATTCATATTTATATTCTACATTTGTTCTGCAAATTTAAGGTTGATTTCTAATAAATTGAACAGCGAACAGCCAGTATCGGTCGGCTATTTCCAACGTTATGATCATGACGTCACAATCGTAATGACGTCATAATGACCGCTCCAGTGTTATGCTCTCATAACACGGAACTGGCCTTGGTAGTGTTATATAGTGGCAATGCAGAGCAAATGTAAATATATTACAATACACTCCTGTCATTACAGGTCGGTCGTGCCTACATGTGTTGTGTATACATGCGTGTAGGAGATGGGGCGTGCTGATCACGTCATCTGTTGGGCTACTTACTGTTGTTGATAATGAATCGTCTTTAAATGCAGCCTATTTTTATCAAAACGAATTTGATTAGATTATGAACTCTCCATTTAATGACTTGTTTTATCAAGACTTATGCCAAAAGTGAAGTATTGCGAGAACAACTCTAGCAGGCAAAGGAATGTTTACGAAGCAGAAAAAATACTGAACTATGATAATTATTTCTCTATCTCATTGTGTTAACATTTCACATTTGACAATTTTTCATAGGGGTTGCTCTAAATATCGAGATTTTTTAGTGTAAGAGGTCGGCCACTGCCGAACAAACTGACAACACGTGGATTCGACAGATGCATGTTGATAAAGACAACGAGGAAGTGCTACGGTCGACAATTTTGTCTCCTGGAGATATATTCCGTATCGTTTATATGAAGACGGGTGTTTTTAAATTTGCTCATTAGTATGCATAATGCATAACTTACTGTTATGACTGAAACAAATACCTCATTCTCATTTTAAGGTAGTGACATTTACTTGCCCCTTGTTAAATCTATTTTGGAGATTTCCGACAGCTCCCGACTTTATGACATGGGGAACATCAGAAGACAAATATAACCAATATACTGCACCGAGTATACAGGATGTAATTGGTAGGTGTTCTCGCATAACCTTCCACATAAAACCAAATCAAACCAAATAACTCTTTACGGCGGTCTCTCCCAAGGAGGACCCCTTCCCTTTATTGGAGGGTCATAAAGTAGGTTTTAATGAAAATAATTCGTAAGGCAGAAAGTTTCATATGGTTCGGTTTAATCAACGTCGTAGCTAAAAGCATGTTTGTAGATATACAAGATAACGATATATGTATGTTGGTGTACTTGTTTACATTCGACTGTGCTCATTGAAGGAAATTTAACCTTTAGATAGGTAAATAAACTGTTTATACAACTTATTATACTTTATTTTAAGCATCATAACCAGGAGAACTGTTACATGTTTTCACCAGTTTTAAAATTCTGATTGTTCTTAAAAAACAAAAGCTGAATACAATTTCACGGTATACACTTAATACGTTATTTTGTCAATGGGTTAATTTTTGGACGAATTTCATTTACGTTCATAAGGAATTAGCGAGGTGACTTGAATTGGTTAGTTAAATGAATTGTTAAATTTTTTGTTGGAACTTAACTTATTCAGAAACAGAATAATGCTTTTTATCAAACGATATTAAATTTTGACCTTTATTTGACTTGAGTTGGTGATTCAATTTAACCAAATTATTTACAATAAAAAAAGTGTAAACGCAAGTTAACAAGACTTTGAATTTGGCCGAAGATAACGGTGATATATAGCACGTGTATAAATATATATCTGTTAAACAGTGTTAACCATCGGGAACGTCTCTCCAATCACTACAATAAGTCGAGGTTTATTGTAATGGTGCCGTTACCATCTGGAACTGAACATCAAGGACACACATAGGCTCTTAATATACCACAGGGCTTAAATTAGCTGTACATTGGTTATCATTTTTAAATATTTCCAACATGAAAATCCTTACACTAATGTGTAAAAAATACCGTAAAACCGCAGGTGCTGACCTGTAACGGAATACCATACTGTGGCGAAGATTATATTGGATTACGGTAGGTATATATTAATACATAAACATATATAACTATATGTTATTTACAACTATATTAACACGAATAAAATCACTAGCACGTGGGTAAATTAAATAGCATTTCACAAAGGATCAGTTACAACAATCTTGATTTATAAATGTTTTTTTACTGAATAAAAAAAGCACCGCTCGACATGTTTGTGTCCGAGTTTTGGTTTCTCCAGAGTGGCAATGCTCCTTGTAAGTCATTGTTGTATTTTGATGGCATCCTAAATGAATATGGGTGTTGGAACAATACAAAAACGTAATCGTTATTAAATCAGAAAATTATTTTTAATGAGATTTAATAATTATATTAACATCATTATCCTAAGGACGACGGTACTTTTTTAGTATTAAATTCGCTATTTAAATCACACCATGTTCTCTTCAAACATTACATGTTTTCATCAGTTTTATAAAAGAGCCATTGTTTTCGTTTTATAATGTTTTCAGATTCACTAATTCAGGTTCAAATGATCCTGAAACAAGCTAAGTCGTAGAATTAATATCCCCCACTTTTCCCCATTTCGTAAGGGAGTAATCATATTGTAGGTAAAAATCTTATGGAATTTACATGCTGCAGACACAAGATGTATTGCTTGGTCCTTGGAAATTGAACAAAAATTGAAGCCTTATACATAGAAATTGAATAATATCTGTTGTCATGACTGAAAGGAAACGTTAATCAAGGGGCCATAACTGCGCCAAATAAATTCTGTACAGCGTGGCAATAAAACATGGCTGAGCACTGTATGTTTCAATAAAATCGGATAATATGTGTTGCCTTTATTAAATTGCACAGAAATGAAAGAAAATGACATGATTCGTTACTTAAAGGGCCATTACTCCACCAGAAGTGGCGATCGAACTTGATCGAGCCCTTTAGGCATTTTACCTTGTATACAATTTGTTGCCGTTATTGCACGGAAACGAAGGGTGACAGACGGACGGATGGACGAACCCAAATTAATACCCCCCCCCATTTCGGTGAAAGCGAGGGATACAAATAATATAAATAATGGAAGAATAATGATATGAAAAACCAGAAACCGTTCAACAGAAATATCTAAATGTTAAAAATCTATGCAAACGCATGACCAGTAAACAGTTTTGGCGTCCTATTAATAGACATTTCCCATTTTGCCAGACACCGACACGGATTTCGACGTGGGGGGGGGGGGGGGGGGCTGTTGTTGTCTCGAAACATATTATATAAATGTAATAGGTAAATCAAACAACAACCTTTCCTTCTCTCATCTGTACTATTCTCTTCGGCTTATTATAACCAAACAATCTAACTCGCCGAACAGCCAAAGAGGCACAAATATCCACGACAGATGATATGTGTCACTGTGGATAACGACAGAGGATACCTATAGCGCGATATATTTTCATCTACGCATGATTTCATTGAGTTTGAAGTACTTTCTACGGGGGGTGGGGGGGGGGGGGGGGGAGTGTAATCATTGATTGTTGCGAAAGGGTGTCATAATTGGATGCCTGTTTAGGAACATTTTGTCGGCCGGGGAAATCAAGTTCCATATTTTGGCCAATATTGGGCATAATGTCAGGATCTGGGCGGCATCATTCTGTTAACCAAGGGAACCACTCCTGACAAATCGTAAGATGTCTGAATTATCAACTATAACCATAGTATGTATACAGTGATAATGTCGGTGGCCACTGTAGTATAAGCTTTGTGGTTCAATAGTTGGTCTATAAATATGATGTTAAAGAGTAACTGTAGTGCAAATAGAAACTGAAATGATCAGACTCGATGTGTCGGCATTAATACATTGTCGAAAACCGCATCGAAATCGGCCGACCGGTTACAAAGTTACGACAGGTTGAAGTTTGGTTTTTTACCTGTTTTGCAACACGCTAATTAAGCGCACCGCGAACCGCTAAAAGTTGAGCACACGTATTGGTGACGTCACAACGGGAACACAAGAAATTGGGTCCTATGTCTCTCTCTATATAATAGTAATATGTACGTCTGGTTGATTAATGAGTCAAAGTGTATTATACAATGAAATTAAGACACGTACCATAATATGGGGGTCGGGAGAATAATCTGAAATCGTCATTGAAATAACTTTATTTTGATTCTTTCGTAAATATAATGTTTATTGATTGTTCAAATTCATTTTAATGGACCCATATATATATGCGCTATCATATTGTAATACTCTGTGTCATTTATAATGTCAGTTATACATATCATTTATCCAATGATTCAAGAGTGACTCTTATAATAATACCTTTGAATATTGTAAATCTCATGTTAGTGTCCATTATATTACGTAATCAGATTAGCGGGATAATCTACCTGGTCAGTTCGATAACTTCACACGTAACTAGTTACTCAAATAGCAAGTAATTAACATTGGAGAGGGAGGGGGGGTGCTATCAAAGTTAACTTAATTGTAATAATTGAGTATGTTGCGGTTATTATCCCATCTTTATAACTTCAAAATGTGTACTCAAAATCTGCAGTAACATGTAGATCTCGACTGGAACATAGACTATCGAGTGCACGTGTATCTTTTGAAATCTCCGTAACCCACCGTCAACTCACACAGTATATGACACTTTTTTTAATTTCGAGTTTGACTCTTCTATTCAACGAGAAAAGTTCTGTTGAAAACTTGCTTGATATGTCTCAGGGACGTATATGCACATATACAATGTACGTCCCTGGTATGTCTGTATCACAGTTTTTTCATATTTTATTTTTAACATAAATGAATAAAATGCGGATTAAAACCACAGGCACTTGTGGCCAGGAGAATAGCCATATAAATATATTCATATTTTGCAAATTATCTTTATATTTAGATGACTATTCTCCTGGCCACAAGTGCCTGTGATTAAAACCAATTAAGTAATCTTCTCATCTTATTTTCAAAAGATGTTCCATGTTCATTTCTTGTCAGTAAAACACAGGGGTTTTCAAAGATCTAATCTTATTTTTTCTCAAACAGAATTCGAAATACATTGTCTTGATTTCTATTTCGATGTATGTGCCTGAAGACAGGTAACATCAGGATTTCGCTCATATTCTATTTATTTTACAATATTCACGATTTGAAATGTTTTGTTTTTTTTACTGCATAGACATAAATAAATTATCAATGGATAGAAAGCTGTTAACTTTTAATATACACACCTATAATTTCTCAAACATATATAAGGATAAAAAAAGTCGAAATGTGATACCCGTCAAAACAGTTTATACAGGTCGAAAGCATTGATAAAAGTTATATATTTTTATTTTCCAATATACGTACATCGTATTGTACGTATAAAAAGGCTGGTCTTGTCGTTCTATATGACGGTACTAACTATTCTTCTTTGAAGTCCAATAAAATATATGGTTTTCGAAGTTCCGAGTCTTTACACGGAATTAGATTATATCTACATGTAAGTCCGTGGTCTAAAGCAACACAAATATCCTTTTCCTTATCTGTTTGTTTGAGGTTGTTTCTAGGTAGTTTTGTATTTGTACAGCCGACCGACATGCATTTAATTTTTTCAGCGTGCATTTTAAAAGGTATTACGATCAGTTCCTGCTGATATGTGCTTTCAATCAACGTGAATCGTATCACGACTTGTTATTTGTATAGAGTCTTCTATCCGTTTTAGCGGTGTTATATGAAATAAAATATGAAAAAATTAATACCTAATCATATCAAGTGCATGTTTTGAAGTCTTTCCGCAAAATAATAACCTGTTAATCATGTTAGCGAGTCCGGCGGTTATTGATTTATGGTCGAGTGATCATGACCACATGTGCCGCACACCGGTGTGTTCTCCGAACGCCAACATTTTTTTTAACAATAGGTAGGTGTTGTTTTTGAGAACAATAGGAAGTCAATTATATACTGTTTCATATAAACTGCCCTTTTCACCTTACCTGTGATTTACCTGTGAACTCACCTTACATGAGTATAAACTCTGGACAGTCAGTACTACAAATGCATTAAATTTTACTCTTTTTTTTTTCAAAAATACAAGGATATAGATATAAGATTAACAGAAGAAAATTATCAAATGAGTAATCAGCACATAATTGTATATAAAATACAATTCAGTGATAACCATATATTGAAGAAATATAGAAAATTATTCAATAAAGTAATAAGTCTTAAATTGTTAGAAATGTGTTTTAGATATCTAGGAATTCTGTAGATATATAACAGAAAGTTCTTGACAACATAAGAGAAAATAGCTGAACAAGGTTGAAAAGCTTTATCTGGAATTATGAATGTTTTTAAAAGTAAATATTTCAATTTCGAAACCCAACTTATTTTTTTTTTACACTTTTGTGAGCAGCATTTTAAATTTTAGATCTGAAGTGCGGGGTTGCATTAAGCGCCTATTATTGAAAAAAACTGCATGATCTAATTTTTTGTAAGAGAATTTAGGAGTTAAGAAAAGTATGCCAAATATCATGATCAATCATGAATTAGGAAGACTTTAATTTATTATTATTCGAAAGTTAATAGTTTTCAAATATTTGCTTAAAGTTAAAAAAACTCAGACAATTGCATGTTACGATGAAATGGTTGAAAAGGGTGCTGAGTGGACAGATAGTATAAGAAACAATCTGTTAAGAATAGGTTTGGGATATGTGTAGCAAACAGAAAATACACAGAATGAAGGTAAAGCATTAATCACTATTTAATATAGAAAGACAGATATTTTTCAACAACAATGTATTGACTATGTAAATGTGTCATGAAAATGCATGTCCACTTCGAAAATTCATTAGTGGTAATTTTGTCTTTAAACCGTATTTAACAAAACCTATTTGTTTAAATAAATAGCAAAATTCAGATTGTCGTCTCATAAACTGAATATTGAAATGGGACAGTTTAATGTAATAGGCCTAGATCAATTTAATAGGATTTGTACGTATTGCGACAGTGGATTGTACCGTTTTGTAATAAAACGCAGTCATTATGAAAACCGTTTCATCGAACTGTATTACCATAGAAAACCTAATACGGAAAAAAATGTACAAATTTTTAAAACCAGAATCTTTTCGAATTAAGGTAAATTTATTGTCCTATCTAACAAAAGACGATTGAACACATTTTAATTTAGTGAAATACCTCTCTACACTATCGCTACGGTTGTGTCTTGTGGTCTGTGTGTGTCCGAACTATATTGGGTTGTACATGTATCTATTTGTATTTTGCATTGTATATATGCACTTGTATGTATATATCTTGTACTGATAAACCGTATAAGGTTTAAGGTAATAAATTAATTGAATGGTTAATGAGCTTACCTAATGAAAACAATACCTTTGATTGAATAAACCTCACTTTCTACGGGTATTGAATTATTGAGTAAGTTGGAATTTGATAAATCATACATATCCAAGCAAAAATGTACAAATTAAAATTAAGTAATTAAATTTTAAGACCTTATAAAAATCAATCATCAAAACCTATTAAATTATTCACCTATTATATACAAAAATATGTTTACAACAGTATCTTTTAAAAGTAGCATTGAATTTCATTAATAATCACAAATCTTATTATAGTTACATTATTTATTACTTACACAGTTTAATATTTCTGATTTAAAAAAGTATCATGAAGATAATTTATGATATTCTTTTTTGTAATACTTGTGCCTGAGTACCAACAGGTAACTTTTACATGTAAATTTACCTGTTGGAACTGAGACTACTTTAAGGAAAAAGACTATAATCCCTATCACAACAAACTACCCTGTAGGCAAATTAAAAATGTTGGCGTTCAGAGATACACCCCGCACACCTGTGGAACTCCCGACCCCCTCACCACTAATTACGGCCCCCTGGGGCATACGACACATTGGAATTATCAGCAGGGTCATTAATGAACTCCATACAACCTTGATATATAATAAGTGTCATATTCTTGAATAGAAGACTCTATACAAATAACAAGTCGTGATACGATTCACATAATTTTAATATAATGACTACACAAGTCTATCAGTGCAGTCACCGTTGTGACGTCACTTCCGGTCGTATCGCAAAATCGGGGATTTTCTATTTGCGTTCAGGTGTGAAATTTAGAAAAATGGTCAAAACTTCGTAATTTTTTCAAAAAAAATTTTTTCGTGAGAATTATCTCACTTACTATTTACCAATCTTTCCATACACAAAAAATGGTTTTACACTACAGTTACTCTTTAAGTCCACCCTATAGCGCCTACAACATCCGGTACACTAGACCAGTTCCCGCGCATGTCCGACCATTTCCGAGGCGTCGACCATACAACAGTGTCCGCAGTATATAAACTTTATTTATTTTACAACAATTATGAAACAAGTTATCCAACTTATATAAATCAATCTTGTTGGCCTGGATATTAGCACGCGAGGGGTCTTATTGTGAGAGGAAACCAGAGTACCCGGAGAAAACTCACGTGGTCGGGCAGGTGACCCCATACCTTTTCACGTCCGGTTGGGGAATCGAACCCCGGCCGCCTTGATGAAAGGCAAGTGCGCAGTAATATTCCTTATAATTGTCCTCATTGCAATAAGTTCTCTAGAAACAGTGGGCGAGGACATTTCAAATAAAAGAGATAAAAAGTCAACAGATAATATGAGCGTAACGCTATATATATATAAAAAAAAAACCACTCGGTTTCGTGGTGACAAGGAATGTTCGTTGTTTCCTTCTCTCCGGATCCTTCATCACATCCAGCATAGACTCGGGAGTTTCTCCAGTAACTTCAAAATATTCAAGAGGTTGTTGAGAAAACAATGAAAATACATCCCGGCCAAGCCACACATTTTGTACGGTTCAAAAAAGTTGCTGTATTATTGCCTAAGTCAACTGTAGATGGTATTTGGAGTGACAATCGTCAACAAAACAGCTAACATTTTTACAAATTCTTGCAGATCCCGAGGACGGACACTTAAAGCTGACAATGCAAGCGAAAAGCTTTCAATTAAGATTTTAAAAAAAATCAGATTGTGATTACTCAGAATACTTCCGAGATGTTCCCTACATTGATCATGTGTCTTCCGGTTTTCGTAACTAAGGAAGTGGCAGACATTTTTTATTTACCCTTGCTTGGAAACGTGTATAGGCACCCTTGGGTATAAAAGCACCAATCGTTGCAAAACTGGTATCATTCTTACACTGCCCTCTCGCTGTAGCATGTCTTTTACAAGTACAGATAGTCTGTGCACATTACGTAATATTGCTCGTTTTCGTGTGTGTGTTTTATGTGTGTATGTAGGATTATAAGACTCTTTCATGTCCAGGGGTGTAAGATAGGGATATTCAACCCGAGGGGTCACAAAATGTGGTAAAACTCGAGGCTTGCCGAGGGTTTTATCACAGTTTGTGATCCCGAGGGTGGACTATCCCTATCCTACATACACACATAATGAAAGAGTCTTTTTCTCTCACATCAACTATCCGAATAAGCTTAAAAACCATGAAAATATGTTTAAACCGGCTACCTTTTTGAAATTTCAACTTTTTCCTTGAGCTTTTTTGACGAAAACGAATTAGACAGCGAGTTTAAGCATACCCTATATTTGCAAACAAAGTTTGCCCAGAAAAGTTAATCTCCTCTTCCTGGTGTTTAATGGTTAAAATTTTGTGAAAGGTTTTAATTTTATCACGCCGTCGTTTTCTCTTTCCGGCATCAGATTTTACTATATTCGTGACGTCACGTCATTGTTGAGCCATTGTGTCGTCACGTCGCGTTAAATGCTATGTAAGATAGATTTTTTCTGACATAGCTTTCTTACATGGGCAACCTCTATCCAACATGGCGAGATTTGAGAGAAAGATTTTTCTGACATAGCTTTCTTACATGGGCAACCTCTATCCAATATGGCGAGATATGAGTGAAAAATAATTAATGTGAAATGAAATTGTAATGAATAGATTTATATCCCCATGAAACTTACAACAAAATAACAAAACACAACTATATAAAATATATGTTGCAAGTGAAACAAACAAATGGCTAATCAACGCGTATGCCTACCTTTTTGATATCCAACTAGTACTGACATCAAGCGTAGAAACCATAATTTCAAATAAGTCCATGAGAATGGTTCAAATATATAGTTTCACATTGTTGACTACACACCTGGGTGTGCCGTGTTTTACACGTGTTTGCTTGTCGAACGTCTACATGACCAAGACTAAAAGTTTTTACGTGGATGTGATTATATGCACGTGAAAGACCGGGGATATATATTGGATTTATGGAAGAATTTTCAGTTAAAAACTTTTATTTCGGATATATATTCGTAATTTTAAGAATGTGTTATTAGAAACAACCAACATGACAGTGTTGTGGTTCAAAGTCTTCAGATGAGTGCGTTTGATTTTTGATAGCGGTTGCCGAGTGCGCGGAGCACTGAATATTGTGGCGGTCAAGAGTACTTTGAAAACCAGCTTTTCAGGTCATGCCCTTTATATACCCATCAGGACCCATACTCGTTACCAAACAATGGCAAAACTAAAATGTCGGCATTTCGTCAGAAACGATGGTCGGAACAGATAGGGAAGATCTCAAAACCAGAAA
Source organism: Mimachlamys varia (assembly GCA_947623455.1). Lineage (NCBI taxonomy): Eukaryota > Metazoa > Mollusca > Bivalvia > Pectinida > Pectinidae > Mimachlamys > Mimachlamys varia. The sequence goes on from OX392536.1 coordinate 19,333,103, forward strand.
GAAAACTTTTTTTTAAAAATATTAATTGAAAGCCTTTTAAGTTGCATTGTCAGCTTTAAGACTAACAAATTAAAGGTCTGTGCATTTGTTGGGTCCATGGTCTGAGAAAAAATAGACACGTAAGCAGTGTCAATTATAGAAAAGAAAAAAAACAATAAGAGGCCCAATGGGCCTACATCGCTATGATCTTGATATTGATCTTGGCACGTATAGGCCGCCATATTACGCTGATGCTTACACGATTTGGCGAGCTGCACTGTGTTAAAAATACGTGTACAGAAAATGAGTTCATCAAAAGGTATTGATAGAATCAAATTAACGAGGAATTAATGCATTTGCACACATGTGTCATTTGTATGCTCATGACAATACATAAAACATATAAACACCAAAATGTCCCGATCATCAAGCAATTTTGTCTTTTCCACAAGGGCGTATCAGGACCACCCATCGTCTTGGGGCGAGATGAATGAGGAAACTCAAGGATATGTCAATTTACTGCCGGAGCATTGTATGAGCAGAACAACATCCGACAGTTAAGAGAAAGGCTTTCCTCAAAGCTATCTAAACTGCTAACACAGGAAGTTATAGAAGAGACATTGAACTAAGGTAAATAGTATAGGCCTTGACACTCGTTCAGTCTGTTGTATTTTGGAAAGCTATTAAAATTTATGCGTTTGACAGGTTTAAAAAGTTTCTAAAAAACCTTTATTTATGTCTTAAACAGGCTGAAGGTAAATCGGATACGGGTCTTGGAAACAAAGCACACTGCAAATGTGATGGCTACTTCACCATCCGTCGCCGATTCCTCTGTTGTTGGGGCTGGGTCATCCAGACAGATGGCGATGAAGCGACCAGCGGTTGCGATGACATTGTCCTTTGAAGAGGATTCAGAAGCGCCTTCAAATAGTTGAAGAAAGCGCAAGCAGATAAAAAAAATAATCCTTGTCCCAATTATTAATGAAAAACCAGAAATCATATAATAAATTCATAGCAAAAAAATCCCTTAACTTTAGAAAGCAATTGGAGTTTCAAACTCAAGACACAGACTCTGAATAAATAATCAATTTGTCAAGATCAAATAATCGCTGTGTTGTTTTTAAAAAGAAATTTACTAGCCGCTTGCCCCATTTAACCCTTGGCCTCTCTCATGCACAGGGCTTGTGAGAGATTCCGAGCCGTATCACATGCGCGCGTAAACACTCACGAACACCCAGCCACGTATATACAAATCTAGTATTTATGACAAGTTCCAATACAAAATGTACTATTGTAGTAGTGCTGTTATTACTTGTATGGAATACAGCAGGGCCATGTGGTACCGTTCGATGTTTTATTCCATTTAGGACTTCCTCTTACAATTTCTTTTAATAATCACGCAAAAATAAATACAGTATCAAGCTATACTAACCATACATTCACAACTGTTACAAAGATAAAATGACTGACGAAACTATACCTCCACAACGATCCACAGTTAAAATAATCAGAAAGGTTACATTTATCTTTTTTTTTCAAATAACCAAATTGTAATAATCATACCCGAGTATGACTTTTCGAAAGATATTATTAAATCAGATAAAAATTAAAGGCATTAATTAAGTGTTATAATAAATCTTAAAAGAACAGTTTTTTTCTAGTTAAGATTATATAAATTAATAGCACAGAGAGCAGGTGAATAAACATGATAAATATTTCAAACAAAACGTTAATGTATACATAGTTCTTATAAAATAATTTAACGAGATCTTATTTATATTTCTACCTACATAAGCTCTTACTAATTCATTCCTTGGCTTGGTTTATTGTTGTTTTACGTCCTATTAACAGCCAGGGTCATTTAAGTACGCGACAGGTTTTGGAGGTGGAGGAAAGCCGGAGTACCCGGAGAAAAACCACCGACCTACGTTCAGTACCTGGCAACTGGCCCACGTGGGATTCGATCTCACAGCCTAGAGGTGGAGGCTAGTGATAGAATGCCGGAACACCTTAACCACTCTTTCAATTTATTCTTCATATGTATAGGAAAATTAAAATATTTTAGAATATATTCCATTTGTAAAATGATGACCGACTTACATGCGAATTGATCAGGTCCTGTCCAGTCATAAAAATAATAGATGTGAAATAAACAAAAAATATTTTTCTTCTATCGCCCAATAGAAACAACCAATGTAATAGCAGACACTGTGTTAGATTACGTTGGAAGAACGGGAAAATCGTTTAAAATATCAATGCTGCATATTTTAATACATATTTTAATAAAGCTCTTTAATGTACTAAAGTAAAGTCACTGCCACACTGTCGTTTATTTTGAGACAACCCCCTATACGTCGAGATCCGTGTCGGTGTCTGTGGTCCGTGTCGGGCCAAATGGGAGATGTCTAATATTTAAGGGACTAAATGGATAAAAATCACTGTTTAAAAATCTTATTAAACGCAACATTTCCTAAAAGATGTATCATAAAACTTACACCTTCACTTAAGTACATAAACAAAAGTTTCAGCAATCGCTGCTAATAACTATTTTAAGTATCGTCAAATAATTATTCGACCCGTTGTAATTCATATTGTATCTTTCAAAAACACGTCCTGTCTCATCCTGTGCAAGTGCGTGATCCGGTACACGGTGCCGAGGTTTTCCTAACGGAGATACAGAGGTACACTATATGAAAACGATATTATGGTCAATGAAATTAAGTTTTACGATGAGAACTTGTTGATTTCAACAATAAGCAGTCATCTTTGTTTGCCTACATCCAAAGTAAAGGCGAAACAACCAGTGAACCCATACAATACTAAACACACGTGATTCAGTCATGTTATTTATGATGGTAGAGGGATATAGAAATGGTCACAGTACACTACTCTACTGGAAATAAGATAATCATCTATATTAGCTTATTTTGTGTTAGAATATTATCCATTAACGGGATGTGCGTAAGAAAAGAGACAAGATGTGAAATATGTAAGAATAGGAAAACAAAGGGTAAATCCTGGCACACGTGCCTTTGTTTACAAACGCCTCGGTTTTTATTTCTTTGCCGTGACGGTGCGGGACAGAATTTCCCGTGACAGATCATGTGACCGATTCGGCCAAACAGCAGATGAGAAACTCGAAATTTCAATCCCGTATAATGTGTCCAAATTTATCAAAGTTGACGGTATGGCCACGCAAATCTCTTCATTTTTGGTCGAATTATGCAATTACTGCACTAATATCCCGTTTCCTTGCTATGAAATATACGGCAATAGTCCCTTTAATAGTTGAGTTCATATATGTATCTGAGAGTTTGCGGTATATACGTGTAAATGTTACGACACTGAATTATACTGCCGTACAACAGCATCGCACTCGGTCACACTATACTGCCACTGGGTGATCCAATGATATATACAAACAACAAGTCTTATAAATATATCGGTAACATACGTCCAATTTTGGTTTTGTTGGGCTTGATTGTTCTTACGTCCTATATATAGCCAGGATCATTTAAAGACGGTATCCCGGTGTATGTGATATAGGTGTGTGTGTGTTGAGTGTGTTTGTATTTGGGAGGCACCCTACTTCAGGTATACTGTACATTTAAGCATTGAACTGTTACCAGATGTAGTATACAGTTGATATGAATACACTTTGGGTGACAGATAAATTGAATGTCGTCTGTTATTTATCTGTCGCCCAAATTGTATTCATTTCGACTGTAAACTACATCTGCATTACCGATAATCAAAATATTCCTTTTTCTATTTCTTCTAGTCGGTAAACGTTCTCCATTTTTCCGTGTGTGTTTCTTTACTGGAAGAGTCTGATTTAAAGCAGTATCATCTGAGATATTGACTCAAAGCGATTATACATGTTATCTGAGGCGAAGTGCAAAGCGTTGACGTAACGTCGTCCAACATGGCGTCAGAAATGATGTCACAATAGCCTGATTTAAATCAGTGTCATCTAAGCGATTGATTTAAAGCCATCATACATGTTACCTGGGCGGAGTGCAAAGCTTTGATATAACATAGTCCAAAATGGCGTAAGAAAAAACGTCATTTGATGCGGATTGCAAATTGAAGTATACAATGTGATAAACTACAATTCGGTTTAGTAATGATATATATGCAAAGGTAACACAGAATGTAAATATACATACATACACAACTGCATACATCAAACATTAAATTGAAACAGACATTTTAATCATCTAAGCTGTAAACATTGTACTACTAACAGTAATGAACCGTAATGAACCATGCTGAATATGGTGAATAGATGCGTGGTGATCGTGATAGGATAAATAATATCTAACCACGTACCACTTGCTATCCCATTGTCAGTGGAATATCATAAAGTGCGATGCAGTATCACGCCTATAATGTCCAGATGTATATTTTAGATATTTGACACCCTACTTATGACCTTTGAGTGACATTATCACTAGTCCACACGCACAAGGTCTGGGCTATTCGGGACGTACAGCGTTAACGCGAGTGGTCACGAGGGAAAGACAGGTCAATACAGTCCGCACTTAACAGAACGTACACTTATCTTAGACCGAAAACAACTTTGTCTGACCGGGTTCCCGTCCGACCATAGCTTTTACCTTAGTCCCAAAACATTTAGATGTTAATTATGTAATAGCGTTACACGTCTTAGATATCTTTTCGGAAAAATGCTGTCTAATATATTGGCTAATTATTTAGTTATATGAAAGCTGTAGGTCTGTATCAATAAACTCTTAGCCACAATAGCTACGTTCTACATTGTATATTCAAATTGACATTGTCTTTTTACATCACTGTACCAAAATGGGATAAAAATACCCAAGAAATTGTCGAGCAACGAAATAAGTACACTTACGTAAACAGTATCCTTCTGATGATACTTTTATGACTGTTTAACTTAACTTAAGCTAAATTGATTACTTATAGTAGTTTACATAGGCAATTTTAAAGGAAGATTCACTACCATAACAATACTTCTGATTTACCTACCTTACAACGCTATTTATTTTAATATTACGGTAACTTACCTACCCAGTTGTTTTTCACATGAAGGCCTAAACAGACGTTTGTTTTGGGCCTAATAAATCAAAGTGTATTTTTTAAAGGAACTGGGTTAATCATCCTTAAGAGTAAAGATACAAGGCCCATAATATGTAACGGATAACCAAACAGGAAATATCTGGTTTATTGTTTAAGTAAAGCTGCGAAAATCGTCTGCAGATTTCCGATATTGTTGATTTATATTTATATGTGTTGTCAACAAAGAAAGATTTACGGTTATCATATACTTTCGCAGACTAGACAGTGTTATGGACTTTATGAGCAGATGTGTTTTCTCACTCCTGTCTAAATATACAATGACGATCGAGCTAGGCGTCGTGTGCCACTCAACACTTATTATCTTGCGGCTTCCGCCGCATTTGACGACTTCAATCTCTTGCAAGTTTAGAAGCCATTTTCCGGGGCAATAAAAATCCAACAATCTTTTCGGCCTTCCTACTGTGTGGCTAATGACTCAAGATAACAACGGGGTGACATTTGACATCACCCAGAGGTATTATTAAAACCGTCACTTGTTTGTTAAGCGACAAAGCACTGTATTAAATCAAAGCGCAAGAATAGGGGAAGGACGATTCATGCAACAATTAGATTTATTGAATGACTGTTGCTCTTCCCCAGCCTTGACTGGAGGAGCGACGTCATGTGCCAAGTCTGTTTATCTTCTACAGACTTCGTTCTATGAATAGAACAGTGTTTCATTCCTCTATCTTTTAGGAAAAAACAAGTTATAGACCGCTTTTAGAAATATGCCTTTTTGTAGTTTCCCAGTCGCAGATTAATCACTAATTGAATCACTATAAAAATAAACAAATATAACTGTGACTAGAGAAGAACACCGAGGTTATATGAGCATACACAGGGGGTTTTTATGCCTGATACACAATGTAGTTCATGCCTAGTTTACTACTACCAGTCAAGTTTCACGGGAGCTTGTCTCTGGTAGAACGAATAGAGTATCGTCGCTGTGAAGTTGTTGAAGGTGGCGGCTCTGCACGTACTTGTGTGGGCAATAGTGCAGGTACTGACAATGATGTGGGCTCTGGGATGCCTGGAGTTGGAGGTTGTACCACAACAACTGGGGAATGTGATTTTCCTTAAGATTTCCATGGTGATGTTGTTGGTACCTCAATGACTGGTTCTGCTTGAGGCAGGTTACCCTTTATGAGTTTATCTGTATGTCCCCTCCAGGTAGATCCAGATCCTACTCCCACTTAGTTAGCCTGTTTTTGAGAAAATATTTCCTGATAACCACTTATCCTTGTTCTGGCAATAGTCGCGCACTTGTACCCTTTCTCCTTCCTCAAATTTACGAATGGAGCCTTTCTGCTTGCTATTATTTTCCTGCTTCCGTCTAACCGTCTGACCTTATTCTGGTTTGATCCGACTGAGGCGTGTTTGTAGCGTTCTTCCAATGAGAAGAAGTGCTGGCGTCCAATTGGTCGTGGTGTGACGTGTCGTCCTATAGGTTTGTAGGAAATCACACTTTGTCAGGGTTCAATCATCTTTTCGCCGAGTTTTTCATTGTTTGTTTAAACGTTTGTACCAACCAATCGGCCAATCCATTGGCACGAGGATAGTAAGGAGCGGACGTTGGGTGACGTATGCCATTTACTCGCATGAATTTCTGGAACTCGTCTGAAACAAATTTGGGGCCAATGTCGTCACAATACATTCAGGTATGCCATTACGAGGAATATCTTGCGCATAACTTCAATGGTCATAGTTGATGTCATTGGAATTACGTCCGGCCATTTTGGGTGTGTATCAAGCACGATAAGGAACAAAGAACCTTCGAATGGCCCCGCGAAGTCAGCATGTACTCGCTGCCATTGCCTTTCGGGCCACTCCCATGGATGCACTAGTGCTGCAGACGACCATGACACTTGTTGGCCAGGCCCTCGAGATCGCTGTCTATACCGGGCCGCCATGTACGGTTAGTTCCATTTTCTTGTTGAAATAGGCTGCTAGGCTTGGAACTGCCTTAGCATTATGTTGCCAGCCAGTCATTATCATGCTGTGTACCTGCGACAGTGTTGGATCCCTAGAGGTAGTTTGACATCCCTCCTTTGATGATACTGGTAGGGTTTCAAATCGTGTTGTCAAGTGCTGTCAGTGTCATTCACTTTCTCCTTTGCCAACGGTAACTGTGAAAATCCGTCTGCATTTCCGTTATGTTTGTTCCTTTTCACTCAATGCTATATTGGAACTCAGACAAATATAACGCTTAGCGCTGCAGTCGTGCCGCTGACGTAGCTGGTATACCCTTTTTTGGGTGAAAAATTTACACTAGCGGCTGGTGATCCTTTATCAGACTGAACTCCAGTCCGTGTAGATATGCATATAATTTCTTGACACCCCATACATTTCCAAAAGATTCCTGATCGATTTGTGAATAACTTTTTTTCAGCTGAGCTAAGGGTACATGATGCATAGGCGGTTGGCTTCTCATCCCATTAGCAAACGGTGTGAAAGAACTGCTCCGAGGCGATATGGAGAGGCATAACGTGAGAGTAGGACAGGCAAGTCAGGGTCATAATGTGTCAAAACCATCATCATCTGTTTGACCTTGTCCATTGCAAGCTGACGTTCATCTTCCTATTTCAAGACTGTCTGATTCTCCAATAGTCGGTGTAGTGGCCTCATTACAGTAGCCAGGTTAGGCAGAAATATTGCATAATGATTCACCAATCCCAGTAGGGCTCTCAGCTGACTCACCTCTTCTGGAGTTAATCACGGCTTCCACCTTTTCTACGGTTTTGTGCAGCCCGTCCTTATCGATCATAAGTCTACAGAACTCTATCATAAGCATAAAACATTTGGCGTTGTTTAGGCGTAGCCCATATACGCCTAAACGTTGGAGAACATTTTTCAGATTATATAGATGCTGCTCCATTGTTATGCATGTAATCGTCATATCATCCAGTATGCACTGCACACCTTAATTTCGTGTAGAACATGGTCCATTGTTCGTTGCCATATTGTTTGGGCAGGTGCCAGCCAAACACAATCTTTTCATACTGAAATATACCCATATGAGTGTTAATGGTAAGGAAACGTCGATCATCTGGCCGAACTTCTAATTGAAGGTAAGCATGCTTCAAATCAAGCTGTGTGAAGTGTTCCCCACTTGCTTGCTAGACAAAATATCTTCAACCTTGGGCAGTGGGTACTGGCTAATGTCTAGTACTGGATTTACCGTTAATTTAAAGTCGCCACAGATCCTCACTGTACCATCGTTCTTGGGTATGGGCACTAGGAGTTTCCTAGTCTGAAGGTTCAACGTTATGTCAATATTTCTGTATTCACAAAGCGAGTTAACTCGGTTTCAACCTTTGGCTTAATGGTATAAGGAACAGCTTTTGCTTTACAAAACTTAGGGTTAGCCTGGATTGATTTGTGCCGTCATGCCTTTTACAGTTCCTAGTATCTCACTGAGCACTGGGGCATACTGCTTCTGTAGACTCTCAAAAGTAATACTATAACTACACGTATTTTCACTGAAGTGTAACCCATGTTCCGGGATAATGGTCATGTCAAATTTCAGGACACTAAGCCAATCTCGTCCCAATAAGTGTGTGTGTGTTGGGGGGGGGGAGGTCCTTTACATTCGTTGTTGCTCACAACAGGTAGGTGTAAATTCTTTTTGCTCTCTCCGTTCAGGGTAACAGTTACATGGAGAACACCAAGAGGTACGATTGTCTCCCCTTAATAAGGTTTCAGTTGTAATGTCGTCGGTTCGAGGTCATAGGTCGTGTCTCTTCGTCACGTTATTGGCAATAATCGACACCTGTGAATCTGTATCCAGTTCCATGCGAATTTGTGTTCCATTTATTTCTGGTCTGGCCCTGATAACATCAGAGCCCAGGCTTTTTACTACAAAGCTATCAAGTAGATAATTTCCATCATCCTCATCTACAGCGTGCAAATTACCCTTTCCCTGTTGCTGTTTTTCTTCTTGCCGCGACACGCTTTCTGAATTTAATTGACATTTTTGACATGTTGCGTCCTTGTAGAAACATTCATGTGGCGAGTGGTTAGTACCCTTACACCTGTAACATGGTTCCCCATACATATGTTCTCAATAAGAGACCATGACATTAACTTGGATCCGACCTAGATTTACATGGCTGGTGTCGTCGATGAAGCAAAGGACGCTTACTCTTCCGGAACAGCTTGTCTTATTCTTTTGTACTTTTACAAAGGTGTCCATTAACATTTTTTTATACTGAACTTGTGGTTTAATCGGCTTCTGTTCTGATTATGGTTTGTTGACGCTTTGGTATTCTCTTTTTTTGTGACTGCCAAAATACCAGCATGATTACGACAATGCAAAGCATGGAGGATACATGGAATAAAAGGTGTGCAAAATTCGGAAAACAAATATCAAACGTCTTATTTTGATTTGGAATGAATGTGAATTCTCTGATAAAAACCTTGCAAATAGACATGTGTAAAATACAAATGAGTAAAATCCAATCAGACAGGACAATGTGATAAAATACAATTGTGGCTGGTTAATTATCATTGTTGAGATCGTGTTTATAATGTTTAAATGGAGGAGGATATAATGTATAAGAATCGGTTCTTCTAAAATGTTCCTGTCCGGGCTAAAATTTAAACCGTTTTAGATTTCATGATCATAACATGTATATCATTTAAAGCCGGTGTGTAGTGTACAGCTGTTAAGTCACTGTGACCTCGAATGCGCTTTTCCAAAAACACCTGTTCTGGCGATAATTTAAATTTAGATATACTGATAAACTTAAAATATAGCCGCATCTTCGATATAGTATTTTCAGTCTAATGCAATTTCCGAAGGTCACTGTGACCATCACCTAACGGCCAGGGAGAGAAAATTGTTTAAACATTTAAATGTGTACACCAAGGTGATGCCAACTGTCTCTCATTGTCTAATTTCAAAAAACAATATTTGACCAAACTGCGGATCAATTGTCAAGTTCACATTTCATATCTCTAAGGTCAAATCGTATATACCGGCTCAACAATTTTGTTATGACATATTAAAACAAAAGTTTGTCAGAATGAAACAATGTTTACTTTACGTCAACGTCATCAGATTATATATAAAGGTCAAAGTTTCAACAACTTCTTTTAAATAACGGAAGGTACTGACGTTGTGCTTGTTGCATGTTGGAATTATTGGGTCAAATATGTATGACATATTCAATCAACGTTTCGAAATTACCACATGCAGCATGCTTTAATGAAGGGCTATCAAGCTTGTTTAAATGCATTTGACTTGGCCCAATTTCAATGTCAAAGAGGTCAAATGTCTTTAGATCTTCAAGAAACTACTTTTCAATTATCAAATAACCAAGGGTACTGTTAGTTCACGGCACGACACGAGTATTGATATTTGACCAGTCTAATGATAAAATGAAACTGTTGATCGGCGGTAAATTAACACATACAAAGCAAAACAACAGCGGAGACGAACTCCCACCGTATGCAATGTTAATATATACTTATGTTTAGTGCGTGTGCTTTTGGCAGTCAGACTGCTGTATGTTCGTGCAAGCCTTCTTGTGATATTGCAGAACTGAAGCCGACTTAACCGCGCTACATGTACCACACTAAAGTATATGACAAAAGGCCCCCGAAAGAAGACGTAACACACATATACTGCACCTTTTAAATTTAGTAATAGATACAATATGCCGAAAATTGACTTAAAACTGCATCATACAGTTGTTTCGTCCTCCTAGGACTCTTCAGTAATGCTAGGGACAAAATGTGGGAATTCTAAACTCAAAATAACGTAACATAGACATGCTGCACCTTTTAAATTTAGTAATATATACGGTATGCCGGAAAAATTAATTAAAAAACATCATACAGCTGTTTCGTCCTTATTCGACTCGTCAGTGATGCTAGGGGCCAAACGATGAGAATCCAAAATTTCTAAACTAATGAAGAAACAATGAAGAAGCAGAACGGTCAGGTGCGTAAAACCCCTTAAATTAATGCATTTAAAAGTAAAAAAAGTAAACTAGTTTTGTAAAATTTAAAATCATCAATATTACAAAAATGTGTATAGTACGTACTGTGCCACTACTCAAATGAGATAACTGTGTGGATTAAAAATCCACCAGTAGAGTCTTTCACCCTCTATCAAAGATATCCCGCAGCCGGTCACACGGATGAACCAGTCGTTACATTCCCTTACTGTTAAGCAGGGAGTACATACTGCAAATGGACATAATATAACGCCTTCCTCACAGGAGCAAACGCTCGAAACGCCAAGAAGAGTCGGCGTCAAGGAAGATATTGGGAACGGAAACGTAAATAAAAAAGATAAGGTCCAAAATTTAAGCAGGTACAATTCTTGCACCCTATCTGAATGGCAATCCCCATTAGGCTACTGTAGCATGATTCCTCGCATTAGTGCTGCTGCCGGTTAGAAGTTAAGTTATTCAAACCTGTTTTAAGAGCCATATTTTAAAGTGGAAATTTCACAATTGTTCATGCAATGACAGTTACTGTACATAAAACAGAAGATCTGGACTATCACAAGGAAGTTTACACGAACATAAACCACAGCCGCCGAAATACACACGCACTATACACACTCGCACAGGAGACACTAGGAGGCTATCTGATAATGACCTTAGCTATTAATGGGCCGTATTAACAATCACATCAAACCAATGCAAAACCAGATTAAAACCATACACCGAATGCCAAAACTAAAAATTGCGGAAAACATCACCGATAGGGTTCGCCAAGTTAATTCAAAGAAACACAGGTCGGCTTGAAACATGACAAGTCACCCCGCCGCAGCGTCATCTTTAACCACTTGTAATCAAGATAATGATCTTGGCAATTGTAATTTGGAACCAAATGATGCAGATGTTTTGTCCAATTTTCAACTCGACAATATTGTAAATGAGCTTGGTGACTTTGACGGCTTTTGTGGTTCATCAGGAATGTTTATTACGATGGGCTACATGTAGACAACAACATAGATAATGTTCAGTTATGTAAAAGGTCAAATCCGTTTAATTATGTGATATCGTTAACAAATAAAAACTCGAAGCTTTCCCAGTTTTTAAAATAACTTCAGTAACGGCATCATTGATTTTAACTTCAAGTAATCAATTTTTTACAAGTCTCACTGCGGAATAAAATAAGAGAATACCGAAGCGTCAACATAATCATAATCCTAACTCAAAATCGAATAAACCAGGGGCAAAATTTGAACAAAGGAAAGATTTACATGAAGACCACTGCAAAAGTACAAGAGAATAAGACCAGGTGTTCCGGAAGAGTAAGCGTCTTCTGCTTCATCGACGACACCCGCCATGTAAATCTTTGTCACATCCCAGCAAACATCAAGTTCTCAAAATGAGAACCGAGTATCATTGTCAATCACAACAAGTAAACACACTAATGAGCATACTCAAAAACGTCCATCATATTGAACAGCTGAGGTCGATGGTGCAAAGGACAATGAAATCTGTAATCGAAAATGTTTATTTGTATTTTCGATCCTCTACTTGGGAATACTACCCGATTTGGGAGTTAGTGAAATGCATCTGTGTTTCTTTAAAGTAGTATAAGTTTTTTTCTTTATCACGTTTATACTTCCTATGCCTACTTACAAATAGAAGTCTGCTCAGGGGCATGGTCAAGTGTGCTGTTTTCACGCGCTGTTGATCAATGGGTTGCAGAAAATAAATTGGCACAAGCTTTGGACTATCGACTATCGCAGGGAGGCTTATATACAAGCACTAAACGCATACACTTGCATAATTACACCAGGGCATCTTTAAATGAACATATATGTTTGAATGGCGTTAAATTAAATATAACCAACCCACGCCCTAATGCCCGGGGACGAATCAATTTTCTGATTTTAAGACATACGTGCTCTTGCCCAATGATATTTCATACCAAATCCACCCAGGCATGAAGGAATAGTTGATTAAAGGAAACATTCCCAGCCGACGGACGAAACACGATGGCTATTACTCATAGCGACCCTTCAGGTCAGATGTCCTAAAACGCCTTCTAAATTCTCCAAACCTGTCAAGTGTATGGCGCCATGCCTCCACGGTAATTTGTGTCACATCCTTTACAAGCATACTCACTTTGAATTAGTTGGGAAATAAAATAACAAGGAGCCGCAATCGCGGCATTATCCCTCAGAGATAATTTGTATCCCGTAAAAGCAATTTAGTATTTCAACTGATTGTTTCTTTCCATGGAGACAGATAAAAAGTAAAATAACAAAATACAACCAATATTAATACAAGGGCATTAGCCTAATATATGTGTTGAATGTTTTGTTGAGACATGTCGAATTTATTTTTAATTGTAGCTTGAAAAAGCCCAGAAAGTAGTATGTTTATGGTTTGAATTTTTGTTTCCATGGTAACCAGTAACAAATTATAAAAAACATCAACAATAGCAAAAGGCACAAAATTACACTAACATGATTTTTCGCACCTCGCACTAGAATGTCATGAAACGGAGACTTTCGTAAAAGCACAAGAGAATAAGACCAGGTGTTCCGGAAGAGTAAGCGTCTTCTGCTTCATCGACGACACCCGCCATGTAAATCTTTGTCACATCCAAGTAAACATCAAGTTCTCAAAACGAGAACTGGGTATAAGTAGGGAACTAGCCGTAATAGGTATTCAAAGTTTTGTCGAGATTTGATGAGCGGTATTTAAGTTAACGCCGGAAAAAGAAGAAATCAGTAATATTGTATTTCCAACTTTGTTTCCATTATAACAGAAAAACCATAAATGGCACTAACCTAATTATGTGAAATATTTTAATGAGATATATTGTGTTTTGACTCGCAGCCCAGAAAAGCTAGAAAACAGTAGTATTTTATTTCTGACTTTGTTTCTATAGTAACACAAGTCCCCGACCGGACGTGAAAAGCATAGGGGTCACCTACCCTGGTACTCCGGTTTCCCCCAACAATAACGTAACTGTTATGAAATGATAAATTTCATATTTTTATAGTAACAGAAAAATATTGAAATTGAAAACTCGCCAAAAGCAAAAGGCGCAACTAGGCACGGGCTTAAAATGTATGTACACCGTTTGGTCAAGATCTGAAACGCTTGAAAAGAATAGCATTGTATTTCTTCCTTTGTCTCCATGCTAACCAAATTAACTATTGAAATTGAAACCTCGCCAATTGAAATTTCGGTTGAGATCTGTTGAACCGTTTTCAAGTTACAGCCTGGATTTCAACTTTATTAGTCTTATATGTAATAAGAAACCGATGACATCACCTTGGCGTACACCTTTGATGCACAGAAAATAATTGTTTAAGTCATTGCATTCCACCATTGACCTTTGACCTTAAAATTAGTAGGGGTCATCTACTATCAATGACCAACCAACATATAAAATGTAACAGTCAATTAAAGAATACATCAATCGAACAAGATGTGATCTACCGACCGACCAACCCTAATGTGTACACCAATATAGCAACTCTTGCGAAAGAGGTGGGGGATAAAAGGGGTGAAATCAATACAAAACATATTCATTATCAATAAGAATGAAATAGATGGTGACATGTAAAACCAGGTGGGGAGATCTGTTGAACTGTTTGAACGTTTTTTTTTTGCCCGGAAAAAACCCTCGGAGGGACGGACGGAGCCTCATTTAACACACCCTGCAGACACTTTTCGAGGGGATAATTCACACTTTTTAAGCCTGTCGACAGCTTAAAAACCATTATTTGAAACTAATAGCGCAGATTGTTTAAAAAAGACCCTATGCTAAGACATTAAAACATTAAAAATTCGCAAATACATTTTGTGTCTTGTAATACAATTCGGAGGCTATGCACGCTTCCAAACTTCTCGATACTCAACTGATAGTGTAATGTTCGTTTTAGGATTACATCAATACCCGGCTAAACGATCTCGTTTCTAAATTGTCGGATGCTGAAGCCGGCACATCTTGAAGTGATTGTGTCTTAATTTGGCAAGGTACTCGGAGGTTAGATTAGCACGCCAGCTATGAACGATGTGTATGAGGTATGATTATCGTGGCTAGACATTAATTGATATTGACTAGGAGCGCTAGGAGACAAACTATGTACACTTCATCTGCATAAAGTTCAGCCGCTTAAACACGACCCCCCCTCCCCCCCCCCCCCCCCCGGAAGCATGGACAGACCTCTTAGCGAAAGTGCCAGTCTAAACCATATCCCGATTTTTAACATGTTAAAACCACAGAATATGTTGATGTATTGATTGGCACCGATACATTTTTTTTTGTCTTATTCTCTATCGCAGAAACGGTTAAGAAGTATGAATGGTATTATTTGGTGATCAAGGATATTACATGCAATTTCCTTCTACACAGATGAAGCTGTTTTGTGTACCTTAATTACATGAAAATAATGAAGTCCCCATTTTACAGACCATCAGTTCAGTGTAATAAGACCAAGTTGTCATCAGACCAGGTTGATCATCTTGCTGAGAGATTTCGGCGGGGTATTTCAATGACCTACTGTTGCAGGATCGCACAACGTTACACGATGTTTTTAATTTTGAAAACCTCTGCATGTAACAAATAAATGGATATATAACATGCTTAATGGACTATAGTGTTAAAAATCAAGTAATACTATCATCAAAAGTCTCCTTTTCAGAATCAGATCAGATCACAAAACTTGCTCTTTTTCTTAAAACCAATAATTAAGAGAATCAGTCAATATGTTTAATGAGTACGTGAATGTATTATTTTTGATAATTAAGGGTCGTAACCTATGCAGAAATAAGTACGTAGACTTTGTAGCCAATTTGGCTCTCGATAAACACGAATTTTCAATCTCGTAAAATTTGTTCAAATTTATCAAAGTTGGAGATACTTTATGACCGCGCAGCATTATGAGAGTGGAAAGACTTGCTCACCTGTAATGTGACCGGTTGGGTGTTCTGTTGGCAGCCTTCTGTATTATACTTTAGTGTTGTAGCATTTTAAATCGACAAAATATCTTGACTATCGCACCGGGCTTACACGAACATACCACAGTCATTCAAATACACATGCTCTCAGCACACACATTCACATCGTATACACCGGGATGCCGTCCTTAAAATCGACAATTTTTTTCGCGTAGAATTGCAAAAGACTTATTGGTGTTAAAAGTATCAGCACCGAATATTGTCAGCTTCATCTGTCGTTCTGCGTTTCTGGCTAGGTTCTTATAATTTAAAAACAAGCGCATCCGTGAAAAAAATTAAACTACTCATACTTGTGAAATACGTTTGGTACGACTTGGACCCTGTTAGATAAAGTATAGTTTAATTGATCAGGCGGTTCTATTTGATGTGGTGTGTGAAAAGCTGGTCAGCTTTTGATAATTTTTATTCACGTCAATTGATTTGAAACTGGTTCGGCTTTATGTTATTTTGTTAAATGTCCCATTAAAAGCTAATTAAAACATACTGCATGGGGCCTTCGGCAGTAACATCCCTAGGCCTCCCAAATCCACATACACTCACATAGCATATACTGGGAGGCCGTCTTTGCATGATCTCAAGTGTTGATGGAGCGTAAAAAAACAATCGAACCAAACCAAACAAAAAGCTAGGGTATGCGGCAATATAGACAATAGAAACGCATAGTCCCGGTGCTTCCAACACGGTATCAACAGCCTCCTAACTGACCACACTGACAGAACAAAAATATGGACGACGTCAGAATCAAAGTAATAGCTGACAGAAAGAAAATATGGACGACGTCAGTTTCAAATTGGAAGCTGGAATGTTTTGGTTTATTGTTTAAAGCCTATCAACAGCCACGGCCATGTTACGCTCCCACCTACCTGTGTATTCGATGTGAGTGCACGTGTTCAGTATCTGTGTATTTTTGAGGATACGGTTCGACCGCTTTAGCCCGCTCGTTCCATCGTTAGCCAAAGATTAGAAGCTGAAATGTTTTGGTTTATTGTGTTACAGCATATCAACAGTCAAGGCCAGTTACGTTCCCACCTACCTGTGTATGCGATGTGAGTGCACGTGTTGAGTGTGTGAGTATTTTGGAGGATGCTGTTCGAACTCTTTAGCCCGCTCGACGTTTCATCATTAGCCACTTTTTATACAAAATTAACTTCCCTTTATCCAAGAATGCTTTTGACCACATTGGACTAGATTCCTGACATTCCTACTGAAATTGTTTAAAAGAGTTTAAATTGACCCTCTTCCTTATTTGACCCTGCCCCGCCTGCCCCAGGGGACGGAGACCCAACAGTTATTCAAAATTGATTCCCCTGACTCAAATAATTTTTCATTGAATTAGGACAGAATCGTGCCATTCCTGCATAAGGATTTAAGAGAAAAAGACGACATTACCAGAGGTGGCCGAAAGAACCCCTAAAAAACTAACTCAAATCGGGAAGCATTGCTACCACCTTGCCTGTTAATGTCGATATAAGGTGTATCGGGCAGAGGACGTGCTTCTTGATCAGCCAGTATAATACGAAGGGGGGGGGGGGGAGCGACAGATTCTTCCCTTTGAAGTAATAAACTAATTATATGGGTCTAGCTGTTCAAAAGGTGATTAGGCGAATCGCAAGTCAAGAACGTTATATAAATATATATATATAATATGTGTTGGGATTTCCTTTGCATTAACTCTTAAGTAGTATTGTAAGAACAAAAATAAATCGGATGACAAAGTTTAGAATATCTGAAGTTTCCATGCGTGTTATGTTGGCTCTTTCGCGCTTGAAATGATATTTACTAAAGCCAAACCGTAATACATGTATAATGTATAATGAACTTAAACACATATAAAGACAGACATCTTGGATAGAAACGCTAGTTGGTAGACACAATGGTGATGCTTCAATGAATATTCCCCCTGTGCGGCTTGATACCATTTAGACGAGGTAATGTAAGGGCCGGTACGAGTGTACTTAACGTCGAATGAAATGTTACAAGATAACACGACTGACTGCAAGTGAAAAACAAATTTTACCATAAATGACGTTCTAAGAGATTTAATTAATGAATATTTCATATGGGGTTTCGCCCCGAGACCGATTTAGGTTACGACATTACAGCACTATCATGAGAAGTAATTCCATGTCTGCGCGAGGTTGTAAGACTTCACTAACTGGTACTGCGTCGCTTGGAGCATCTCGGGCTCTGCAAATTAAGACTGCATGGATCTCGTAAAAACGTAATCAAATCTTCAAATGCAAAATCCAATGAGCACATCCCGCTTTTCGAATGATTATAGACTGGTTGTTTGTCTCGAATTTGCGAATTGTTGATTCTAGCCAAAGAGCATACCCTAGAAATTTCGACATCTTAAATTGATTTGTGTTTGGTTATCGTCCTAGCCCCAAGGTAATGCGAACACAAGTGCCGTTGTCAGGATAATGTGACCGGATGAAGTTTTCTTTGGGCCTTTGGCAGTATACATTTGTGGTAGCACTTTAAATCCGCAAAATATCCGGACTACCCCAAGGAGGCTTAAAGGAACATACCGCACGTCCCAAATACACACGCACTCAACACTCACATCGCATGCACCAGGAGGCTGTCCGCAAATGACCTTAATTTTAAAACCTGATAAAACCAAACCATCTAAGGAGAATCAGGAGGAAACGGAGAGCAGATAGAACTGAACGCAGTGTTGCATTTCGGGAAGCAGATCAAGCATGGTTTCGCTGCGTCCCCATTTAAAAAAGAAGCATGTTTGGTTTGGTTTAAAGTTTATTGTACGTTTAAGATGGGCAGGACACAATAGGGGCAAAACAAATCGTGTTATAAAGTCTTTCTTCTGTTTGTTTGAAAGAGTCGATCTTCGCCTGGGAATGGAATGGGCCAATACAATTAAAACTTATAGTACAGCAATACATATGTATACTTATAGATGTCTGCTTTCCGATAGTTGTCGATACCAATTATGTCTTGACGTTTGAGCGAAAAAAATGTGCATTCACTTTTACGTAAAAATTGGATATTCCTTCTACGCTCTCAAAAGAAACTTTCTCCTCTTCAGCAATACATTAGAACGTTTCTCGGCATTCGTTTTCGGGTGAACAAACTAAATCGCTAAGTTATTTTCAGTTATAAAACCATGTCAAAACGGAAAAATTGACAGGGATAGCCGGTCTGTTTCCAGTCTCTGTAGATAGTTTTATGTTGTATTATAATTATTGAACAGACATACAGGCTATATTTCAATGCTGTTTGCATTCCTTATTGATTACGAACGAAATACTCTGCGTGTGTCAGTCATGACGCAAAAAGAATACAATTAAGTTGAGAACAATCTCAATCTTGAGGATTGCATATCAAATTGTATTAAAATCATCAACAGGTACGGCTTCCAAATTAAATTAAACGGTTCAAACTGTTAATAGGAATTTAAACAACCAAACCAAAAACCAACCACCCATTCTGAAGGGGAAAACGGCATTCTCCTTTGGTGTGAACTTCACTGGAATACAGTGATCCTGAAATACTACAAATGTATTCCCTGGTAAACAACCTCCCAAATTGCTATCTTTATCGGTATTGGATGGCTTATTCTGAAGTTGCACATGTAAGTTATTCTATGTCCCCAGTTGTGAATGGTCCACATTTCGTTGGGAAGGTGAAATGTGAAATTATCATACATGTACAATATGTATTATTTTTTCTGTCAACAGAAAGGAACACCTGCAAGCACGTAATGATGATACGTGTAACTAGACACACGACACCGTGAAAAAAGCTATGGATTGTAAGTTACTTAGCATACAGTTGTCAAATTTCAAAAGAGACAGCACAAAGACTAACGAAATCTCGTAAGAAAAAGTAGCTAAAATGTTAAGGAAAGAAACATGGAGACGTTTAAAAAGTGAAGGAATAAAGCACATTTTGTGTTTTTTTTTATCGATTGTAATATCTTGAAGCTATAGACACGGCTATAGCTAAAGAAAGGACAACGGTAATACGGGAGACATTTCTTCCCAAAAACAGACAACTTCATCTTCTCGTAAACGAAATAACAAAAACGTTTTTCGTTGACAAAACATACAATTTTTACATTTTAATTTGTGTACGGGAGGCCGTCCTTTAATGACCCTAGCTGTAAGTAAGACGATTTAAAACATCATAAATCAAACTAGAAATATAACACTTTATTGGTGATTAAATAACGTTCTAGTTAAAACGTCAAATAAAACATGTTTAGTTGTTTAAAAAAAGGTTGAGAAATACGTAACCGGTAATCGGTACAGCAGCAGTTAAAGCACGCTATTTGTAAACACGCGACCATTTCGAACCGTCTTCTTCCTTCGGTTTGTTGTTGAAGTGGGCCCAACCTGAATTATTTCAATTCTTTGGATTTTTTTGTCAAGAGTTTCTTGTTAGTTATCGCCCAGGTTTACTTCGTCTTAGGCTTATTTTTGAATGGTTATCAACTGGATTTTTTTCAGAATTTTTCAGAATTATTATAATTACCATCTGTAATATTTTAAATTCAAATGTTTTGATGTATTTAATTATTCCTTTTACCTGAATAAATATTATTATTATTATTGTTTCTGTATAATGCTGTGTTTTAACATTGGAACGGTTGTCTTGGAGTATTTGCTGTTGTTAATTTAAGGTAAGTTAGTTTATTATACCCATTCAATTCAGCCAGTCGCTGTCCCAGTTACCTAGAGAGCACCTCGACCAATAAGAGCGTCTACGATATTGAGCATTGCTGCACATAAGATATTCAATAAGTCGTAATTACGAGATAGTTAAGTCGTAATTACGAGATAGTTAAGTCGTAATTACGAGATAACTAAGTCGTAATTACGAGATAACTAAGTCGTAATAACGAGATACCTAAGTCGTAATTACGAAATAACTAAGTCGTAATTATGACATACTAAGTCGTTATTACGACATACTAAGTCGTAATTACGAGATAGTTAAGTCGTAATTACGAGATATCTAAGTCGTAATTACGAAAGACTAAGTCGTAATTACGACATAACTAAGTCGTAATTACGAGATAACTAAGTCGTAATTATGACATACTAAGTCGTTATTACGACATACTAAGTCGTAATTACGAGATAGTTAAGTCGTAATTACGAGATATCTAAGTCGTAATTACGACATACTAAGTCGTAATTACGAGATAACTAAGTCGTAATTACGACATACTAAGTCGTAATTACGAGATATGTAAGTCGTAATTACGACATAACTAAGTCGTAATTACGACATACTAAGTCGTAATTACGAGACAACTAAGTCGTAATTACGGCATACTAAGTCGTAATTACGACATAAAAGTTTACTTCATGTGGCACTAACCGGCTTCCGTACAATATCGTAGACGCTCCCATTGGCTAAGGTGCTCTCTAGGTACCTGGGACAGCGACTGGCTGAATTGAATGGGTATAATAAACCAGGGACGTATATGTGACGTCCCTGAATAAACTAACTTACCTTATATTTACGACAGCAAATACTCCAAGACACCCATTCCAATGAAAACACAGCATTATACAGAAACAATAATAATAATATGTTTATTCAGGTAAAAGGAACAATAAAAATACATAAAAACTTTTGAATTTAAAATATTACAGATGGTAATTATAATCACAGATTTTGACTTGAATTCCTTGGGATAGCCTATATAAAGCCTTGAAGGCTTATTTCCAATGGGTTCCTATAGACCAGACCAAACTACGAGATATAACTTAATCGACATACTAAGTCGTAATAACGAGATAGCTATGTCGTAATTACGACATACTAAGTCGTAATTACGAGATAACTAAGTCGTAATTACGAGATAACTAAGTCGTAATTACGAGATAACTAAGTCGTAATTACGAGATAGCTAAGTCGTAATTACGACATAAAAAGTTTACTTCATGTGGCACTAACCGGCTTCCGTACGTCTACGATATTGAGCATTGCTACACATAAGATATATTGAGCATTGCTACACATAAGATATTCCATAAGTCGTAATTACGAGATAACTAAGTCGTAATTACGAGATAGCTAAGTCGTAATTACGAGATAAGTAAGTCGTAATTACGAGATAACTAAGTCGTAATTACGACACACTAAGTCGTAATTACGAGATAACTAAGTCGTAATTACGACATAACTATGTCGTAATTACGAGATAACTATGTCGTAATTACGAGATAACTAAGTCGTAATTACGACATACTAAGTCGTAATTACGAGATAGCTAAGTCGTAATTACGACATAAAAAGTTTACTTCATGTGGCACTAACCGGCTTCCGTATTTACGTTTTTTTCTGATAGAAATCATGTGCAATCAATATTTAATTACTTTCATTCAATTTAACCCTTTCACAGGATTGTATATAGATAAGTGATAAACAGTCCATCTGCTATTGAATTTTGAAACTTGTAAACAAACTTACATTTGAGATTTGAACTTTTTATTTCTGTTTTTTATGGGTTTTGTCTATTTCTGGTTTTCATGTACTTTTTTATCTCGTTTTGTGACTCAAATTGTCGACAAAGACAACAACAAAAGAAATGAAAAACAAAACGAATTTACAAAAAGGCAGGTACCCCAATATACATTGTCTATAACACCCGAACACACAACATTCGTTCGTTAATGACCATAGCTATTAATAGGACAAAATAATTGATGTGAATGAAAACCACATGTATGATGCAATATCCTATCAAATCAAGACACATATATATCCATGTAACTTTTGACTGCCAGGAAATAACTACAATAAAATATGGACGAACAAATATTTGTCAACAATAGAAGACGTTGATGTCTGTCAGTTTCCGGTATCACGTTGTGGTCTGGCGTCAGCACGCGCTGTGTGGCCCCGCGTCTGTGTTCGGTCGCAAAAGCTGTATTAGAAAATAAATTATTTGTAAAGGATTGATATAAATATTCTAGCAACGAGAGCGCCAACACCGATATACATGTCGTATCGTGTTCTCAATTTCACTGTAACGCACGTTAAATGTGATCAATCATATGCAATAACGATGACGAAATATCCAATGTGATTTATTAACTAGCTTCCGATAGATGATCGAACAGCCTGTCCGTTACATGATTGCGTAAAAGATTCAGAAATCATTAAGAAGATTGAGTTCCTATGATTGATCATGGGCACCCTGTGCACTATGCGTGCCCAGCCAATTCATCAAATTACATCAGCATTCAAGAATGTGGGTCAAATATAACTTATATATACATGTACCGTAAAACTAAATCTAAATAAGAATCTTTTGAATTATTTTGAATCCCACAGATTCTCTGAATGTATCTTTCGGTTCTGTATTCCCGTTGAACTATCCATATATCACATTGTACGCAGAATTCTAAAGTAATGATTTTTTTTAAAAGGTGCTTAGAGTAATTTTACTGACCACTGAGGAGGCATTTTTATAAAAAAAAAGTATCTAAACTTAACAAAAGTGTAAAATTAATTAAGTGTTAAACTTCATGTAGCTGTAACAAATTATCATGCCCCTGTGGTCGCTAAAGCTATTATTTTGTAAATGGTGATGCTCCATTTGTCGTCCATCGGCGGGTTATCGTCAGGTAAACGGGAAGTCACTCACGATCAAAAAGGTTGATATTAATATACAAATACATAACTGACTCTTAACCTTTCTTCTGCGTTTTTATTCCCGACTCAAACAAAGATTTTTAAACTGTTTTCACCCACGAGTTTTTGTGATGTAGACACATTCGTCTTATATGACGTATATCCTGGATCTGATGTCATTTGAATTAGTTTATATTGAATTGAGAGACGAAGAAGACCGAACACATGTTTTTATACACGTGCCCTTGTTTTAACAAAAAGTACGGAAAATAGTATGTAACGACATTGACAACTATGTACTTTAAGAAGGTTGGGATCTGCTTAACAAAGAACGACTAAGTATTTTGCTTAGAAATGTTATGCAATGGAAACTTAGCACCTTGCTTACTAAAGCAGGTTACAATTATACTTAAGTATAAATTTAAGAAAATACATAAAAATCTTTTTATGCATATGAGCCCTGAACATTATCTGTGAATAGTTTCATCATAACATAATTCAATACATCAATTTTGGTACCTCAGTATATATTCCTGCCGTATTTACTTTATCATGTAACGGCGGGGCCCATAGCGATCGTTTCCATCTCCATATCATCTTGTTTTCAATATTCCCACGCCGGAACATACGATTGTACCTTAAGAGTGTAGCAGTTATTCATCGTCCAACGGACATCATAATGGTACTGACAGCAACTGGTTAAGACGTTACATGTATAGTGTGACCGGGCGGAATGTGTCGTCGGGTACCTTCGGCGTGGTGATTTAGCGAGATAGCAATTTAAAGTCGCCATTATATCAACGCTATTTAGCTTAGTAAACTTAAAATTAAAAAAAACGCGCTATTACAAGGCGACAAGTACACCAACATATCCTGTCTCCGGCAGACATACACCAAGATACTCTGTCCTTACACACATACCAAACATACCCTGTCCTAGCACACATACACCAACATACCCTGTCCTAGCACACATACATCAACATACCCTGTCCAAGCACACATACATCAACATACCCTGTCCTAGCACACATACATCAACATACCCTGTCCTAGCACACATACATCAACATACCCTGTCCAAGCACACATACATCAACATACCCTGTCCTAGCACACATACATCAACATACCCTGTCCTAGCACACATACATCAACATCCCCTGTCCTAGCACACACACACCAACATACCCTGTCCTAGCACACATACATCAACATACCCTGTCCTAGCACACATACATCAACATACCCTGTCCAAGCACACATACTCCAACATACCCTGTCCTAGCACACATACTCCAACATACCCTGTCCTAGCACACATACTCCAACATACCCTGTCCTAGCACACATACATCAACATACCCTGTCCTAGCACACATACATCAACATACCCTGTCCAAGCACACATACTCCAACATACCCTGTCCTAGCACACATACTCCAACATACCCTGTCCTAGCACACATACTCCAACATACCCTGTCCTAGCACACATACATCAACATACCCTGTCCTAGCACACATACTCCAACATACCCTGTCTTAGCACACATACATCAACATACCCTGTCCTAGCACACACACACACATTTGCACGCTTACGCATCACCCATTGATGCATGTTCTTTATTGTGCTTAGTTTCCATCAGGACGTTCAACGAAATCACACTAAACCAATCAAACACGCTTTGTTTTCTTTACACATGGGACGCGTTGGTGACAAACAGTTTAATGTTGAAGAAAATGTCGAAACAATATAAATAATTTAACCGAAATGACATGTAATAACAAGTGTTTCCGTAACCTGAATTTAAAAAAATAAAGTGAAAAAAAGGTTTTTTAAACCTGGATAAAACTATCTTAATGCTACATATCTATATGCATGTCCCTTATCTTTTGTGACATATTTTTAATTTGAAAGTATTCAAAGCGGTATATTTTACATATTTTACTTAGTATTCGTTAATCAAACCACTGCATATTACGACATTATTTTTTCAAAGTTGAATATGGATAGCTATAATTCACGAGGAACTCCTTTCCTTAAATTTAATTTGGTTGGTTATTTGCATAAAGTGCCAATGGCGACATCTAACGGTTGATAGTACTGGAAGGAAATGCGTGGTTTGTATACATGTATCGTAATTGTACATGACAAGACGTCAATAGTGATGATGTTACGTAACCTATTGTGGCTATATGAATAAATGAAAAGTAAGATATTTCACTCTTTTGTCAGTTTGTTTTTTATTTTACATTTTCGTATCAAAGTATTTCGTTGTTTTTGACAGCTGATGGGATTCATTGTGTTTTTTTTTGCCGTTTCTAATAAATGGTTTTAAAAATGAAAAATTGAAAGTCTTTTGTATGACTGCATATCACAATGGTTTTGACAATCCTGATGTGTTCGGTAAATAAAGTTCACGACAAAACCCAATCACAAATCCCTTGGGGAACATGTAGTTTAGAAATTAAGATACATCAGAAATTTAAATGGAGTTCTGTTTCATACGATAAACGTTATCTTGGTGAACAAAAAAAAACCCTGAACGAGCTTTGTCAAGATGATACAACATCGATTTTTGATATCATTTTAATTTGACTACCGATGATTTAATCACACAAGACACAGAACGCACTAGTCCTTGTACAGTCAAACCTCGATTAATCGAACTTCGATGATTCGAATTTCTCGATGTGTCGAACCTTGGACAAAGTCCGATTTTTTCATTATTTATCACTACTTAATTACTTTTCATAAATCGAACTTTTATGAATCCAATTTTTCGCTGTATCGCAGTTTTAATCTGACCCGTTCTTTATGAAATCATTGAAAAGTGCAACTAATAAATCGAAGTGAAAAATTTACCTGCTTTGAAAATTAAGTTGACAACAAAAAAATCTTATTATCACGTTACAAAAATAACAGTGTGTATTTAAATATATTTAGTGAATCTACAATTTCTTAGCCTGTGTTACGTTACACTAGCCCGCATTGGTTCTTCTTGTGTAGAGTACATATATACATGCATATACATGTCGATGTTCAATATTCATGAGTCGAAGTCCCGATATTTCGACGTTTTAAGACGGTCCCTCAAAGTTCGAAACGTCGAAGTTTGACTGTATTATTAAATCAGAGTCACTTTCAACGCAATGCCGATAATCACGTTTACACACCTGATCGCACATGATTGATGTGGGGTCTTCACTAGACAAAACAAATATAAATGTATAAGGTATATAAAACAGGAATTTGTGATAAAGATATAGAATTCCTTTTAATCGAACCATGTTTCATTGCGTTTCAAATAACATGAACAGAATATCAACAAAACTCGCATCCACGTTATTTGCTTGGAAATGTCTCCCTTTTGGCAGAGTATGGATGGAGTACATGTCTTTAATTTGTTAATATAGAAAAGCCTCGTATCTAGATCCATATTGTTTTGGTTTTATAAGATTCGGTATGAATATCCCACAGCCTCCCATACCCACACGCACTTATCGTATACCCCAACATTGCATGTACATGTATGTGAAACACGAACCTGACGGAGATGAAAGAACGTGAACTCTCCGTTAATAAAGATATATGTTATGTATACCGTGTAATATGGAACTCTTTCGTTGGTTTTGTTGTTGCTGTGAAATCACGGATATAAATACAACGACTTGTGCTACAAAAAGAAAGACAATCAACAACGAAATTTTGAATTGTTATATTTAAAAAAATGTGCATGCAAAAGTGGACAAGTTTTTCAATGATACTTGTTGATCGTCGTTTAAACATGCTGGAAATTGACAAAGTACGTGTATGTCTGCATGCAATATGAGAAACAACAGTCTGTTAAAGTGCCGTTCATCTGGCCATGCTTACTGCAAAATAATCTAATTGTTCCTTTCTGCAATAACTGCAGTACGTATTAGCAGATCATCTTGCACTCAAGAGCCGAGCTGCATGGATTGGCTTCACGGCCAATGTCTTTCGGGTCTATATTTTTGTTATTGTACCGGACTTTGCCTTCAAGCATTTAACCATTTTGATGGAGACCGCCTTCCAACGTTTTTGTAATCTGGCGATCCATTGACTTGGGTTATCGGTACAGTTTGCTTGCACAAAAACTACATGTATTTCAGCAAGAGTTTATATATTTATGACATCGGCGGTACGGTACACTGGGGATTGTACATACGGTGTAACTATTATAGATTGTGAAGAGTCGCCAAAGAGGTAGTTTCTACTGTTTGACGCTCAGCAATAAACGACTGTTTTTTTCTCTTATCAGTATAAATAATGTGGCCGGGTGGGATAATGTGCTGGGGACCTTCAGTAGTACTTTCCATCGTGGTAGCTCTTTTAATCGGCAAAATATTCGGACTAAAACAAGGAGATTCACACGAATATACGTATATCACAGCCTTCCCAATACACTTGCACTCAACACAAGCAATAACATGATCGCATAAACCTGGTGCCCAGCTGTTGATAAGACATAACTCCTTATAAAATCAAGTCAAAGTAATGAGCATATTCAAAGATGAAGTTTATCCATCGATGAGACAAGAATAGACAGACAGACATATATATAATAGAAAATCTCACATATATAATATCTTCTCTCTTGGCACACGTCCGCATAATCTAGACGTTGGCTCAAATTTTTCTATAAGGTAGTTGTTTTCATTTAATTATATTATATTACAGTTCCTTTGATAATCTTTGCATCAAAACGTGTGTGTTATTATAGTAATTATGACATTATGTAATTATCCGATTTTAAGGATTATCTTATGTTAACGAAAATAGTATCCGTTTGGTCACAACATTATGATGATGGATCTTAAAGATGTATTAAAATAATCCTATCATAGGTTTAGATCGTTAAGATAAAACCTGATACCATCAGCTACTCATTAGTGAAACCTTTTTTGAAACTTAAAATGTCATAAACATCGAGGTTACCAATATCATTTACTTCAAATTGAGAAAAGCCTACACACAAATTATCACCTACAATAGACGCATAATGTAAACCTGACTGATTCGAATTATTGTGTAACAGGAATAGAATAGTGTGCTTCCACCGGGGATCGAACCCTCGATCTCCATATATAGGTTCCTCGACGGACGCTCTACCACTGAGCTAAAGAGAAATTCCCCAAGCTTGAAGGCGACCTGAAACGTATGTACACAATTTTTACAATCTAACACACAATTGCCACATTTAAACGTGTTGTTAATGCCCCGAACACCACAATCCAGGTTCTAACTCCACTGTCACCACATGGAGGGTCACAGTCACCATTTGCCACAATTAAGAGAAAAGTATGTTGCCATCAGGGATCGAACCTCGATCTCCAGGTTGTTTGTTGGACGCGCTACAACCGATGCCAATGTCACACATTCACGGATCGCCTCGCTGGTTCCACTACGGTTTCAATCTCACGGATGACCCCGGAATTGCCAATTTTCGTAGTCCGATACGGAAACCCAACGGTGTGACTACGGATTTCGACGTATGTACCAAAGATAAGGTAGAAAATGAATATGGATTGTTACGGTAAAACCAGGTTCAATACGAATCGGTACGCTTTTATATGGAACGACATGTGTCCAGGCATTTGCACTGCGGATAAACAGCGGTTTGCTACGGTAAAAGAAAAGGTTAGTACGAAGAAGAACGGTTTGATACGGAATACTACGAACCGCCACGGAGGAACTAAAAATGAGATCGTGCCGTTCCGTGACAAATTCGTAGCAAACCGTATTGTATCCTTAGCAAATACCTGGTGTAACTAGTACTATAAATAAGTACGGATTAATAAGGACTAGTACGGACCAGTACGTTCTAATACGGTTTAGTAAGGATATACTACGATTGTTTGATCCATGGTCAAATTTTGAACATGTTCAAAAATTGTCACAAATATGCAAGTACAGTACTACTAAGTATGACTATGGCTTCAAGTCCGTGAATGTGTGACCTTGGCATGAGCTTATAGAAATTTCCTCTAGCTCCAAGCCAAAAGGCGACATAAAACCTATGTACAGTTAAAATCTGCCACAATTAGGTAATCCTTCGTTTGTTTTACGTCACATGGAACAAGGAACAAAACAAGTATACAAACTAGAGCTAGCTTTAAAGGTCAGATTTTAACTGTTCGGAAGTTTGGGAAACTAACAGAAATTGATTACAAAACAATGGCTTTTGATGGATGCAAACATTCTGTTTGTTTGAAAATAATTAATATAATTTTAAATCACTTTATTTATGATAATCTTTATACATTTTTATTATTTAGCAAAATTGCTATACGGTGTGGGCAAAGTCTTTTGTTTGCTTTAAAATGTATCTACAAATTAAAATATTTGAAACTTCATTTGTTTTGCTAGACTGTGTTTCTTGTAACGCTCAGCACCAAATATTGCTTCTTTTGTTTCTTTTCTTGCAGAAAGCATCGTTTAGATTCCGGTGATGATTTATAAATACAGACTTCCAGTGTTTATTTTGTCATTTTGCTTTGATGCCGTTATCAACTCTTTACTTATTTATGATATATTCTTTCACGGTAAAACTTGCAGGCAATTCAAACTTTCCCAATATACGTATTTGTAGCTGGGCATGGTAGGTTTATGTAACCTGAAACCAGAATACAGCCCTGCTGGTGTTCAAAATTCAAAACCCATTATCAGCTTTTATAAACCCAGCAATGTTTGGCATATCACTTCTTGTGACAGATGAACTCTCAAAAGCAATCATGGCACATCAATCGGGATACAATGCAAGACTGAAAGTTATTAAAATTTTAAATCTTAACATTTTAATAGCATACATTACATTCCTAGTTATAAACAAATTAAGAAACCGATGCGTCAACAAAGCCATAATCAGAACTCAAATCGACTTAACCAAAGGCAAAATATGAACCATGGGAATATTTACCCAAAGACCCAAAACAAACGGAATATGATAAGACCAGGTGTTCCGAAAGAGTAAGCGTAATATAAATAATCGATGACGCTTGCCATCTAAATTTTGGTTACATCCAAGTAAATGTCACGGCCTGAAAGTTAATACCATGTCTTTATTCTCATTCGAGAAATCACTGAGGAATGAGCACACTCAAAAACGTCCACCTTGAAAGCATACACAGATACGAAATATTGGTATATCATGAGTTTACCAGTGCCGTAAGTTTGTTCGTCAGCAGTCGGCATCTATCACGAAATTCGCGATATTCAGAGCAAGCCCTAGAATAACGAATCAATTGCGACAATTTAAGCTATTCATCCCACCCCTTACACGAGAAGACCCGACTGTTCTGTTGTCATAGCCTAACATTAAACCTCCAGAAAAACTGGTAAAATATTACTTTGGAGACCCCGTAGACATTGGAGCCTACATCGAGGAGTTTACATAGTCTCGCGCCAGAGTTCACTCGGGACGTCTTCACATCCATCAGTGTCAAGGTTGTCTGGCCTTTCTGCTGAAGTAAGGGTCAGCTGTCTATTATACGGTCTAATATGATGATATTATGACGCAATACGGTCAGTTATTCAACGTGTCAATTACAGAGTCACTTAACCCACAGCCAGGTTCTTTTATCAATACCATTTCTCTCGGCTACCACAAATGACCCTCCGCCTCTGCAGAGGAGATATAACGCTTGAACAAACAAACGTTTAATTTGCACACCGTGCAGACACATTTGGAATTTCGTCTTCTTATTAGTTGTTGCGGGCATAATCAGCATTTAGTTAATTTGGAAAGGTTTGCAAGAGTTTGTATAAGCGTTGGCCGATCTTCCAGACATATCAGAATCAAACCTGTGCCATCTTAAGGAGCCATGTAACCTGAGTTGTATACGTTATGACATGTACAAACACAATACAAGTATCGTTATAATGGAGATCTATCTGCGTGATACATTATATAAAATAATAAAATTCTCATTGTGTGTAACTGTGATTTTGTATTACATTTTCACCAGTGAAATATCGAAAATTATTCATTCGATAAAAGCGATATTGAAAAATAGGATATTTTTCACTAGTGAAAAATATCACTTTTTCTGATTTGACCAATCAAAGCGCTGCTTACAAATGACGCTTGGAAAAATCAAAAGCTGTCACTATTGATTTTGCTATGAAAGTGTAATAAACAGAACATCTAACAGCATCTTCAGTAATACCAAACATATTTCACTCGTGTGGCTAATATTTTGATATTTTAGCCCCACTCGAGAAATATATTTGGTATTACTGAAGACACTGTTAGATATCCTCTGTATATATTCACTTCCACTATTTAATTTGTAAAACATGTGGCCTGTGTTCATTGAATTACGGCCCATATTCTTGACAATCTCATTTAACACCCTAAATATTGCTTATGTATTTTATGTAGGTGTTGATTACATAATTATATTCTTACCATATATATATATTGTCAATGTAAGTCAACAGGATCGTGAAATTCTCCGAGTAAACGAAGTTCAGTGTAGAAGGCGTGATACATGTCAAGCAGTCAAATTGAATGGCCTGCAATTTTGGCACAAGTAAACAATCAATTGACCTACTTTGTTATTGTTTATTGGTCATGAATGGCGCCACTGAAATTTGCGTATGTTAACACTCTAAAGATCGCGAAGGTGATGATCACATGATTTTTATCCATTTCATGCAAATTGTCATAGTAAATCAACAACATAATGATAATTTCTGAGTTAAGGAAGTCCAATGCAAGAAAACTTGATTTTATGATAAATGACCAGCAGTTAAATTGAATGGCTGTCAATTTCGGCGCAAGAAAACAATCAATTGACCTAGTTTGCGACGGTCTTGGCCATAAATGGCGCCACTGAAAATCATTTTAATCTATATCACTTTAAAAAAGTGTATTTTTTCATAAACCATGATTGAAAATTGGTCAATTTTCTTTTTCTGTACATGACATTACCTTATCGGGAATATATTCATTTATTTAACATGGTGTTATCATATTAAAACTTTACATATACAGGGCTTCTGACGGTATCATTCTACTATGTCGCCTCTGTTGATGCTATCGCATTGTGCGGGTCTCTTTGTAGTTTAAAGCGATTCAGATCTCTGATGAAACTGAACATATCATTCAATCTAGTTTAGCTGTTTAACTAAATATTGCCGGAAATAATTTGAAAATGTTCTAATTCCTTAATACAGTCTGTTTCATGTCGGTAATGAAATCAGATACCTTTGCACCAAATTGTGTAGAGAACATTCATGGAAGCATACG
This sequence comes from Mimachlamys varia, assembly GCA_947623455.1. Classification (NCBI taxonomy): domain Eukaryota; kingdom Metazoa; phylum Mollusca; class Bivalvia; order Pectinida; family Pectinidae; genus Mimachlamys; species Mimachlamys varia. Next base: position 19,366,026 of record OX392536.1, read on the forward strand.
ATTTCCTTTAACAAGTTTTGTTTACTTTAATTATCCCTAATGCCCCTTTGTATTGATGGGCCGTTAGAAATTAAATCAAGAATAATAATATCACACTAATAAATTCATTTATTGTGATTTCACCAAATTTGATACTTTGAATTGGTTTACTTCCACCGTACATGTCCGCACCAACTGCACTTATATATTGAGTACATCACGTATTTTCGATGGTTTCTAGGTTTTTCTATAGGGTCATATGAACATTGTCTACAAGGAAGATGTAATGGCATGGTACATACACGATTTTAAATTATACAGAACTAGTTAAATTTTACTACTAAATTCATAAATTAAAGGGGTTTTAAGTACCTAACTCTTCTGCTTCTACATTAGCTTAGAAATTTTGGATTCCCACCTTTTGGCCCATAGCATCACTGAAGAGTCCTAGGAGGATGAAACAGCTGTATGATGCAGTTTAATTTTTTCGGCAAACAGTATATATTACTAAATTTAAACGGTGCAGCATATGTGTGTGTGTTACGTCATCTTTCAAAATACCTACAATTATAGAATACAGCTGCTCTATTAAAATGATACGTAAACCCGCAGTCACGATTACTATTCCATTTAATATTTTGTATTTTGTCGTTTCTTGATGTTATTCCCTTTTACCTTGTTTTTAGCGACAAGTTATTTGCTACCTAGATTACTTTTCCAAGGTTATTTGGCTTTTAACGATGCAATAAGGTTTTTTTTATCTTATTTTTTTTCATAAGACATATTACATATTATTACACACATATCATCACCCCCCCCCCCCCCCACACACACACACACACACCCACACCCACATAGATACTGTACATGCATACATAATACATACATACGCACACACAGCATATATACATGCATACACACATGCACACGCACAGGCCCGCAATATACAATGTTTACACCCATATGTAGATGCATTACATAAAGCTATACTCGCATGCATGCATACACACATGTACCACATATATATATATATACACACACATACATATGCCCACACATGCATACATACATGCCCGCACACCTACATTTTACATGATTGCATGTAAAAGACATGGCTATGCACATACACACATAGATGCATGAAAGCATACACACACATGTACACATGCGAACATACACACACATGTACACATGCAAACATAATACATGCACACCCGCATACATATACATGCATACCACATACATGAATGTAAACGCTAAAGTATATTACATTATCCCAGGCTCTATTACAAAACATGCACTTCATATGGAGCACAGGTTGTGTAATAATGCGTTTTACTGAATTAATGAATATAGTATTACAATAGGGAAACACCATCGTTGTTTAGGATAAACACATCCCATAATATGTCATACCCCATGTACATGTACATATGAAGCCCATATATATAAGTACAACAAGCATGACATAGAATGGCATGTGATCCATTGAATCATCAGTTAAGCCTGTTTATCATTCACCTCTATATACTGTCAAAGGCTGATTTCACATGAAATTAATTAACTAGTCTAACTAATTCAATATTAGATTTATGAGTTATCATACCAAATGCTCCATATATAGTAAACAATCATTAAAAGGGGACAATATGCAATACCTTAACTTGTTTCATACGCAAAACATAGACACAAACATAAGCTCACACAAAACACAAGCACATAATATATATTCTCAGTGTTTCAATATTTAAGCATTATTACATTTATATACTCAGACTGTAAGTACATGTAATAGCCCAGATTCTTCTCATCTTACATGTACATATTAGATATTGAATATACAATTTAACTATAATAATGATAGTAGTGATTTTATCGTTATGTCAGCTAGGTGGTATTAATATTATATAACTTGATACATAGAGGATTGTTATAACATTATAATGTATTTATTGTTTTATTCATGGTGTAAAAATATTAGACCATGATACCCAAGTTTTATCAAATTTTTCAGTTTCGCCACTCCCTTGCGCTACAACTTTGTCAATTTCATATCTATTACATAAATATTTCTTAAATGCTGTCTTTGGTTTTCTTTTCTGTCTTGAGCTAGAATATATAAATAATTTAGCATGGATCATAATGGTATTAAGTGGAACTGATTTTTGAAATTCAGAAGTTTTTCAAAATAAAATAATATCATCTTTAATTTCAAAAAAGTTGGTCAATTTTTAAGTTTATCCATCTGCGTATGTCATGCCAGAAGTTTTGTGTTATTTGACAATCGTAAAAAAAGGTGTTCTATAGTTTCTTTGCTTTCTTGACATAAATTACATAACTCACATTGTTTAATTCCAATTATTTTTAAATAGTGGTTAAGTGGAAGTATTCTAGAAATAAGTATAAAAATGAACCATTGAATGTTACGTTCTTTGGTTATTTTAAATGGGAGAGCAAAAATAGCTTTCCAGTTAATGGCGGAAAAACTGGGTTGATGGATAACCACTTTTTCTTTGCTGTGTTTATAGGATTTTTGTTTTTAATGAGAATATTATACATGTCTCTACTTCCTTTCTTGTTTCGTAAAATTGTATTAATGTGAAATGGAGTAAAAGGTCTTTGAAAAAATAAATCAGTTGCTCTGATATCATTTTTCCTCATAACATTTTTAATTGATTCACAGATACTTCTGTATTGTAAAATGTTTCCAGTGGTAATGTTATACTTATCTTTAAAATCTGTATAGCATAAAAATTCATCCTTTTGAATTATGCCACCAACATAAATTACTTTTTGTAAATACCAATCATTATAGAAAAAGTGGTTCCTATCAATCTTCAAATTTCTATTGTACCAAATTAGGGATTTTAAAAGATCTTCAAAATTTTTGATAATTGTCACATCTGTTACTTTTGTCCATGCCTCGAAAAACATCTCTCCAGAACAAATTTTGTGTCTGAATCTAAACCCGCAGTCACGTTTACTATTCCATTTAATTTTTTGAATTTTGTTTTGTTTTTTCGTTTCTTGATGTTATTCCCTTTAACCTTGGTTTAAACGACAAGTTATTAGCTACCAAGATTACCTTTCCAAGGTTATTGGGCTTTTAACGATGCAATGATAATTTTACATCCTATACAGAGAGAGGCACAGAGACGAAGTTACCATTGCCAGTTTCAGGTTGGGTCATTGAAATGTCAAGACCAGTCCCAAGGCATAGAATTCCGTCGACTTTTTACAACGAATTTCCTATTTATTAAATTATATCGGCCTATTTGATAACGTTACATAACTTAAATATCTTTTTTCGAAAAATAGCTGTCTCTACAATTTTAAGTTATCTGTAAGATGTTTTTGCTTTTTAAACAAAAAGACCTGATGGAGTGCATTCGTATACTCATCCAGCATGGAAGGCTTACACAAACATACTACAGCCTCCTAATAACACATACATGCAACACATACACTCGCTAAATGGCCTTAGCTACTGATGGACCGTTACAGAAATCAAAAATATTTAACTGAAAGGCTTATAACATTCACATTTCGTTGTCATTTACTTTTAATTTCGATTGTATAATAAAGTATCGTTTTCTTCAAAACCTGCAGCAAGAGAACTCCAACGTGATCATGTATCAAACTTTGAATTAACAACGTTAAAATTGAAAATCAGTAACTAGAGAAAGGTGTATTTATTGAGATATATTTTATATATACGTCATTATAACTGCCAGCAGTTGTTTAGAGTTCAGTTAAATATTTGCCTAAAGAACGTTCTTACTAATTTATCAACCACCGTTTTTGCTTGTAACAAGACTATACCTGAAAGTAAAGTGCACTAAATAACCAGGATTATAGTATGCATAAAGCGTTGGTGCTTTGCACTTTATAAACATAATAATTCCCGAAAGAGAATATGGGTTAAACGATTAATGCTATGGTGTAATCAAGCTAATATTATTTAATAGGTTGATTAATTTGACTGTTAAGCAAACATAATATATGTGATTGTATCACTCGGAGTGATAAGTATATTTTGTAGGAAATCAAGAACATTGCATTATCTACATTAGCACTTTCTGACCATAGTCTAGTCCCTAATCAAAGGCGTTGAATGTGCTAATACCACATACTATCAACCCTGACCTGAATTCACAACCATTACACCTTGACACGTTTAGTTATTATCAATTATCTCAAACTGCAGCCTTGATTTTTTTCCGTTTAATAATACAAAAATCATGTAAAAATTCTACGAATTCGACGCAACGATTCCTACTCCCGTTGATCTTCATTGATTATGACTTTTTTGGTTCAAAATGGGTAATGTTATAGATCTCTTCCTGTCGTCTATAGCTAACGGACTCGTTAAGATCGGAGATATGCCATGTAAAGTATCGGGAATCGATTCTAAAAATGGGACATCGGAGAAATAAGGAGATCGACGTGATTACTAGGGTGAAACTTGCATGCTATATTTAGTGGCTGGAAAGAGCCTTAGGAGAATTGACCTTAAATTCTTGAATCGGTAGTTTTTTCACTGTGGCTTATTTTGATTAAAGCTTTGAGCATTTTTGTTCCCAATTTTCCTACGTACATTAACCTAGCCTGGACTATTTCAAATTGAAATTTGCTTTAAAGTGTCTTACTTTGGAGGAGGAGTGGGGGGGGGGTAATTTCTCTGCCTTCATAGCAGCATTTAGTATCTTTATCTTTCTCCTTCTCGCTTCCACTTACTTTATCTTTCTCCTTCTCGCTTCCACTTATTTCCTTACGCTTTCCTTTGAAACACCCAATTCTTGCTTTAACACCAAGCCGAGAATGGCTATGCCAATTGTTTCTGTACAAAGGCCGTAACATACCTAAGTCCTTAAAATCAAATCTTATTCTCTGCTTAACGTTATATATAAAGGTTGCCTATAACAATGTGGTCACCCGTTGTCAGTATAATGTGATCGGGTGGAATGCTGTGTGCCTTTAATGTGATGTTTCAGTGGGATAGTACTATCAGAAGGAGGCGAATACACTCCAACACACATACACACTTAAGCTCTTTCATACCTCACTTTAAAGCATGTCCTGAAAAGACCTTAGCTTTAAATAAAACGTTAAACAATATACTACCAAAAATAATTAGAGAATACCGAAACGTCATCAAAAGCATTATCCGGACTCAAAATCGATTTATGTAGGGCAAAATGTGAATTAAAGGGAAAGTTGTACATCGATACCCATGCCAAAGTACAAGACCAGGTGTTCCGGAAGAGTAAGCGTCTTCTGCTTCATGGATGACATCCACCATGTAAATCTTGGTCACGTCCAAGTAAACATCAAGTTCTCAAAATTAAAAAAAATGAGCATACTCAAAAACATCCATCTTCATATCACACAAAGATACAAAATATTTCACAGTGAGATGAAAATGGCGACCAAAAACCACGAATCCCTGTGTTGTAAGTTCGTTGGTCAGCAGTCTACGAACCAGGGCTCGAATACCGGATTAATTACACTGAACTCGTACGCTGAAAGCACTTTTGCTGATTAGATTTTGTTTGATTTCTGATAACATTTCGAGAAAGAAATCATGTTCTCAATGCATAACCATAGTGTGAAGGACCTTCATTTAGACTATTTTTAATTAGTGTATGAATTAAACATACATTTCTTAAAAATAGTCAGTCTAGCTTTTAGTAAAGTTTTTTGCTAGTTTATATTCTTGTTCTTTATTATTTACCAATTTATGGCATTCAATTACATATGACGTCATACTCAAGTAAATTGATGGATGATAATTTGGTCGCTGATTAATTTGATTAGCCAATAGCATGCCGTATAACAAATCGAATATATCTAATTTCTTTCATGTCTTGCCGTGTTGGATAGTTTTCAAGAAAGCTATGTAATAAAACGTTACTGATGCCACAAAGAGAAAAAGGCGACGTGAGGAAATTTGGAAGCCGAGATTCAATTTTGTCTTTGCAAACATTGTTTGCAAATATTGGGTATGTTTAAATCTTGTTGACAGACTAGTTTTCGTCAAAAACAAAATTCAAGGGAAAGGTTGATATTTTCAGAATGATAGCCCGTGAAACATATTTCCGTGGTTGTTAAGTTCATTCAGTTGGTTGAATCAGAGAAAATATTATTTCCTGACCAAAAGTGTGGCGTAAAATTGAGAATTCCACATAGGGATTTTCGAAATTGGCAAAACCCTCGACAACCCGTCGGGTTTTACTATTTGAAAACCCCTCGGTCATGAAAGTCATGAAAGAGTCGTTAATTACTTGTTCCTACTCATCGGTTTTCTTAATCCCTGTCGGACTATGTACAATACTGTCAACTTGGCAACTGTTCCCTTTTCATATTGCCTGCAAAATTACAATATAAATATAGTATAAAATTGTTGATAGTGTTCGCAAATTCAAACACGCGAAAGATATTCTTAAACACAATATCGTCGTCATTGAAGCGCGTTAAGGGTACTCAAAACATCGTTGCCGTCGTCCATTTTTCGTGTTATATCTGCGGGAAAAGGACAGCTGATTCTGTTATCTCGATCGAAATTCGTCTATACACTTGTCATCATTTCTGACACCTGGTAAACAATGGTACAAGTGCGTGACGAAAATATGTCAACATCCGATGTCGCGACATCACTGGGAAACGTGTACCCACATAAACTTCTAAAATAAAGATTCCGATAAAAAAATAACCTGACCCACAGGAAGACACGGCGATGTGACCATAAGGCCTCCATAATCATATGAAGCGTCTGTGAGGTATGCTGGTGTGTTTTGTGTTCTGACCTTACATCAGTTCTCGAGCTCGCACGGGGTCGTTATGAGTTTTACTTTAGAGCGAATGACGCTCTGTCGACCCATTTCACGAAACAGTGATTTGTGCAAATATGAGCCTGTAGGTAGTCACTTTTATCTGTATAATTTCAATAAAAAATCACATTCCTATGAAAATGCATGCGTGGGTACACGCGAGAACGGTTTACTAGGTGATTGCCTCTAGTAACTTATACCTGACATGTAAATGAACTGTGCGCTAACGGGCACTGGGATGATATCCATACCATATTGTACATGAACGATAAATTGACAGATTTGATTACATAATTTTGATTAACTGCATCATTGTTATTTAGATATGTAAAACATGATTTCAGGTTAATGCTGTTATTGTGCAAATTCGATTCCAATATAATGGAAGACAACGCTTACCTGTATCAAAAAGATTGTTAAAATTTAATGTAATTATTTTAATCAATCGATTCCGTATGATTAGTTCAATTTTTCACTCTTTATGTATAAAACAAGCAGTGTGTCATCCTATGAGCCTGTAGGTAGTCACTTTTATCTGTATAATTTCAATAAAAAATCACACTGTTTAGCGTGATTTATATATTTTGGGAAAAATAAATATTTGTAGGGTTAATTGAATAGAATTTTTGTAAAATAAAATTCACCTCTACATAGTTCCATAAACACTATGTGAAAATTTCAACGACTTTTGAAGGTAATTGCTGGTGTTTAGCCTCCTTTACCACTCTTTAATTATAATTTCCATTTAAAATATTCAGCAAATTACGACCAAGCATAACTATCTGCTAAGTAAAAAACATCGATATCAAACAATACTTTTATTTTTAATGCTATTGAATTACTGGACTATTTGACCGGAGTTCAGCTTTTTATGATTTTTTTTCAGAAATCCTATTTTTCAAAATCTGATTGTTGTCGTACAAGAACAGGAAGCTAATTCTTTATACATTACCGCTACTGCATTAACAACCAATGAGCAACGACCAAATACTTAAAGTTTCTACCACAATCAATGAGCAACGACCAAACACTTACAGCTTCTACCACAATCAATGAGCAACGACCAAATACTTACAGCTTCTACCACAATCAATGAGCAACGACCAAATACTTACAGCTGCTACCACAATCAATGAGCAACGACAAATACTTACAGCTTCTACCACAATCAATGAGCAACGACCAAATACGTACAGCTTCTACCACAATCAATGAGCAACGACCAAACACTTACAGCTTCTACCACAATCAATGAGCAACGACCAAATACTTACAGCTTCTACCACAATCAATGAGCAACGACCAAATACTTACAGCTTCTACCACAATCAATGAGCAACGACCAAATACTTACAGCTTCTACCACAATCAACGAGCAACGACAAATACTTACGGCTTCTACCACAATCAATGAGCAACGACCAAATACTAACAGCTTCTACCACAATCAATGAGCAACGACCAAACACTTACAGCTTCTACCACAATCAATGAGCAACGACCAAATACGTACAGCTTCTACCACAATCAATGAGCAACGACCAAACACTTACAGCTTCTACCACAATCAATGAGCAACGACCAAATACTAACAGCTTCTACCACAATCAATGAGCAACGACCAAATACTAACAGCTTCTACCACAATCAATGAGCAACGACCAAATACTAACAGCTTCTACCACAATCAATGAGCAACGACCAAACACTTCCAGCTTCTACCACAATCAATGAGAAACGACCAAATACGTACAGCTTCTACCACAATCAACGAGCAACGACAAATACTTACAGCTTCTACCACAATCAACGAGCAACGACAAATACTTACGGCTTCTACCACAATCAACGAGCAACGACCAAATACTTACAGCTTCTACCACAATCAATGAGCAACGACAAATACTTACAGCTTCTACCACAATCAACGAGCAACGACAAATACTTACGGCTTCTACCACAATCAATGAGCAACGACCAAATACTTACAGCTTCTACCACAATCAATGAGCAACGACCAAATACGTACAGCTTCTACCACAATCAATGAGCAACGACCAAATACTTACAGCTTCTACCACAATCAACGAGCAACGACAAATACTTACGGCTTCTACCACAATCAATGAGCAACGACCAAATACTAACAGCTTCTACCACAATCAATGAGCAACGACCAAACACTTCCAGCTTCTACCACAATCAATGAGCAACGACCAAATACGTACAACTTCTACCACAATCAATGAGCAACGACCAAATACTTACAGCTTCTACCACAATCAACGAGCAACGACCAAATACTTACAGCTTCTACCACAAACAATGAGCAACGACCAAATACGTACAGCTTCTACCACAATCAATGAGCAACGACCAAAAACTTACAGCTTCTACCACAATCAATGAGCAACGACCAAATATTTACAGCTTCTACCACAATCAATGAGCAACGACCAAATAGTTACAGCTTCTACCACAAACAATGAGCAACGACCAAATACGTACAGCTTCTACCACAATCAATGAGCAACGACCAAAAACTTACAGGTTCTACCACAATCAATGAGCAACGACCAAATACTAACAGCTTCTACCACAATCACTGAGCAACGACCAAATAATTACAGCTTCTATCACTGTGTTCCATTCTCTAGTGTCTCATTTGTACATGTAGTTACTCACAAAGTCCCACGCAGGGCTAGTGAGCCATTTAAAAGATTCGTTCAAATTACCCGATACATTTTTTGTTTTGCCTTTATAAAACTGGTAGAAGGCAATTGCCAATCTTATGTTCATTCTCAAGTAAATACGTAAATGTCACGATTGTAAGACTTTAGTATGGCGTAAACTGGTCTCTTAAAGTACACCCGATCACTCTAAATTATTCTATACGTGGGGCGTTTTATATCCTCCAATAAGATTATGAAAGACTTGATGTACTGATATGTGATTTATGATGATCGCTGTGGTCGTTGTACTTGAATTTAACTATCTTTATAAACTCCCGAATGTAATGGGAAATAAGAAATCGAAAACGAACCACGTAGCACTCGAACAGTCGACGATCTTGTGACAAATGAATATGATTTTGACGACATTAAAGACTGATGAAATATACAATAGGGATGAGGTACTGATGTTATTATCCTCTTGGCAAAAGATGTGGTGTTCGTAATCGTACATCAAAGATATAAGATTGAAGTTTGAGAAAGACAAATAGCGGATATATATCCACAATTTGAACATAAAGAGCTCGTCGTGAGACTTTTATGTGTTGGAAAATAGAGTAATTTGTCTTTGCTTATCGTCCCCCAATAGCGTGTCCCGATTGTTGCAGAATCAAGGACATAAGACCCGTACGACGTTTCACAGATGCACATTGACATTTTGAAATGGCAAATAAACAAAAATGATTAGTTCTACATTTTCTATTTTTTATAAGACAACTTGGTTAGCCATGGTCTCCAGAGGGTCCAGAGTTCCATGCGGGTGCATGAGCATGTCGTGAAACTGAATTACGTTGAAACATTTAATACGTTTTGGCATTCAAACGAACAAAGTGGCACTTTATAGCAAGTTTAATGCATACATACAAAAATGTACCAGTAAAAATGCATCTAAAACTTTTTAATCTTTTATATTTTACATAACTGTCTAGATCACAAACTATTAATGCCAAATCCAAGATTGCCGCCTGTCGGCCATATTGTATTTCAGATAAGCTAAAAACTAGACAATACACAACTACGGACCAAGAGAAACCTGCAAATAAAATTTAAGAAGGATCCATCAAGTACATTGTACTTATTAAGAAATAGCGATCAGAAACTATTTATGCAAAAATCCAAGATGGCATCCTGTTTGCCATATTCTTTATTTCATAATCAGCTTAAACACTTGCACAATGCACAACAAGGGTCCAATAGGAACATGCATATGAAATTTGAGAAGGATTACTGTAAACGTACATATTTTCGCGGTAATCTTATTTTAGCGCTTTTCGCGTTGACAGTTTTGCGCTAAAATATGATTACGCTAATGGGAGTTTTAATATACTGCTTATATAGCTATTTTCACTGATGCGCGAATTTATCATTGCGCTAATATGACAAACACTAAAAATGCGCTAAAATTTGATTGCGCCAAATTAAGTACGTTTACAGTAACCCAATATTTAAAATAAAAATGGTGATCAGAATATATAACTATCAAAATCAAAGATGGCCGACTGTCGGCCATTTTGATTTTTATATCAGCTCGAAACCTTGACAATTCACAACTACGGACGCAGATGATTAGAATTACCCACAATTTGATGATTGTGGGCTTTAAACCGCCTATTACCTAGCTCATTAAATAGAAGTATGGTCCAGTTTAAGGCATGCTCCAACTAAACATTTAGTTTGTCACCAGAAACCGGATGGACTACAGTTTTGCCTTGTGTCTGTCCGTCTTTTCCATCCTTCCGATATCTATCAGAGCTTTATCTTCGCAATCCTATTAACACGCAGCTTCTAATTCGCACTCCGTTACATAAGGATCTTACAACACCCCATAAAAGGTCGTGTTTCCTTTTTTTGAGCTGATCCGTAACACAATCTGGCTTTTAGGCAGCCAACTTGGATTTCAGCTCAATCTTCTGGAGTATTCTTATATTTCATTTGTATACTAGTGTGGGGAAACGCACGTTCGGTTTTTCTAATATAACATTTTTTAACATGTGAATGAAATTTAATTGATTTGACAATGAGCTACCTCCGTGCAGTGGAAAATATTCCAAAATTTAGCCGACCGTGACCCCGCTCGACGCTGCATGCGTTCAGAAGATTGTTCAAGAAATCTTGCATCCGGGCGGTGTATTCCTGCACCATGTGTACTGGTAAATCATTACAAATCGAACAATGGAACAGTGTAGATCACTTTTCGAAGCGATTGTAGAGCGAAATGTTGCGACTGAGTGAAGTTGAAAGGGGTAGAGCCATTGCTACGATTATCCGGGGTCAATCGCAACATCATATAGCCTAGCAATAGGTTGTACACGAGACATTGATATCCCGTTGAGTTTGGCGTCTCCGAGACACAGGGGAATGGGGGGTGGTGACCGTCCTTGGAGCGGACAAACGCGCGTTACGTCGCGACGTCAATATAGAGGCAAACGTTTATCGCACCTCCGTAACCGATTTCAGACGGCGACGGAAATAGCACGCCAAGTTGATGGCACTCATGATCGGCCGGTGTGCCCACGAACGGTTAGGAATAGGCTGCGGGAGTTTCATTTAAGACCACGACGTCACTATGTTGGTCCGCCACCTACGCAGAGGCGACGCCACCATTGAATGCATTGGCTGCTTGCACATGCACCTTATCGGTTTCGTTTGGCCCATTGTAGACTCGATATGTTCAGTGATGAGTCTTGTTTCCCGCTTTACAGGTAAGATGTAAGACGTGTCAATATACGTCGTGGTGAGCAATGTTCTGACGCTTGGTTTGAGACAGGAAATGGTGTAGGCCAGGGTACAATTTTAAATGCTATTCACACAAACGCCGTCTATGATAGGACAACAAAAATTATCAAAATGTATTCAGTAATGATCAATTAATCGAGAAACCCAAACAATTAACTAATCATAAATAAATCATGCAACATAACTATCGGAAATAAACTTTTTTCCGCTGTATATTTTATGTAAACAGTTTCAGGAATGAATACTAGCTATTAAGTTGCCGTAAACGTTGGGGCTACTTTGAAGTTTGTTTTATGACGCAAAGCTTGTGCACTTTTGGCAAAATAATTGTTTGTGTTACGTATATATCATGTACCGATTTCGTTGAACTAATTATTGTAAAGACTGTATATTCCTTCCTTAATTACGGGCCTAATTCGCCATAATATAAAACGTCAGAGGAAAATTGTTTTATACGTTTATTCGTGAATGGTTGTAATGTTGATTTTAACCTGAGTATTTTGAGTGGTTGGAGTGCATATTTAATGATATCATGCTGGTGTGCTATTTCTCATTTAGCATTAAACCATCTTGAAAGACATCTTTCTTCTCATCTTTTTTCTGAAATGTTCAACCCACTCCATTCCTCAGAAAGAATATTAATTTTATCCTATAACACGTATATGTTTTATGACCTACCAAGGCGTTCACGTCAGATCAAGTCAAAAACAAATTATTGAATCATGTAGCCATAAAGCATTAACGTTTTAATTGACCAGACAAACTTGGTTAATCCATTTTGTGTTTATTACTATGATCATTATATTAACACATGCAAAACATATTATTTTTGTTGACAGATGAAATTAATGTAATGAATCTTATATGGCTAGATATTAAATCAAAACTTTGTGTGTAAAAACGTGTTTTGGAGAGAGATTAATGTTTGTAGTCGGTGTAGACAACTACACGATCCCCTTCTTGAGAATGATATGGCCATATAGTGTTGTCTCCCTGCAAAATACAAAACAGAACGATCAGAATATAGTTTGAGTTTTATTACCCAATATGACATATTTTCAATAGACAAGTTTAAATACAATGTTTAAGCTATCAAAATATATACACTACTATAAAACCATACCATAATAAATGACTTTAGTCGCTGTAAACATTTTCAAGAAGTTCATGCAAAAACACCATATATGGTTATATAATCCATCTATGTCTTAACCCGTGAATTTATAGAAGGAAGTCATATTCGATCTGTTCAATATTCAATATTCAAGCTTTACTCGAATTAACTGCACGTCAAATATATACAGTCAGTTTTGTGATGGGTGATGCATGCAAGGTTTTAAAGCGACTATTGTCGTAAATTTTTCATTCAGGAGGTTGACACTGACTAATGATAAATGTTTTTTCTCCGATTAAGTATATAATTCTATAATACCAATAATGAAAAACAACCATACTCCATACCAGTCATCTTTACTACAAAAGAACGAAGCACGCTTCGTCAATGTATTTTGTTCACTCGTGTGTGGCATGTTATAAAGGGTAATATTTGTGGCAGGTTTTCTGCAAATGGCACTTGATATGATTATGCTGTTTTTGAACAGTGAATTAAAAGACAGCTGAGTCTGTTTCATTATACCTTTTGATTAAGTAAACGGACTTGAAATCCTATTATTAGAGGACACTTTCTGATAATGAATCCCGGATTAGTACAAAAGCTACATTCTGTCTTTAAATTCTACTGTCTTGTACCTCTAGGTCAGTTTGATGTTGTTGGTTTTTTTTGCATTTTCTATTGTTGGTTATTTTAATATTAATATACCTACAACTGAATCAAAGCAGTGGCCTAAGACCTGCGGTATACAGAGCCATTATCCAAAATGGTTTAATCAAATAAAATCTCCCATTGTCTCCCCTTATACTTAACAAATGAATTTACTTTGTGCCGTTTTTATTCAATTAAACCTATCAATTATTTTTGCGTTTAGCAGTGATAATGAGGTTCCTTGTAGCTTTGATGCAAGCAGATTGCGATAAGTGATGGACATACGGTGCATAATTCATATTCCTTGCAACTGTTTTGCCTATATACCCATTGCCTTTAGTGTCATATCATCAATTGTATCAAATGCTATTAATGCAAATGTTCTGAAAACTAAGATGTTCTTCAATTTTTAATGCCATGACGTCACAATACTTAAAGGTTGTGGCGTCATTAAATTTCAACTGGATTTTTATGTCAGAAAAAGGAAAGAATCATCGTACTCCTAGGTCTAAAAGACAGCCAAAATGGTGACTATTTGTCCTATTGCTATTTAGCTCCATGTGTATGAATTTGTGATATTTGAGCGGCGTTTTTATATTTAAATTCCAGAATAAATCACTTGTTCATGCTGTTGACTTTCGAATGGACTTTAAAGAGTTATTGGAAGCCAGGCACGAGTAAAAGAGTAAAAAGGTTATTGTGTGAGTGGCCAAGAGGCTGCAATTACATGACCCTTTGAAGTTATGTAGTTAGGGCTACCACTTAACGGAATCTTGCTACTACAGAGAATTAGTGTCTGACTTTAAATCTGACTAAACGTGTCAGCTGGTAATGCTCAGATGAATTCAACATCGCGTTTATAAATTCATCAAAATCGACATGGAAATGTAGCCAGAAGCTCGTTAGAAAGAAATATTTGACTCATTTTATGTAATTCTCAAATGTAATAAGAATTCATGCAAACTTTTTAAGCATTGAACTGTTACCATGATGCAGTCGATATGATTACAATTTGGGTGACAGATAAATAGAATCCTTTAGGGCGACATGATTATCTGTCACCCAAATTGTATTCATATCGACTATATACTACATTTGGTAACAGTTCAATGCTTATATTTACATTTCCGATATTTTTTTAAAAATATGTCTGTATCTATTCCTTTAGGATATAGTCGGTAAACTTTCTCCATCTATCCATGTGTGTTTCTTTACTGGAATAATCCGACGTAAATCAATATCATTTGAGCTATTGACTCAAACCCATTATTCATGTTATCTGAGGCGGAGTGGAAAGCGTTGACATAACGAAGTCTAACATGGCGTCAGAAATGACCTCACAATGGCCTGATTAAAATCAGTGTCATCTAAGCGATTGATTCAAAGCCACCATACATGTTATCTGAGGCGAAGTGCAAGGCTTTGATATAACATAGTCCAACATGGCGTCATGTGATGTGGATTGAAAATTGTAGTATACAGTGTGATATACTACAATTTGGTTTAGTAATGATATGTAGGCAAAGGCAACACAAAATGTAAATATATGTAAAGATGAGTGTAGACGGAAACGTATCGATTCTTACCCTGTGTGTACGATGGCATATGCTTTTTTACACCGTTCGTAAAAATCTGTACGCTCCATGGTTTCAATACCCACCTGAAAAAAAATGTAATATAATTTTATTATTTTCAAATCCATATGAAAAACTTTTTTATCGTTATTCTCCATAGAGAAGATTAATTGGGTTTGACTTTACATACCAATACGTAGATACAATGTAAATTCGATCAGCAGACTCTATCATCTTCTATCCTGAGAGACAATCTGACTACAATTCCTATCCTTATTCTCATTCCTTTGCATGCGGATCTAGCAACATCCCAGGTAGTTATATTCTGGTGAACTTTTGTATTCGCCAATTAAATTACCGCCTTCAGAATTATAGTGGGCGAAAAAGCTTGCATAATCCTATTTGTCCGAATATAGATGTTGTGACGAAATGACTTGCTGCCGGTGCAAACGTCAATTGTCTTCAATTAGACAATTCTACTAGAGTGTGAAGTAAAGAGGCGACAAACGTCACCAAACATGACTTCTTATGAAATGTCAGATCCTTATGACACGGAGTGAGATTATGTGAGATCAGTGTAATTATGACTATTTGGGTGTTCTGCTGGGGGCTTTCGGCAGTATACTTCAGTATGGAAGCACTATAAAGTTGGCCTCAGTTCCGAACTACCGCAAGAAGGCTTACACAACCATACCACACCTCCCAAATACACAGACATTCAACACATTGCATACACCGTGAGGCTAAGGACCTAAGCTGGTGATAAGATGTAAAAAAATAAACAAAACCAACTACTTTGTCACGTTATACTGACACCAGATTCAGATTCAGAAACAGTCGCAAAACACTTTTCACTTATTGGTCTATCCATAGTAACGTTTTCAGGTCAAATTCAAAGATATACTTTCAAGCTTTTCGTCTGGTCCGCTAAAATCTTACAAAGGAGTAGATTCACGAATAGCCCTTTTTGGCCCTGTTTTTATGAAATTTTCAAAAACATTTTAGAACAAAATAACTAGTATAAATTTCTTTGAATATATATAAGATACAATATTCTTAAATATTTCTTGTTTTAGAAAGTGTATTTTCTTTTTGCGCATGTCATTAATCACCATGGTTACGCATTTTGACTTGAATTCACAACAAATTTCAAGATATTTTACTAAAATTAACATTGGCACCATGCTTCGCCCACAAAAAAAAATATTGCAAAAGAAAGAATAAACATTTTGCAATTCATTCATATAATTTGTTTTTTGGGCGAGGTATGGTGCCATATGATAATTCGTAAATGTTTGCAAGTTTCAGGTTGAAAAACGTCCATTTTCCGGTCGGTAAACCTGCCATGTCAGCTTCGAAATGGACACTTGCGACAGGGAAAAAATTATATTAATTTTTTTTAACCAAAATTGTATAAATCAAAGTTTTATTAAGACCTAGAATCTAAATGTTAATTGTTCTGTTATTTTTTGCTAATTTTTGCGGGATCATTTTTTTTCGAGTGCGGCAGTATAATAGATCTTAGATCTAAGCTTAGGCCTACTGTAGTGCGCTGTTCACAACATTGCATATTTACAAGCGCTAAGTTATACTGTAGTTTGCCTTTGACGTAAATCTCCTAGTATGATGGTTCAAAACGGATAAAGAAGATGAAGAAGAGTCACCATAGTTGATATTTACGACAAGGTTGGAGTCGTAATCATTCACAGGTAAGAACCCAATATCCTCTTGGCCTATCGATCCGTCATCTGTCAAAGAAAGATGGACAACTCGTCCCGAAATGTGACTTTTGTTTATGGTCATGGTACACGTGTTTATATCGAATATTGTTTATGTCTAATGAAGGTTACATATTGTTATACTCTTCAAAGTAATATACATTTACTTGATATGCAAAAATAGGCTGTAAAGTTTGATAAAACATCTGTTTATTCTAGCGATACCGAAGGCCGAATATGACACTTGACGTGACATAGCGAGTCTGTGATCGTACTCATTACTTTTGTTTAGCGCAATTCTTCCATTATATTTTCATTGACAGTTCTTTATTATTACATTTCCAACTGTTGAGAATTATTTTGATGAAAATAAATCGGGGGATAAGCACAAAAACAAGCGATACATTGCGAGGGGCAATTTAATCAGGAGTATGTAAAAGTTTTTGCAAATATTACGTAATGATGTACCTTGGTGTAGCGGTTAACGCATTAGACTTTCATGCGCATGGTCCCGAGATCGATTCTCGGTTGAGGCAGTGTGCTGTTTTTTTCTTTTATTTTCTCCCTTATCGAAACATATTTCCTTCAGAATATGCATACAATGTACAATCAACAAATATATTTTTTTATGCAATTTTAAACAACATCTTTATCAGACGTTAATTTCGTAATATTTTTTCTTTAGTTCGAATACCATTGCGATGGCCTTCAGGTGTATCTTAGATAGAAAACTTAATCAAGAACTGAATGCAATGAGTATTAATTAATAGACTCATCTAGTGTCTTGGTCACAATATAATAGCATGTATTTAAAACAAGTTAATGGTGATACACTTATTCCTAAAGAATCAGCGAACACTATAATGTTAATATCAAGACACTTTCCTGGGTATTTTTTTATACATTTTTTTCTGCAGAATGCCTGGTGCCATCCCAAGACGATTCCAATGTGTCTTATGTTCAAAACGGACAAAGCCGCAGGAGAGGCGTAATGTCACAAAGGAACTTAGGAAATTTTTGAAGAAATCATTTCTAATCAACAGTGCAGACAACGACATCATTTGTAATACATGTAGACACAGATATAAAGAGAATAGGCGTCCGAAAACAACACCAGTTGAGGGCAACACAGACAACGTTTATCCTCCAACACAGAAAAAGTATCTGCCATCAAGTCCGCCTTCAATTAATCTGCCAATCCAGTCAACATCTAAGTCGCATGCATATTGTTCATTCTGCAAGCGACCCGGGCCAAAATTAATAGTTGTTCCATCTCAGTGCCGGACATCAGTCTTCGTTCGCCACAACATCCTGATACCAGCAGGCACCAGATGTTGCCCAGGTCATCTCAAAGATGGTGTTCTTGAATTGGATTCCATAAAGAATTTGAAGACAACTGATCATGCTTTTCTTAACCGGACAGCAGTATTGGATATGTTACAGCGAATGCGAGCTATATGCCAGAAACACCAGCATACACGTCTAGACTTTGATGACGACCACTCATTATCAGAAGCTGATTATACCTCGCTTACTGGATTTGACAAAGAGAACTTTAAAGACATCTGTGGTACTGTGAAAGATGATATTAGAAACACTCCTGCAAGGAGTCAGCGAACAACAGTAGCAGTATTCCTATGTAAGATGAAATCCGGAATGTCAAACAAGTTTTTGGCAACTCTCTTTAATGTTTCAAAGGCAAGTATTCGTCGGGCCATATCAACTGTAAGGAAAGCATTGATGAAAAAGTTTGTCCCTGATAATCTAGGGTTTGGTCATGTCTCGCGCGAGGAGGTCATTAAGAATCATACACGGCCACTTGCACAGACTTTGTTTGGAACTGTTGGACAGCAAGAAGTTATACTTGTGCTAGATGGCACATATATATTTATTGATAAAAGCAACAACTTCCATTTCCAGCGACGGTCTTACAGTATGCATAAAGGGAGGCCCCTAGTGAAACCAATGGTAATCGTCACAACAAGTGGTTATTTCATTTCCATTTTAGGACCATACTTGGCTGATTCAAAGAACAATGATGCGTCAATTTTGAACCACATTCTTAAGACCAATGTTGAAGACATCCGGTCTTGGATAAAGGAGGATGACATTTTCATTGTGGACAGGGGATTTAGGGATTCCATTTCACTTCTGGAGGACCTGGGAATCAACGCAGAAATGCCACGTTTTCTGGTGAAGGGACAGAAACAGATGTCAACTGAGGATGCGAACATGAGCAGATTGGTCACAAAGGTGAGTTACTGTCTATATGAATTCACTGCGAACTCTTTATTGCCATATCAGTCTTCTATGATTATCAAAAACTTCTTATAAAAACAATAAAAAAAACCAACATTTTCTTTGATATAATGTAATTCCAGGAATGAACTGACATTTAAAAACAGTATAATGTAGAAAATAAACCTTAAAGGATAGGTACGTACCCTGTTTCTTCCAATTTAATTATATATATATATATCTCATAGAACAAGTATAATTATATATATATGCATCATAGAATATAAAGTGTTTGCTTTGCTTTATTTGATGGACGTCATTCAGATAAAATACAATGTATATCTTGTAGGTGAGATGGGTTGTGGAGTCCTCCAATGCAAGGATTAAAAGTTGGAAATACTTGGATCACACCCTTCCTACGAACCAGGTGCCTTATATCGGGGACTACATCAAGATTGTGTGTGCAATATCCAACAAATATTTCCGACCACTAAGCTCATGTGACGATCCAGATAAAGAGGAACTTGAGGGAGCCAAGATGTTGTATCTATCTCGACAAGTAAACAGCTTGAAGCTCTTTGTCGAAGAGAACGATTTGGCGAGAAAGTCTGCCTGTTGGCAAGCATCAGATGAGAGTGACTTGAATGACTTCCCTGTGTTAGATGAGGACCAGCTTCGGAATATCACGTGTGGTACGTACCAGCTAAAACTTAGTTCCAGTTACATACAAGAACACATTGACGGGGAGAGTGATATATACATTCACAAGGAAGATCGTGGTTTTATTCGTGTGAAAATACAGAGTCGCCATACCTCATCAAAGAAGTACTTGCTGTGGATAAAGTACAATGATGTGAACATAGAATCATGGTACTGTAAATGCCGTGCAGGCGCGAGAGTAGTCGGTGTTTGCTCGCACATCGCTGCCATTTTGTGGTATCTTGGAAAAGCTCGGTATTCAGACTGCCGGTCGCATGGTGTTTGTGATTGGGGGAAAAGTGTTCTTGATGCGCAATCCATTCCAGAGGTTGTTGATGGGTCTGATAGTGATAGTTGTGCAAGTGGTATCGAAGAATGACTTCTGTCCTAGTACTATATGATAAAGAGTGCATGTAATAATGTTTTCGCATAAACACTTCAGACAGAATCATATGTTTATACTTTGCCTGAATATAAGTATTAAACGTTGTTAATGATTTATCCATGAACATCATTTTCTTTAAATTTCCAGACAGCCTTTTAAATGATCATTGTACATTAAGTGCGCACACAATATCAGACGCCAGCTTTTTTCAAATATAAATGTGTAAGCCTCAATAAAAATTAATATGAGCGGACATGTATAACGAGAAAAAACTGTTTGCATGAATTTATTGTCCTGCATGGACTCCATCTTTCCTTTCAAACCCTTGTGATTTTTTATGCCCCCCCCCCCCCCCGCAATGAATATGAGGGGGAGCATATAGTGCTATCCATGTCTGTCCTGTCGCATGCAACTACATTTAACATATCTAAATAACTGCCAATGTGATTTTCACCAAGCCTTGCATATATAATAAGCATGATTTATAATTGTGCAGTTTTCCCTTTTTTCTGTATCAAGCATCTTAGATGGCCACGACGTCCTCTTGATTGGCTGAAAACAGATCCTGTGATAACTTTTGTTCTGTCATATGGGTTCCAATGAAACTTGATGGGATAGATGATAATATGACAGCACTGATAATTAACAATGAAAAAACATGGTTACGATTCAAGGTGGCTGCCAAATAGAGACTTTTGATTGGTTGAAATTTATATTTTGCCCGATTCAAATGAAATATGGTATGTACATTTTGTATACTATATATAGTCTGTCAATACAAAGACAGTGGCGTATATATTTTTGTGAAAAAACAAAATGGCAGCCATATCTTTGCCTTTTTTAAGGTCGAAATTAAAATATTGTCAAAGTTTTTGGAAAACTAATTTCATGTGGTGGCAGGGTCTTTTTAGCTGGCACATATTTCTATTTTATTTTTTTAATCTGATATGACTAACATTTTATCATTGTATGTATTGTGTCTGTGTTTATCAGATATGAGTCTATGTTTATCAGATCTGTTTACCATTTTAGTTTAAATATGTTGCGTATCGTTGTAAATTCACTTAGAATCTGACTGTTATTTTTACAAATTGTTATCAATGCCATTTGTTTAAATGACGTATAGTTTACTATGTGTCTTGCATCTAAATACTATATTTGGTTGATAATAATGTCCCATATAATAAATTTGTTATTGCTGAACCACACGTTTTCTTGTGTTCGGAGTTTGTCTTCTGGTATGCACATTTTGAAGTTGCAAGTAAACATATGTCACCCGACAAGTGGCGGATTAACAACACCATGCATGCCTGATGTATCGCTTATGAAGTAACATTGAAATTATAGGCATCGATACCTTTCCTAACTTTGATATTATAATAGAACTTTTCAAATTTACATTTAATAAAATATCTTATACCAAATTTTGACATCTGCAATAGTGTTGCTATGGTATAAATATGGTTGCTATGGACATTACTCGCATTCACATTACAATATCAAGTTATTTTGGTATTCCAATAATAACGCATTTTAATGTAAGCTATCAAAACCACATTTAAAGGATAAAACCTATATCAACATGAAATGAAATATGAAAGAAAAAGGAATCATGCATTTCCCTTGCAAAAAATACCTTACGTTGCTAAGGCCGTTGCTAAGGAATGCAAAGCCCCATTTATAAAAAACTTTTGTTTTTTTTATACTTTCATTCATGCATGTATGTGGTATAAAAATTAAAAATATTCAAGACAGGGCCAAAAATGGCCCTTTGTGAATCTACTCCTTTATGTAGATTTATGTAAAGACCGTAAATATAAACTATTATTTAATACATATGATAGGCAACCGTAACCTTATTCCTGCTTTAATGTCCTTGTTGTCTCAAAAGGCTATAGATATAAAGGGGAAAAGAAATTTACACGGAAAGATCAAGTAGACCATAACGTCATATTAGCATCATGATCAAATGCCATGACCTAAGAATTGACCAATAAGTCGTAATCGACGTCATATTTCCAAGGATTAAGGCATACTACAGCAGAAATGGGGGAAATCAATTCGCAATAAAAGCAGGACGCATCATCACATTTTCTTTACAAAACCGTAAATCAAATATGCACTAAGGCCTACTCAACGTCAATATAGTGTAACTTATCTTTTAAGCATCCACGTATGTGTATGGTGACCGCCTGTACCAAATACATGCATTCATATTGCATACACCAGGTGACCGTCCTTAAATGACCTTCGATAATGCTAGGACCGCTGTCAATACATGTCCTTACATCGAATACACTAGGTGGTCGTCCTTAAATGACCTTAGGTAATGTTAGGACCGCTGTCAATACATGTCCTTACATCGAATACACTAGGTGGTCGTCCTTAAATGACCTTAGGTAATGTTAGGACCGCTGTCAATACATGTCCTTACATCGAATACACTAGGTGGTCGTCCTTAAATGACCTTAGGTAATGTTAGGACCGCTGTCAATACATGTCCTTACATCGAATACACCAGGTGACCGTCCTTAAATGACCTTAGGTAATGTTAGGACCGCTGTCAATACATGTCCTTACATCGAATACACTAGGTGGTCGTCCTTAAATGACCTTAGGTAATGTTAGGACCGCTGTCAATGCATGTACGTACATCGAATACACTAGGTGCTCGTCCTTAAACGACCTTATAATACTAGGACCACTAAGTATATGCACTCACGTCGCATACATCGTGAGACCGTCCTTAAATGACCTTAAATAATAATAGGGCGTAAAACAAAACAAAGCGAAAGTTACTCAGCTAGGGATAAATCTAACATTTAGTTCTAAGCTGTATTCATTTGACTTGCTCCCTAGGTAGTGTCATGTCGTGTTTGTACAGTAGGAATGGAACACGTGGAGATCAAAATGGTGATTTAGCCTTATTAATTTGTACAAAGTACTTTAAAAAAGGAAGATATAACACTCTTTGTAGATATGCGTTCTACCTTTTGTAATTAAGATGTATTTATCATAAAACGAATACTAATTAATAAATTAAGAGGTGTGACATTAATGTTAGGATTGCTCCGAACCTGGTTCTACTGGCAATTACTGTAACTATACATTGGATCTTTTGCAATTACACTGTACTGAATTTTGTTTTTAAGATACTCTGTAGAAATTTGAGGAAAACTAATGAAAATCAAATAAACTTACAGACACTTACACACGATAGTAATCCTGATACTCGCTTTTTGGATAGCGTTGGATGGATACACATTATTTGGATTAAATCAGAGCTAAAAGTTTGTTTGGCACCAATTACGACTTCCGGCAAAGCAAACAACTCGACGACTGAAGGGTTCGAGAGACAAAATTCAGGAAAGCAGACTTATTATTCGAGCGATAATCCAAGTTGATTATATATGTGTGAATGTCACTGTTTGAACAAACAACGTCCCTTGTCAACAAACATAGCAGATATACTAGAGAAGATATGTGTTAGAAAAACTCGATATGATATCAATAGTTAAATAAAATTGGCGCAAAACAAATGTTCAGCTCTGACGTAATCTAAATAACGAGCATTATGAATACCCTCTTGTAACAGCATTTTCCTCGGTTTCAAAAATACAACAGAGCGAAATATGTCCAACCCTTGCCATACATTTGGCTACCACTGTTACTGTTGTTTATCACTATCCAAACGGTTGAATTAGAGTAGTGTGTTCGTGATTTGAGGGTTAACATAGCTTCTTATATGGTTTTTAAAGTGAGCTTGGAATAACTCTTGTTCAAGATCTGCATAGACTTAAAACTTTAAGCGCTGACACTCCCGGAACACCTGGTCTTTTATCAAGAACCCATATAGATTTTTTTTGTTTATATGTTGTCCCTGCTTTGATATATTTTGAATTTATATTGTTGGCGCTGATTTTTGTATCAGTTCCGTTAGGAGTTTTACCAAAACAAACCCCACTAAAATCAGACACATCAGTATCTGCTTTAAATGCAAAGGCTTCATGACTAGGTACGAAACCTGGCCCATTCGTGCCAAGGTTTTCATTAAAAAGACATAAGCGTTATCAAAAGGGAGGACGCAATGACCAGGAAAAACGCCTTGTTTTACACACTATGAGTTATTATATTGTCCCCTCAACCTCGGTTGTAGTATTTAATCTGATCCATTTCCATAAAGATCCCTTTCCAGATTTAACAAAAAATAAGAAAATTAAAACTGGTGAAAATCATGCGCCATACGTTATTTGTAGCCGTTACTAAAGTATTAAATTTTAGGAGAAATAATTGATGTATTCGGCAATTATACGCATATTATTACAGTTGTAAATCAATTTTATTATTTCCGATGCATGGTAAACGATTTCAATCCTTATACCAGTTTTCGATTATGTGAAAGATAGCGGCAAATATTTTACAGACAATTAAATTTGATTGCAGTCCAAACTCTATGCTATCAAATTCTTGTGAAACAAAATACATTTTATTATTATATTGAATTTTGATTGTAAACCTGAATCACGAAAAAATGTATTCCAATTGTCGTGGTACATAAATCTAATATAAAATACCCTTTCTTTTGCTTCTAATCTATTTCTCATTAAAGCGTTACTATAACTGTTAACGAACATGCCACATACTCAATATCCAGTTGTTACCAACCTAACAATCGTTGGTCTGATACCAGTCCTATCTTTTGGAGATTTCAAAGGAGCCATAACCGTGTTTAAAGCCTGAAACACTGGACCGTTATGTAACCGCGATATTCGTTTGATGTACATCAAATGGTCGAACTAGTCGTCTTATACCATGTCTCATCAACATTAAGCACACAAGGCCATCAAGTCTTCATATTCCAGGTGTGTAGAGAGCGTAAATGAGCGTAACCCCTGGAAATCGATGATAAAGTCGCCATAGCAACTTTCAATTTTCAAACTTACATTGTTTTTTTACCTTAACGTTTGCTTCTATCTTTTTATATTGCCTTGTTTTTGTCGACTATTTTTATTTTTACCATCGTACCTCTTTTCCTTCGTGCTTGTTGACCAGTGCCCGGAATTTGTCCTTGACCAGACATGGGTAATTCCGCGCCTTATCAACCGGAAGTAGATCCATAAACGCCACCTATAAAGATATGAGAAATATTGGTTATAATGGTTTTCATGACTGTGAGGTATTTAACAACTTATCACCAGAATGACATACAGTGTACTATGTATTGCACGAACATAATAAGCAAATATTCTAAGACAACAATATCACTGTGTACTTCTTAAATTAGCAAATGTTCTATTAATTATGATGATAATGCCTTCGGTTGATGTGTACAGGGGCGTAAAATTGGAACTATCGACAGTGATAAGATTGTTTGTGTTATATTTGGTGCAGGCTACGACAAAAAATACAAAAAATGTTTTGTGCGTGAGGACTTCAAGTGCTTCTTAAAATACAAATTGTCAGATTGATTTTAAACGTTGAAGGCAAGAACCGTCAGATTACGCCAACACGATACAGAATCAAAGGGGCCACATAACGCAATGAGAACCTATGATGATTCATTCTGTTTCGGGATCCTTATAACAGGCAGACGAATTCTTACTGCCTGAAATAACACAAGTGAAACCTTACTTGTGAGTCTGGTTTTGCTCAAATTGCTTTTAAAAGAATTATTCGACCAAACAAGCCAGATAAATCAATTCCAATGATATTTTAATAAAAACAAACACTGGTGCAATACGTTTCCAATGAGATATTAGATGCGCACTATTGCACGTAGGTGAATACACTAAGTAGTTCTTTCGGTAGACATAGAGACGTGCAGGCATCTATACATATATAAAAGTGCTACCTTGATTGATTTTACTATGAGATGACATTGGACTTAATAAATACAAAATAAAACCAATATATTAAATATTGGGAGAGAATAGATGAAATATGTGTGTACGTACAAAATAACAGTTACACCATTTAGTTTGGAATATGTTGTTTTTTTGTTGCGTTTTATTAAATGAACTTTCGTAACCGTCGAAATGACGTCATTGTAATAATTGCCGTGACTTTACATTAATATCAGCACATCACATGCAATCTGTACATACCGGATTTTCCACATAAACGTCTAGCGGGTACAGTTCCAGGATAGCGTCCAACATTGTTGGGCCATCTACACCTTTAATGTAACATAACAAAAGTACAGCGAGATTAGGTAACATGAATCAGTATGGTTTTTTGTCTATTTGGCGCCACTTTATGCAGATCAAAACAATTTATTTTCAATTTTAATTGGTTTATTACATTAAATTACAATGTTATTGATATTATTTTATTAATAATTCAGAGTTCTAAAACCTAGTACGTGACCTGAGCGTATAACCGCAGATTATTCTGAAAATTGACATGAAGACTCCAATATGTAGAACATCAAAATATTGAGATGCTGTAATCTTTAAAAAAAAAGTATTCATGTCTTCCTGCTTGAACCTTACTCGATAAAGGTTGACTTCACTGTCTAATCATAACGTTGGTTATAATCGTCTTGCATGCTTCCAAACCGATGTCGTTACACTCATGACAAAACAAATACGGATGGTATTCATAAAAACCGTTATCCTGATAAAACTCGCATTCCGAGCTTAGACGCGACTTCTTTTTGTTACGGCAATAAATGGATGAAAACAAATCCATTTAATTTAAACCGTAGATGACCTGAAGCGCAACCTTTTCCTGTACGTAAAATGGATTATCGACATAGTATTTTCACACGTGAGGGTTGGGGAATTGAGAAAGAATGCATCTAGCTGCTGTTGCCTACAGCATGGTCAAACAAGTTGGCAACCCTTGCAGAACTGGGGTCTCGCATTGGAGTCCTGGAACGGTCGTTACAGAGTCAATATCATCCGCGTTATCATGATATTGCAACATACCGTCTCCGACACACAAGAAACCCACGCAGAGTCCCGTTCTCAATGACCGTAGGTAGCTATTACCGTTAAAACTGTTAACACCGCAGCAACAAACCGATTATGTCTCACGATTGGATCCATGTACGCAAAAACTGGTTTAAGCATTAAATCTGTGAGACCTGTTTCATAGAATATGGATAGCAGTGTATTCGAAAACACGCCAAAAATATTTTGAGTTAAACTTATAATTTCAAAGTATCGCTTGGAAACAATAGTGATTCTTCACTGGTAAATATTGAAGCAATAGCCACAGCTATTTCTTAGGCAACATTATGTACTGTTGAATAAGATATTTTTGTGGGAGCCATACTTTCATAGTAATGATAGTATCCCGACAAAACACCAATTTGGCAATTTTTGTGTACATGAATTCGTGGATTACGATTGTCCACTCAAAAGGAAAATTGTTAAACAAACACTCTCCTTTCCCTTTGCTTTGGTCGTTAAGTTCTTTATTCCATCTTAAGCATTAATTGACCATCTATCTAGTGTCAATTGCAGCTAATAAATTCAATGTCTGTTCGTCGAACAATTATAAAATCAAATCATACTTCGTACAAATGATGTTTCGGAAGGGAAAGGCAATGAGTTTATTAAACAAAACTTTCTAGGATAAGTGATAGTTAAGTCTACTATGCAATTTTTGTATGTAGTAGAACCAAATCTCACACATAAAAAGTAGAGCAAATGGACCCGAACTTAACGAATCTGGGTAATATGGTGTCGAGAAATATTATTCAAACAATAGAGAACCAAGTTGATATAGCTATAGCTCACTTACCCTCTGCACGTATTTCCCTCGGACCGTTTCTGCATACTGAATTTGTTGGGAACCCTATATCCACGAGCACTGAATAAAAAACATAAAAATCCAAAACAATAGTTAAACATAACAATGAACAATGCAATTGGCGAGAAAATACGATCATATATGTTTCGCCCATTTTGTCCACTGTTCTTTTATATTTAATTCAATAAATACTTTTTTTGCTGAAATTGTGATAGAAACAGGTGACACGACGCGTGGTTGTTAGATATAGTATTTATTTCACTATCGTTAGTTAATTTCTAAAAGTTACAAAATATCCTTACTAAAGCTCGTGTCCATTGTAACTTTTAGAAATTAACTAACGAGAGTGAAATAAATACAATATCCAACAACCACTCGTTGTGTAACCTCTATATCAGCACTGACTGAAACATGAATCACTGTGCTAGCATATCTGGACAACTAACCGGTAAAAAAACACAACGAACCAAAGAGTCACCAAATCAACAAGGAAACGGGAAACTACAGGTTTTAGAGGATTCCAAAATCTACGTTTTGTAAGTCTGTGTAGGTTATCAGCCCCTGATACAATAACTCGATAAAGATAGAATATGTTATTTTAATTAAGGAGGCAGTTACAGAGTGTATTGTTATGGTTAGTTGTTTATAAAGACTGTGAACAGTAGCTGTTTTGGTATGTAGCATATATATGTTTATGTAAGTGTAATATTTTGTAGGGACTAGATCCAAGCTAGGTTAAACAGTTTTTTTTTGAACAACGCAATACTAATGTGTTTGAATATTGCAGGTGGAGTAAATTGCTTATTTACTATATCTAATTTTGCTGACAAATGCTTATGTTGCCGAATCTATATCTCAGATCCATATTTGTTTTTTTTTCATCTGTACAATGTTGACTTGAATCAAATAAGGCAAAAAAAATAAGCATTGTTTTTTCATTAGACGCCATTGGATCCAGAATGTCTAGAAATAAAATTAGAAATTAAAGAAAATTGACAGTCTTGTCGACATCGGATTATCCATCATACTTGGCAGGGACGCAGGCATTATATAAGTATACAGGCTGGTCAGATCATTGCCGTGCTTCGGTCAGGGGACTGACATACGGAACATATTGGAACGTTGTCACTAGGCCTGGTGTAGGTTAGAATATAGATTAAAGTCAACTGTCACAGCGCCCGAGACGGGAGAGAGGGACAGAACTGTTGAGCGTAACCTTTTCTTTATACTAAAATGCCAACTGAAATATTCGTATCTGTCCCCGTTTAACCCTTGTAGCATTTCCGCCAAACGGAAAGGTTACAATTTTCGTTAGTCTTAATCTACCAATTGCCAGATGTTTTGTTGGGTTTTGTTAAGTTCCATTCGAAATATTCTATAAAGTCACACAATGATGAAAGGTGGTTACAGTGTATGACAGACAAAAAATCAACAAGAAATGGAAATCTTTGTCAATCAATATGGATTGTGCTACAAATTCAAATATGTGTTAAGAGACTATTATAGGTAAAACTTGAATGTAAACTCTTTGAATAGATGGTCTCAACATGGTATAACAATACAGTGAACTGCAACAGGGTATACATATACAGTAAACTGTTTTAGAGTGAATGGGGGATGAGAACATGGCGGTCTCTTAAACAAAGAACATTACGTAATACAGGTGGTCCCTTGAGCAGATACGATTGAAGTTTCAAGCCAGCTAAGCCTTTGATGTGACCTTAATGCTCTTTAATAACAAAAACGATGAATGTCTTAAAGGTTATTTTGGAGGGACATAAAATACCGCCTCATGGGAACAAATGTATGGTGATCCAAAATAAATACAACAGCGTGTCACTATTGAGGTGATGGGGTGGCTGTTTTCTACAGTATTTAAATCTCACAGCTAACGTCTATAGTCAGCCACCATTACAATAACAGACTAGTTTACGTCTAAGGCAGGGCAAATGGCGTCGTTCTGAAGCATATAATACAAACAATTACTGGAAATACAGGGTAATGAAGCACCTAGTTAGAATTTAGCTTGCCGATGCAGAAAGCCCAATAAAGTGTTGCTCCTGTGTCCTTTTAGGACTCGACAGTGGTGATTAAGCTCATTAGAATAGAAAGGAACATTATCAGCGTTCCAAAACGTACGTTCGTGCAGTAAACAGGAGATGATATGTTTCTATATAAGCTGGATATAAAAAAAACCTCTAAAATGGATTTTTTGGAAAATATAGATCTGTTTTTTCGAGCATTGCCATGGATATTGTAAACAAGGAGCCGCAAAGCGTGATATTATCCCTTGTATCCTCTTGTTGGTATAAGGAACCACATATGACATCCTTAAAGTTCATCAGTTTATATCTTTATGTGGATGTTCAATTTTAATGTATTTATAAATTGGTATTGGTATTGCCAAGAACTAATTAAGGTGCAGCATATGTGTGTGTTACGTCATCTTCAATGACACACTCTATAAAATCTGGTATAATAAAAGTAGTCACAAGAACTTGACAAAAATGATGCTATTATAATTATGAAGCTGCATTGTTTTAAGGAAAATATGAAACATAATGACAGTTTTATGACCTGAAGAATCATTACTTATCTGAACAAGCTAGGTGGTACATGTACTACGTCTGCAACTGATTCGAATTAGCAGTTGTGCGGATAATTTATACACGCATACATTGTATAATATGTTGGTTACAGAACGTCAGAACAGTTGTGATCAAGTTGAGGATGTATTGTATTAACAAATATTTATGTCATTTAGGTTTATCTACCTTTTACTTTTCAAGCAAACCAAATTTCTTGGAATTCGCTTTAATCATATATAAACATTCAAAACAGTATTTTGCTTGATCTCAAGTGACATATTGCTGCAGAAGTTAAGGACACTAAACACGACCGACTTGTACTAATCAATATACCCTCTCTTCAAAGGGGTCATGAATAAGAGTTTGACCTTTAATCTGATGACTTTGAGCTTATAAGTAATGAGAAACAGTGAGGGATCAATGGCGTCACCTTAGCGTACACCTGTGTTGGGGAGAAACTAATTGTTTCAAGTTATTGCATTTTATCCCATGACCTTTGACCTGACAATTGATAGGGGTCATGGACAAGGAGTGACCAAATCACATATGAAATATCATAATAATCAAGTAAAGGGTTTGTAAGATATTGATAGGAAAAGGCCCACGGACGGACGGACGGACGGACGGACGGACGGACGGCGCCCGATTTAATATCTCACAAACGCGTGTCGCGGGGTTAATAAAAAGGCAACTTTAAAGTATTAGGTTATAAACTGTTTTCAATTATAATGGACACAGAAGGTTAGAATTCCATGTTTTAAATGTATCAAAGAGAGGTAAACTGCTTCTGACGAAGATCAAATCACGTTAGTTCATATTTCAATAGTTGTAATAGGTATATGCCACTACGTTGACTAAGTTTTATACACTATAGTTAACAAGTGGTTAACAAATTGATTACAATTTTAACAATCTTCACCAGACGCAGTAATGCTGTCACTATCGCACAAGTAGAGCCCAAGTCACATTGTGCCGGTATACGTAAAGCCCCAGTCACACTGTGCCGGTATACGTAAAGCCCCAGTCACACTGTGTCGGTATACGTAAAGCCCCAGTCACACTGTGCCGGTATAAGTAAAGCCCCAGTCACACTGTGCCGGTATACGTAAAGCCCCAGTCACACTGTGCCGGTATACACAAAGCCCAAGTCACACTGTGCCGGTATAAGTAAAGCCCCAGTCACACTGTACCGGTATAGGTAAAGCCCCAGTCACACTGTACCGGTATACGTAAAGCCCCAGTCACACTGTGCCGGTATAAGTAAAGATCCAGTCACACTGTGCCGGTATACGTAAAGCCCCAGTCACACTGTGCCGGTATACACAAAGCCCAAGTCACACTGTACCGGTATAAATAAAGCCCCAGTCACACTTTGCCGGTATAAGTAAAGCCCCAGTCACACTGTGCCGGTATCAGTAAAGCCCCAATCACACTGTACCGGTATACGTAAAGCCCCAGTCACACTGTGCCGGTATAAGTAAAGCCCCAGTCACACTGTGCCGGTATAAGTAAAGCCCCAGTCACACTGTGCCGTTATAAGTAAAGCCCCAGTCACACTGTGCCGGTATAAGTAAAGCCCCAGTCACACTGTGCCGGTATAAGTAAAGACCAAGTAACACTGTACCGGTATACGTAAAGCCCCAGTCACACTGTGCCGGTATAGGTAAAGCCCCAGTCACACTTTGCCGGTATAAGTAAAGCCCCAGTCACACTGTGCCGGTAAACGTAAAGCCCCAGTCACATTGTGCCGGTATAGATAAAGGCCCAGTCACACTGTGCCGGTATAAGTAAAGCCCCAGTCACACTGTGCCGGTATATGTAAAGCCCCAGTCACACTGTGCCGGAATACTTAAAGCCCCAGTCACACTGTGTCGGTATAAATAAAGCCCCAGTCACACTGTGCCGGTATAAGTAAAGCCCCAGTCACACTGTGCCGGTATAAGTAAAGCCCCAGTCACACTGTGCCGGTATAAATAAAGCCCCAGTCACACTGTGTCTGTATCAGTAAAGCCCCAGTCACACTGTGCCGGTATAAGTAAAGCCCCAGTCACACTGTGCGGGTATACGTAAAGCCCCAGTCACACTGTGTCGGTATCAGTAAAGCCCCAGTCACACTGTGCCGATATACGTAAAGCCCCAGTCACACTGTGTCGGTATAAGTAAAGCCCCAGTCACGCTGTGCCGGTGTAAGTAAAGCCCCATTCAAAAGCCCCAGTCACACTGTGCCGGTATAAGAAAACCCCAGTAATACTGTGCCGGTATAAGTAAAGTCCCAGTCACTCTGTGCCGGTATAAGTAAAGCCCCAGTCACACTGTACCGGTATAAGTAAAGCCCCAGTCACACTGTACCGGTATAAGTAGAGCCCCAGTCACACTCTGCCGGTATAAGTAAAGCCCCAGTCACACTTTGCCGGTATAAGTAAAGCCCCAGTCACACTGTGCCGGTATACGTAAAGCCCCAGTCAGATTGTGCCGGTATAAATAAAGGCCCAGTCACACTGTGCCGGTATATGTAAAGCCCCAGTCACACTGTGCCGATATACGTAAAGCCCCAGTCACACTGTGTCGGTATAAATAAAGCCCCAGTCACACTGTGTCGGTATAAGTAAAGCCCCAGTCACACTGTGCGGGTATACGTAAAGCCCCAGTCACACTGTGCCGTTATAAGTAAAGCCCCAGTCACTCTGTGCCGGTGTAAGTAAAGCCCCAGTCAAAAGCCCCAGTCACTGATTATTTTTTATTCTTATTGATTTTAAAAAACGCGGATTCACTTAATTGCCTCTCTAAACTATAGCCTCTCAATTACACACGCACTCGTATTGCATGCATCGGGAGGCCGCCCCTAAATGACCTCAGATGTTGATAGGACGTTAAAGGCCCAATATACGTAACTTTCGGCAAAACTTGAAGCGAAAATCAAGCCTAATAACTTATTATATTTATAGATTTAGTCAAGATTAACTGATATCAGCAATATTCAAGATGAATTATTACGCAGTTACCGGTACAGCAACAGTTGAAACACGCTATTTGTAAACACGCGTCCATTTTGAACTGTCTTCTAACTTCGGTTTGTTGTTGAAGTGGGCCTCATCTGAATTATGTTCATTTCTTTGGATTTTTCTGTCAAGAGTTTCTTGTTAGTTACCGATCAGGTTTACTTCGATTTAAACTTATTTTTTGCATGGTTATCAACTTGATTTTTTCAGAATTTTTGAGAATCCCAAAACATTTCCTGAAGTTACGTATATTGGGCATTTAAGAACATTTTTAAAAAAAATCAGAGAATACCAAAGCGACAACAAAACCATAATCCGAACTCAAAATCAATTAAACTAGGGGCAAAGTAGGAACAAAGGAAAGATTTACATGGAGACTCTCGTAAAAGCACAAGAAAATAAGACCAGGTGTTCCGGAAGAGTAAGCGTCTTCTGCTTCATCGACGAAAACACACCAAACTCACCTATCTCATCTCCATGACCCATGGCCGCCAATACATGTAACAGGTCAGGACTCAGAATCTTGGGAATTTTCTTCAGTGGCATTGTGTTGTCTTAGTAACGACAATAGTGTTTCGTCAGGCAACAATTACACGTGCTACTTCTTCAGGTTGGATTAGCCAATGTTAAATGTACCTAAACCAATAAAATAAGCAGTTTACAGATGGGGTAATACATTAATAATGGTCAATTACTAACCATTCTCTAGTAAAAAGAATGTTGGCGTGTTCGTTATTATTTCTTCTATCATGTTCTCAATTAAGTTTTAAAATATCTCACGAATACAAACCACAAGGTATTGAATATAAATCACAAAATATTGAATATAAACCACAAGATAATGAATATAAATCACAAAATATTGAATATAAACCACAAGATATTGAATATAAATCACAAAATATTGAATATAAATCACAAGATATTGAATATAAACCACAAAATATTGAATATAAACCACCAAATATTGAATATAAACCACAAGATATTGAGTATAAATCACAGGATGTTTTAATATTTACAGTTTTGCACGCCAAAACCAGCTGTTCCTGATAATTATATGATAATTATAATTGGTCGAATCATTAATATCTATATTGCCAAACAAAGTTTGAGCATCATCATCATTTAAGTGTTTTTTTTTTTGGATAATAGAATAGGTAAACGTATGTCTGGATGTATATAGGTAGACCAACAATACACTCTTAGATTTGGCAAGATATAACAAACCTCTGACAATGCCTTATGCACAGGGGCTAGGCACGGGCCTATGTCACTATGAAATGATTGTCTGATAACTATTTAACCTTTCTGGAATGTGACCCCTCCCACTACTATATACATTTATAGTAGTGGGAGGGGTCCCATTCGAGATAGGTTATATAATTATCAGACAATCATTTCATAGTGACATAGGTCCGTGCCTAGCCCCTGTAGCCTTATGAAGCTATTTCACTACTGAGAGGGTGACAGAGGATTTGTACAGTATTCCATGTTTACTAGTATGTGTCGTCACCTTGGCAGTTTATATGACGTAAAACAAAATAAAATGAAGATAAAGCATTTTTATGTGTATGCATAATGCAATGAAAAGTACCGTTCGGATATGTACTCACCTGCTCGGTGTCCCTATGGCGACTTTTCGTCGCGTTGTTTCGTCGTGGCTTATCTTGGTAAATTGATAATAATTTTTTTATCTGTCTGACCCCCACTTCTACTTTGAATGCCGGTCCTTATGTTGCTACTTTTGTACCTATGAACGTTGTGTTCAATATTGATGTTAGTTCTGGAAATTGAAAAAAAAAAATATGATGATGATGATGTCTCGTGATACAATAATGTTTTGTGGCATTTAGCAGTTTCGTTTATCATATAATATGTATGCCATGGCGCGGCGTCCGTCCGTCCGTCCGTCAAACTTTTTCTTCCGAAGAATGGACAAGCCTAGACGCATGACATTAGGGTGATAGTGCCCAAGGACGTTTGAGAACGAAGCTGACCTTTACCTTCATGGCCGTTCAAGATCACAGGGGTCAAATACTTTTAATTACTTTCGTTGAAGTATTAAATCTGAATATTTGGCTGGAAGCTTTTTGGATTTATCCTGACATTTGATTTTAGAATAAAATCGACCTTTATTAATTTGTTAAACTTGATGTCCTTCGTATGTCTTTCAAAGTCAAAGGAGACGAAATCTTAAAGCGTTTTTTTTAGTTTATGTCTAGACACTGACACCGTGTAAGTAGTTTTAGTTTAGTTCATGCTTACATGTAGCTCTTGATAAACGTATGTCGTGTGTTCTTTTTACTTTCATGCCACAAGGAATTTTCGCTGTCTTGTTTGTTTTTTCTAAATAAAGTGTATCGTCATTGCAAAAGTCGACTAATATATAAAGAGGGCATGTATACAGTATTTCAAAACAGAAAAATTCATGAAATTTCAGCTAACAATTTCCGAAAAACCTTTTCCAACACGTTCCTGAATTACTTAGGTCATGCAACATAGGATGCCGTAAAATAACATTACGTAAAGCAAAATTAGCAACATCAAAATAATTATACACAATCTTCTTCATAAGGGATGTAATTTGATAATTGTTTACAACATAATTACATATACGTCACATATCTTTGTTGCTGCTTCAAATGCAGATGATGAGCAGCAGAGAAATAATTTGTGCAATAACCAAATTATACATGGAATAAAAACAGCATTAGTGTCATCAATCGCGAAACCATTACAGATAGGATAGGGAATATTATGCAGTACCAATGTACATGTACAAACAAAACGCCGAATAGTAAATAAATATTAGAAAAATAACGAATAATGAACGTGTTTATTGAAATGCCAAATAGTGAACGAATAATCAGAAAATAACGAACAAAAAAGCAATTATTTATATATATCAAGTAATTAGACAAATCAGGAACAATTTCGGAGTTTCCAATTAAGGTAATTATATCCTGGGTTCCTATCAAGTTTATGATATTGCTTTATATTTACATTTGTTCTGCGTTCTTCCATTGCAATGCACTGTGAGGGCAAACGTTCTTACAAGACTATATTTACGTTCTGTGTTGCCTTCGCCTATATATCATTAGTAAACCAAATGGTAGTATATCACACTGTATACAAAAATTTTCAAAGCCGCGTCACGTGACGTTAACTTGACGCCATGTTGGACTACGTAATATCAAAGATTTGCACTCCGCCTCAAATAACAGTATAATGGCTTTGAATCAATCGCTTAGATGACACTGATTTAAATCAAGCCAACGAACAGTACAGTCCATCCAATCGGAACGGTCGGCACTTTCCGTAAACGAGAAAATACGCAGTTCACTTTATTTGCGCGAGGTTCACTTGACTTCATCAGCCAATGCAAACAACAATATAATTTTATAAGCATTCAATCCTTAATTGTGACGTTAATAATTTCATTGTTGTCTTTATTTGATTTGCTGTTGAAAAACTATAACTGTAACAAAAAATAGCTAAATAAAATATAATTATTAAATCCTACCCTACCGGGCTATGTTGAGTTTGTCATCAATAGCAATTTGTGATATAGAACTGTAACAACATTTTGTAAAATACCCATTGCTTAAATCAATCTTATTCAATATACCGGGTATAATGTGCTTAATTAGTGGCTGTAAAATAGCGTACAGCAAACGTACATATTTCAATGATAATGTTATTTTAGCGGTTTTTGTGCTAAAAGTCTTCCACTAAATTATGATTGTTCTAATTACTGTTTCTGTATAGCTGTCTTCAAGTATTGTGAGTGCGCTCATCTGTTTAAATTCGATAACGCGATAAAATTTGAATGCGCCAACATACGATTACAACCTACAGACTCTAAAATAACGCAAGTGGTACATTTATCACATGTTTTATATGTTAGCTGTTAAACTAGGTAACTTTGTCTTATTCTGTATCTTTGTGTGATATGAAGATGGACGTTTTTGAGTATGCTCATTGGTGTGCTTACTTGTGTTTGACAATGATGACTCGGTTCTCATTTCGAGGATTTGGGATTTGATTTTTACTTGGACGTGATCAAGATTTACGTGACGTGTGTTGTCGATGAAGCAGAAGACGCTTACTCTTCCAGAACACCTGGTCGTATATTCTTGTACTTTTACAAGAGTATCCGTGTTGATCTTTCCTTTTTTCGTATTTGGCCTTAGATTAATTCGAGTTTGAGTTCGAAATATTGTTTTGTTGACGCTTCGGTTTTTTCTATTATTGTTATAAAACACCAGTCTGAATCTACAGTACATCTGATATTAGATTATAATGACATGTTGTATATCCAATAACAGAAAACATTTACAACAAACCAGAAAATCTCCAAACCAACCTCATACCTTCCGAAAAGTGGTGGTCTGTTCATTAAGCTATAACTAGCCATAGCAGTCGCCTCTATTTTCCATTACAAGTTCAGGTTTTGTCTTTCACATTTCGTCTGTTTCATGTCATCTCTGAACTAAGTCAATATATAACAGTTACACATATGATAGATCTCTTTTAGCGGCAACGTTGGTCCGATATGATAAGAATTAAGTGGTCAAATGTAAATACACCTGCTAGATAACTCGTCCTTGACCGATATCCAATATTGACATATTCCCCAAACATTATCAGTGACAGTTAACATGAATCACGTTGAATTTAAGCACGTGTTTTTGTGTCACCTGAAAAGGCGACATATAGGTATTACTTTGTTGGCGTCGTCGTCCGCACAATGGTTTCCGTGCGATAACTTGAGTTCCTTAGACCAATCAAACTCAAACTTCATACAGTGCGCTCTTGCGAAAACTGCTTGCTTGGGATTGCTTTTCGGGGTCAAAGGTCAAGGTCTCGGTTACTATAAATATAAAAACTGTTTCCATGCGATAACTCGATTTCGCTTGGGCCATTAAACTCAAACTTCATACTGTGCTTTCTTACCAAATGTGCTTGCTTGGAAATTGCTTTTCATGGTCAAAGGTCTAAGGTTAAAGTCACTGTTACTATATATAGAAAATCAGTTTCCGTGCGATCATTCAAGTTTCTTTGGGTCAATCAAACTCAAACTTAATAAAGTGCTTCCTTACAAAAAGTGCTTGCTTGGGATTGCATTTCAGGGTCAAAGGTCAAGGTCTATGTTACTTTATACAGGAAATCATAAAAATTAAACTTGTAATTAATTCAAATAATATCCATAGCTTATTCCTCAAAACTCATATCCCAGTTTGTTGCGCAGGCGACACATCCACTTCTGTGGAATTCTTGTTTAAAACCGTCATCAAAGTTTTCATATTTTAGTAGAATGGATTTTAATATGCAAGTTGTACTCATTCTTAACTTGAAATTGACCCGAAAGGTTTCCCGCCGATGACACATGGTTTCCCTCCGATGACACGTAGTTTCCTTTCGATGACACATGGTTGCCCTCTAGTGACACATGGTTTCCCTCCGATGGCACATTGTGTCCCTCCAATGACACGTAGTTTCCTTTCGATGACACATGGTTGCCCTCTAGTGACACGTGGTTTTTCTCCGATGACGCATGGTTGCCCTCTGGTGACACGTGTTTTTTTCTCCGATGACACATGGTTTCCGTCCGGTGACACGTGGTTTCCCTCCGATGACACATGGTTGCCCTCTAGTGACACGTGTTTTTTTCTCCGATGACACATGGTTGCCCTCTGGTGACACGTGTTTTTTTCTCCGATGACACATGGTTGCCCTCTGGTGACACGTGTTTTTTTCTCCGATGACACATGGTTTCCTTCCGGTGACACGTGGTTTCCCTCCGATGACACATGGTTGCCCTCTAGTGACACGTGTTTTTTTCTCCGATGACACATGGTTTCCGTCCGGTGACACGTGGTTTCCCTCCGATGACACATGGTTGCCCTCTAGTGACACGTGGTTTTTCTCCGATGACACATGGTTGCCCTCTAGTGACACGTGGTTTTTTCTCCGATGACACATGGTTTCCGTCCGGTGACAGGTTGTTACCCTCCGATAACACATGGTCCTCCGATGACATTTGGTCTCCCGCCGATGACACATGGTTTCCCCCCGGTGACACATTGTTTCCTTCTGATGACACGAAGGTCCCCCCATGAGTTTTCTTCCACCGAAAAAACATCATCTTCTTAGCGTCATCATGATAAAAGCTCTATGTTTACGACGATAAATTACTATTATTAATATCACATCTTGACAACACCGATAAATGTTAGAAGGACTAAATAGCTGTATGGTGCAGTGTTACACATTATTGAAATTCTTAATCTTTTTCCAAATTGCGTGTAAACGGCTATGGGAACCTTGTTATACCTTCGCCTTACAGGGGCGTAGCTGGAAGTATCTTGATGTGCAAGCCCCGCGACGTTTACAAGTAGAAGAACGAATTGAATTGTTGTCATCTAAAAATATTAAGACATTGCGTAGATTGGATAATTATTTAAGATACGCTACATCTAAAAGAAAAACACTCGTGCAGTGAAAATGTTTATTAGATATATAAATATATTCCTTTATGTGTGTGCATTGCCTATATGGAATTGTCCTCCGCCATCTTGTGAATTGCAATGTTTTATTTTGTACTAGGACCTATGTATTAATGTTACCTATATGCAGAATTGCATTTGGAAATAAAACACTTGAAACTTGGAGGGGGTCCTTGGGGGGAGGGGGGGATATATTTAGACGTCAAATGGTGCCATTTTTTGGACTTGTTTGAATTATCTCTGTCTGGCCTATAATTATACAAATTATAAAACTGAAAATGGAATACGATATGTTTTACTTCCATAATGATGTAGGTCTTTTACTCGTCAGTAAGTACATTGTAATAACAGAGACATATAAACCCATCTTTGTTACAATGTATACATACGTCTCAGTTAATAAGTATATATGTTATGTTGTTATTTCAACTCGGGAAGTAAGAAATCTTGCTTGTTTTCTTAAGCATAATTTTGTACAATTCGAACAGGCCTAGTTTCACGAACGTTCCTAAATTTAAGGAATTTTCTTAACTTAAAAACCTCCATAGAAAAGCATTACTGCACACAGAAGTTACGGCGATATCTTAAGTTAGAGGAGTTTTCCTTAACGTTTGTAATGCGTTCCTACAGAGATGTTTAAGTTAAGGAATGTTGGCCTGGCTCATCAATAATTGTATTTGCTGACATTTTGTTTGAACTGACCGAATTTTTTTTTAGAAATTGGCCCTTCTTTTATCACTCTTACTAAATTAGAATGATAAAAGAAGGGCCTTTTTATAGAAAATCTACTACAGATTTAATATAAACTACAGAATATGACATGATTATACGGAAAACGTCGTAATTATAGCTAACAAACTCTCTGTAGCCTGGTCTGTTAATCTGACGAGTTTACTAAAATGGGTCACAGTATCAGTGGGAATATAAAAAATAAAAGACGAATTATGAGATTTCTCGACTTTGATAAACATATTTTGGAAAATGATGTGCAAGCACGGGCTTATGTGCTTACATGGCAGCTACGCCCCTGCCTTATAACATTTAGAGACTTTATGCATGTTCCCGTCTGCTGTAACCAATATGGCTCCAATACTAGTATGGGTGTCTCGGTAGTCGTGGTTGCTGATTCAATCCATTCACTCTCCAAAGATTATTGGTTCGTCCCAGCGGTGGCGAAAACAGATAGTGATGTCTGGTATAACGGTGAAGTGTGTGTGTGCTTCTCTCAACTGCGTGAAACGAACTTAACACAGGTGTTCACAAATATCACATCTAGTACAAGTTCGCATTTCAAAATGTCCGCGGTCAAAAACTAGATAACTGATACTAGAAATAGAATTTCGGTGCTATCATTAAAGTAACATTTATCCTGGGAACATACTGGCTCATGAAAATAATTTCTAATCTTATCACTCAACATTTCCCTTTTCATTTTGTATTTTCGGAAAGCCATGGTACACTTCTCTGACGTTTGCATACCGTGGGCCAGAATCGATATAAATCTTCGTTTCCCTGAATAGAAATTTATTCGGAGATTTCGACCAATCAGAATGGTCGTTTCTCGTGACACTCTAGACCTGTTAGATCATTTTACCGTGACCACGACCAGTATATTTCTGTATGCTTGACGCCGATGTCAATCTCCGTATTTTAATCACAATCGACACAATTATAACACAATCGATAGGTTTTGTTGACAGGCGGTACTACAAATTAAACCGAATATCCCGGCTGGATGTCCCGACTGGATGTAGTCACGGATGAAACTATCGATATGATTGGCTACTATTTTAGCAAGAAAACGAGAGTTTCCATCGGTTTTAGCCTACGGTATGCAAATTTCAGATAAGTGTACCGTGGGTTTCCGACAATGTGTTCAAACGCGATGGTTTAGTATTGCCTGCGATGCCTTGTTTGATATAATTTTTGTGTCATTTATCTATGATGGCGATGTGGCTCCATTGACGTTTACTATCAGATATTATATAGTGTAGAATTAGGTGTTACTGTATAGTTGCTAATATTCGCGAGGGTTTTAATTTTGCTAAATTTACAATGCATCAAAGTTCGCGAAATTTAACACCTAGTGAAAATTTGTAGATGGCAGCCATACAACTATCTAGTTTTCACGTGTATTTTGCAATCCGCGAAATTAAATCCCGCGAATAAGGTTCTAATAGAAAATCGCTAAATTGTACACCCACGAAATTTTAACAACTACTAGTATACAGTAACGGACTTCCGCAATCCTTTTGCGAACGTCTATTAAATGACCTTATAAATAATTACACGCTTTCGGAGGTAAGATCAATATTCCCATTTTCAGGAGAAAAAAAAAAATGTCTTCTGCACTGTGACATTTAAAGAGAAAATTGCTATCATTAAGGAGGGCTTTTTAAAACGAAAATCGATCTAAACCCTGAAAATGTGCTAACTCACTATTTTCAGCATCTCTGTTGAGGTCAATAGGTCATCATAGCTGTGACAGATGTACACTAGTACTCATGATATCTGGAACGTTGGATAAAAAAGTCTGATTTGTCATTGTTTATACATCATAAATTACCAACAACTTGGCACGTAATATAATAGTGATTTTGAACCCCAAAGAACCAACTTTGTTATATGGGTGATTTAGCTTTCAAGCACTCTCCCCGGTAATTAATCCAACTTTCAAATAAGTAAAGACATCCATGATGATGTAAGTTGAGTCCGAGTATCAAGGAAGTTATTATAATGTATGTCCGTATAGACGGTATACGTGACCTAGTGTAAATCACAGGGACCTGAGAATATGTTACAGCTATAGTTTTGAACCTAAACTAGAGTGTTTAGTGTAATTTTACACTTTTTGTGGTGTTTAGATCAATTTTCGATAAAATATCCCTTCAGTTGAAGCCATAAAGGCTTTATGGTCATTGAAGGGGGCATTTTTATCGAAAATTGATCTAAACCCCTCAAAAGTGTAAAATTACTTTAAACACTCTAGTTTAGGTCCAAAACTAGCTGTAACAAATTATCATGTCTCTGTGTTGTAGATGACTCCCACTCCAATGTTTTATTGTAATACGGATTACGACCGAAGACAATTCAGCTGAGTTACAATTTTACATGTTATACACGTGAACTTCAATTAAGGAATGAAAATAGCCTACCTAACATGTACTTTGCCCCACCTCACAAAACATGCTCACCTATACTCTCTACACCACTAGAATATGCCATGGCAAAACTGAAGGCTCACATTGTTGACGAGGCAAGCAGCTAGACTAGTTTGACCCTTTGATTTACATCAAAATGATCTCGTTGTCACATAACGGTAAACATGGACAGGCGTCTGCTTTGTTGTCGTCAAACAGACAGACATCAGCCTAGCGATTGGTCAGGTTTTTTTTTCCTGAGCGTGCCTTGAGTTTTGTAATGACATGTCCCAGGGGTGTAGAGAGCGTTATGTATATGTGAACATAACCCTTCGATATCGGGGATGAAAAGAACAAAACAGAAGCAATATATGTGATACATGCATTGCTGGCCTGGATTCATCATTTTCCCTTAACTTAAGGAAACTCCTTTCCACAGGAAGACATTACAGAATTTAAGGAAGTTCCTTAACTTAACATGTTCCCCTTAAATTATGTTATGCTCTCCTATGGATATTTTTAAGTTAAGGAGTTTCCTTAAGTTAAGGAACGTTGATGAAAACGGGGCCAGATCTTGCTTCTTTATAACCTTGATTCCAATATATAACACATCCACATGTCGGATCCCAATATCTTCCCTGTACATGGTTGCTAGAAACTCGCTATGATTTATGAATTTCCATACTGTGTTCACTTAATAATGAATAGTTTTACTCATCGATATGAAGTCCACGTGGATAGTCAAAACTCCAACTGGTGAATTATCAGCTAATGAGATGCGAACAACGGAAATAGATCATAAAGTATACTGCTTAGTTTTTAATGAAGTTTTAATCCTGCAAGCAGTTTCTGAAAAGGTTGACTGCCCATTTGACTTTGCATCCGTTTTCTTTGCAAATCTTGTTCAAGATCG
Organism: Mimachlamys varia; assembly: GCA_947623455.1. NCBI lineage: Eukaryota > Metazoa > Mollusca > Bivalvia > Pectinida > Pectinidae > Mimachlamys > Mimachlamys varia. The sequence continues at coordinate 19,410,589 of OX392536.1, forward strand.
TTTGTCTCGTTCCGTCAGATATAGAATCACAAAACGCCTTTCTTGTCTTTGAAGTCAGTGGAAAGCGATTCCTTCAGTGCTTTATCTGAACACTGAGAGTTCTTCATTTGAAATGTCACCTAGTAAAGAGATTTTTAAAAAAATATAACCTGGCATTGGCAGTGTATTAACTTCAAGGCCCAAAATTCTCTCAATGACTGTATCGGCGGTGTCAATGTCGGAACTATCTAGATTCTCTTTTATATCGCCTTTATCCTTAAAATGATGATGATGATGATGATGAGATTATGATGATGATTACTATTTCAGGTATTTTGTGTAATACGCGTGTAGGTAGCTATGTATCCTATATAGATATAATAGTTTGTGTAATACGTTTGCAGGTATTTTGTGTATTGCGCAAATCATTTTCAATACATCCATCTTTTTTGAGAAACCGATAGCTTAGTGAAGTGACCAATGCAATTCAGGTGTATGCGTACAGTATATATGCGCTCATCCAACAGTGAAATAATCGAGAGCTTTACCAGCATGATAATTTATAATGATCTCCTGTTGAAAATTGTACATTGCCTTACGGATGTAGAAATAGTGTGGATTGTTTAAACTGGAAAAAAACCAGGATAGGTCTAAGCTATTCTACTCGTAATTTATCATATACACAACAACAGTTCCAATAGGCCTGTATCGCTCAACTTATATCAATCTCATACTTGTCATCCTAAAAGTGGACTCAAGTTACAGATTGACTTAAATTCAAGTTCTGTTTATTTTTTTTAAATTAATAAACAATCAATAATAAGAAAAATATGATATCATGTGATTTGTTTCATTATTTATTTTCAAGCAAGAAATATTGCACAATCAACAACATCATAATTAGATATTTAATCCTAAAGTCAAAGCTTTGCCAACATATCTTTTTTAAACCATACTGAATTTGCCTCCAAGTCATCAACCAACAATCAATTAGTATAAATATATCAACTAGTTGTGTTAATGGTGATAAAACTATTTCAAATGGTAATCTTACAGCATCTACTGGTAGAAACTATAATGTGTACTGGGATTTATGGCATAAATACCATCAAAAAGTATAATGTATTCAATGTTTGCAAAACGTACCTGGTAATATATTTTTAGGGTAATACAAAACATAATGCACATGAATAAGTATCATATAATCAGAACTTTATGTGTAACAGCGAACTCATTGTAACCCTTCAACGAAAAACAAATGTGTTCCAAGCAAATTACAGTTATCCATTTTTCAGCAGTATTGACAAAGGTTTGTCAATCAATATCTTGAATGCCCATGCATGGCCAATCTGATTATACATTATAATGCAGATTCTTAATCTTACTCCAATTTATAAAGGATCTGACAACACCACATGAGAGGTTATGTTCTGCCCTCTGATCTTCGCACCCTCTAGACTTCACACTAAGCTACTAAAGACAAGGTGTCTAAATGATGTTATCATCTGCAGAAAATCATATTTTATCACAACATGCATATTGATAGGTATAAGGAGTAATGCTTAGGATCTGCATTTCAATCATTCGGTGTAAAATAAGCCCTCTTTTGTTGAATTCCATTTACTGGTGATATTTTACTTAGTAGCAGCATCACTAAATATACTGTTTTAAGCTGACACTAGTTCATTCCATTGACATTCTAAACCCAATATGCTCTTGAACTTCAAAAATATAGAAAATAATTCCATAGACAAGAAACTGTAGCATGCTGTTATAATAAGATCAACTCTTATGTTTTTCATCAATGCTTTTGGTTTGGTTTATTTTGTTTTATGTCCTATTACCAACATGTGTCATTTAAGGAAGTGCCAGGTTTTGAAGGTGGAGGAAAGCCAGAGTACCTGTAGAAAAACCACTGACTGGCAACTGCCCTAGGTAGGATTCAATTTCGAAACCCAGAGGTGGAGGGCTAGTGGTAGAATGTTGGAACACCTTAACCACTCAACCACCACGGCCCCTTTTCATCAATGCAAGGTACTGTACTTGCCCTATATGGAACACAAAGTCATGTAGATTATCTTAGTCACCTCATATAGGTGTATCTAATGACCTCATATAGGTGTATCTAATGACCTCATATAGGTGTATCTAATGGCTTCAAGAAGGAAAACAACCTTCATCACATGCGTGCACTGCGTAAAACAATAGATTGATATCAAGATGTTTGAACACAATATCAACTGAATTTTCTAAATGGAGACATCATTTGGTCTCACCAAACTAAAAGATCCTGTAACTGCTTTAACCATTTCACCCCTAAGTAACTTTAGTAAACTGAACCAAGCATTGATCTGGACCAGTCCATTTTGGTGTGTAGTGGAGAAAGGGCATAAATTAAGGTGAATTATTGGTATACTATGTTGATTTTACATAATTCATGTATACATTTAGGTGGTAAGGAGAGGTTACCTGTTCCCCTACTAAGTCAGTGTACTGTATGGTACAAATATTGCATGTTTAGTATTAATATCAAGTATCCCAACAAAAAGGCAGATTAAAGTTAAATTATGGTGAAAATTCCAAAGTATAGAGTGTATCCATAAGCAGGATTTCCCTAACTCGCAAAAACCTTCATTTTGCCAAAGGACTCTAAATATTGATGAAGTTTTACTATCTATTTTTGTGACTGGAGTCCCAGGACTATTACATTTATTAAATTTGAGGGTAACGGGCAAAACCCTGGATAAGGCAAGTTAGAGTTTCCCTTGGTATCTGTGCCACTGTTAAACACAATATATATTCTTACAGAGCTCTTCTGTTAAACCAATCAATAAATAACCGCATCTCTCTTCCCAGTTAAGTCACAGTAACATTTATCCAATACAATAAAACACAAACCAGGAAGTACTTATTTCCAGTAAGTAGTAGATCTCCAAGGGCAGCTTTGACAAGAAAATGTTTCTTTTACGATCAATCTGTTGCTAGTCATTGTACCAGTCTAGGAAGAGTAAAGATAGAGGCAGGACTAGGAAGAAAAATAGAATCCACACACGTAACCCAGCACTGTTCTTTATAGCCTGCAAAAAATAATGACATCAACAACTATTACTAACAGTTTTACAACACAAACAGTGATCGTATATTAATAATGTAGTGTATTCTCGCAATGTTTATTGATTTTAGGTTTAAGTAAATTCTAAAAACTTTGTGAACAATAAGCAAAACTTTATCTTCACATGAAGAAGTCTTTCCATTCCATGCTCTATCTAGTACAAAGCTTGTTTGTTACAGTGTAGTAGTTTGCAATTTTCTACCTGAAACTAATTCACAGGAGTTCAATTTTAATAGCAGATCTCAAAATAATTGTGAAACCAAGATTAATGGCCACCTGATCTAAAATGTTCATGAGGTGAAAAAAAATCATAATTTTCGATGCATTCTTGAATACAGCAAAATTAAAACCCTCTTAAATATTAGCAACTATACAGTAGAATATTGATATAAACAGATCTATAAATTAATGAGTATCTGTAATGGTGATGATGGCATTCATCAAATGCAGCATATAATGATATTTTTGTACTAAAACTGCAAAATGTTGCTTGCAGCATGAGCTAGAACTGTCGCCAGGAAGGCTGACTAATATCCCTGCAATACGCAAAATAAAAGCATGATCAGATACCATTGCAACCATAATTTTGGAATTTAAACAGCTGTGTGCACGTCTACACATGTTCCCTAACATACCTGTGAAGTTCTGTGAAAATCGGTCCACAAGTAAAGGAGGAGTTGTGCATACAAGATGTGTCTACAGACAGACAGACGGACAACCTGATTCCAGTATACACCCCCTAACTTTGTTGCAGGGTATACAAATCTTTTTTGAAGTTTACCTTAACTTACCAAACTTATATAAGCTCAAAACAACACATTGATAATACCGTAAATCCCTGAGCTCAAAACAACACATTTATAATACCGTAAATTCCTGAGCTCAAAACAACACATTTATAATACCGTTAATTCCTAAGTGCTATTCCATAATTTATCATGTAGGATGTGGGAGGCACATTTGTCAATATATCATGAGTGGTGGGGTTAAAAGCAGATCCCTTTTATTAACTGATGGGTGGTTAAGGGTTTCTGAAAAAGTGACTCCCTCCCCTCCCATAGGCTTAATTCTGGAAACGCACTTAGATGGATTCTTCTGAAGATTCTTACCTCTCGAATTTCTTCGTTTCCATCTTTGATGTTTTCTGTAGCACCCACAACATTTTCTGCTATTCTGTCTATATCTTTGTCCTGTTAGATAAAGTTCAGGGAAATAAAAGCAATTAAGGAAAAAAACACTTTAGTATCAATAGAACACCAACTGCTGTAACGCATAATACAACATGTTGGTTGTGTATTCTATTCTATAAGTTTTCATACGACAAATCTTTATAACTTCTCAAAAGTATGTAAATAACACAATTGTTAGGAGGAATAAGCAAATTCAAGAGAATAACAAGAAGATATAAAGCCATTTATAAACATTGTAAGGCCAGATCAATTATAAAATAGTTACATACAAAGAGTAAGCAAAACTGAAACTGAAACACATCAGGAAGGTGCTATCTGATCCTAATAATTCAGCAGTTACAATTGGACTTGACAGATCTTTGATCTAATAATCATGATGTTTGGTCAGTTGATACAACTTTACTTCATAAATGGCATATGGAAATATTATCACTTAAGAGATTTAAAATTTGACCTTGACCTTTGATCTAATGACTCTGAGGTTCGGTCAGTAGAGACCTAGCTTTATTCTGAATAACTTTACTACAAAATGTCATAACAAAATGTGAGGCGTTTAAAAGATGTAGGATTTTACCTTGACCTTTGATGTGATGACCTTGAAGCAAAGATGCTAGCAGTTTATTTGTAATTAGACACAGTAAGGGGCTGTTGGCAACACTTTGGTATACACCTTTGAATGTTTGTAGCAATCATACATTTTTGACCTCTGACCTTTGGGTGATGGTCACAATGACCTAACGAGAATACACTGCACATCATATACGGGTGATGGAGGTATAATGCAAGTTTCACCAATACATCTTTGATGGTTGAAAGGTTATCACCTGGACAAGAATTTTTGGGAAAAGTTACATGTTTTTGACATTTGACATTCAGGCGAAGGTCACGGTGACCTAATATCAGTGCACTCACTGCCACTAGCTTAGAGTGACGCAAGTAGACTGCAATTTGTGTTAAGATATCTATAATGGTTTAAAAATTATGGTTTGGACCAGAAATTATTGGCAGAACCAGAAGCAAAAGAAGAAAGGGCACAAATACAAAAATGTCTCCCTTCATTCATAGGGAAGACATAATTAAGTATGCGATAACCATGCAAAGGATTATCCTATGACGAAAATTAATTTTAAAGATATAAATGGGACATAGTTTCTGTAGGTCACAATGAAGGGCTCCCTTGAAAAACCCTAAGTTTGTGACCTTGACCTTTGGAGGAAAAATCTAATGAGGTAAGTTACACACCTTCTAATAGTGGTTTACAATCATATAAACTTCAATCTCTCTACTTTGACAGGTGATTAAGATATGATGCAGAAGGGAATATGTTTAAGACGGAAAGACACAAAACAAAGGAGTACACACGATAATATAACTGCTGTTCACAGGCCAATACAGTGCACTCTTCTTTATAATATCATGTGGCATTTGTCAGACAAAAACATGATATTAACAGGAATGTGACATTAAGAGAAACATGTTTTCCCACTAAATCTAGTGCATTTCCAATCCCCATAACTAAAGGTAAGCTATACACATGAAGATGTTTCAATATATAGATAACATTATTTCAATCAAAATACGTTTTCTGGGATTATTTTTTATTTTCTATGCAGCATTTTGTACGAGTGGTATCTGGAATCAATGGAAATGCCATCATTTTGTGGATATTTAATGTGATTTGTTCAAAAAAACATGATATTAAGAGGAATTCACCTCAAAATACATGATATTAACCATTGGCAAATAAAATTACATAGATTATATAGAGCAAAAAATGGTGCTTGGGAAAAACATGATATAAAGAAGAATGTGATATTAACAGTGGTGATATTAAGTGGAGTCCACTGTATATATGTCAATGATCAGGTAGCAGTGTTTTATTTTCTTACCTGTTCCAGAACCTTTTCTGTAAAAATCTCCTGAAGCCGTGCGATCTCTACCACTTGACCTTCAATGTGACTGTGGAAAATATCAATTCCTTCATTTATTAATTTCTTTTAAAGAGGCATCACGGTAAAACTATGTTTTTTATGCTTATTTAGAATTATTATATATATGAATTAAATGATGTATAATCTTGTGGAAAATTAATGGGTGATTTACGCTGAAATATGTTCTCAAAAACTTTAATTTAACTATAAAAAAGAGAATCACTATCTGTTGATCAACGATTTGGACATGTAAATTTTGAATGCTGTTATTTATTTTCTTCGTTAAATTAAATATATCATATACATTGTACATTCATATATCAATGTATAAAAAGTTTGCTAAAACCGGACTTTTTAAAAACGTTTTTGAATATTATTTAATTTGATCTTACCCAACTTCCTGTGCAAGGCTGTTCATTTCATCAAACAATGCCTGGTTCTCTCTCTCAAACTAGGAACAAATTAGAGAAATAGTACAGGATACAGATATATCATTTGTTTTACATCCTATTAACAGCTTTTGGTCATTTAAGGATATGCCAGGTTTTAGTGGTGGAGGAAAGCCGGGGTTCCCGGAGAAAAACCCACTGACCAACAGCCAGTACCTGGCCACTATCCCACGTAAGCCTCAAACCAGGGACCAATAGGTGAAAAGCTAGCTGAAGCAGAGCATCAGATAACTTAAACAATTGGCAACCATGCCCCGCCTGATACAGATGTATTTACACAAATCAGCTGTTATCAGTTTACAAACTAGCAATTCAAAAAAATCTATTAAATAAATGAAAAACTTCTTTTCAAAATATCCTTTACTTATCTGACAGCTAGTTTCTCCAGTTTGAAAAAGTCATCAGTGAAATGCATATCCTTTTACACATGAAATTGCTAGACATACTAAATGACTTACTTAATTAATTAAGCTCCTACAAGTTAGGTCAACTCTGTACTGTTTCAAAAAAAAATTAATTGGATATATTTTTTTTTTATTTTTGGATATAGAAAGTACTTTCATCTTACCGGTAACTTCATAAATTTATAACATTTAAAACTTGAAATATATAGAACAATTTTTCCCATTACATAAATAGCTAGGATGAAGAATATTCAAGGGTATTTGATCAGGCATCTGTACAAAGAGGAATAACTCTACAGTCAATGAAAATAGGATCCTACCATCTGAGCATCCTCTGGTGAAATGTCGCTGTCGTCATCGTCAAACATTGTATTTTCAGGGGGAAGAGAATTCCTTGATGGTGTTTCTGATTCCACTACTGTAATATACAGAAAGTCAGCTTAAGTATCAAATCATAATGATTATTAAATCTGTTAGTAACTGACATAGGTGTTAACCTTCGAAACCTACAGTGAAGGAGATCTCCCTCATTCCACATTTCCAAAGAGGGAGAAAATGTGTAAATGCGACTAAAATTGCATTGCTCTATTTTTTCTTTTCCTCTTTATGTATCAATTACTTCAAAAAGTATTCATTTGATCCAGACACACATATTTTGGCAATTACACACACCCTGCAGTAACTATGATACCATTTGACCACAGGAGGTAGATTATGAGTTTGTGTGAGTTTGGACTTAAATCAGTGAGATTTTGAGGAAGATTAGTAATTTTTGGTCAAAATAAGGGAGTCTCCCTCTCAATGAGGGAGGATTAACAGGTATGAATTACTATTAAATGACACTGTAAACAATATTTACATGGTTGATTTTGAGGAATGTTGATCATAAGAAAAACAGGGTGCAAATTTTGAAGAATCAGAATTTTTCAAGCAAGAATACAGTAAATGTGTTAAATTTTGGTGCACTAAAATTTTAGCATATAACCACGTTTGAACAGACAATTAAGGGCAATTATGAATTGGTGCACTGACAAAAACATCTGCTGTAGAAAGCAATACACAGAAACTGTGATAAGCTCAATAAATTTTGAAAGTACATGACTAGTGTGTATAATATATATAAATTGCCAATATTAATACCATCCATGCTATTTTCTGTTTTTCTTTCTTTCTGTTCCTTTGCATCAAGTAGCTCTTTTCTCTTCTTTCTTTCTGGCTCCAATTTTGAACTAAAATGATGACCATCAATTTCGTATTTACAAACCAAAAAATATAAACAGACAGTACAGAATAAATTCTCAGAGGACAAAAAATAATCTCATCAAGTTTACTTAAATATATTTGTAAAGATGCTGTTAGGTTTTAAATGACAGAAGCATGCAATTATATCAAACTGCAATCACATGGCAACAAGATTTAAGAAGACAGAGTTTGAACATCATGATGTTTAGATGAATTTTCTTCACTTTGTTTTAATTGTATAAGTGAATCAAATAAAATTACAAGATATCTAACAGATGTCTACCATGTGTGCTAAGAAAATACTACAACCACTGATTGAGAATTGAAGACCTGACATCAGCGTTTTGATCAAAACTAACTATGACCAACACAAGTATTTAGTTGTTCTTAAACAGTCATACATTTTGATAAAATAACCCATTTTATTGGTTAAGGCAATCTGATTAAAATCCATATCCTTATTTTCACTCTGTTATGTGGAGCTATGCAACTTATCCATTTCGAGTCACATTTGTATGACGTCATTAACAATGGACAAGGGTGGGGTAAACTTCATGCTGTTACATTAATTGTCAGAACGATTTCACATTTGAAAGTTTGGAAATGAAATCTATCATATCCGCAGATAGGACTTAATTGAACTATTCACAGAAAAAATAAAGTAAATATAAAGATTAAGCTTTGATTTCGTTTTATCAGTTTAAGTGATCATAAATCCAATGGAGCAGTCGGTAAATATAACAGAAACACTTTGCGTTTACGCAATTTACCTCATGCTCCATAATGGATTTATGATCTCATAAACTCAACATAATAAAAGGTTAATACTCAAGTATTACTTACATTCTTTTCCTATCCACAACTCGCTTTACTCTCACCGCTTTCTGTTCACTGTAAATTTTGCACACAACTGTAAACAAAAACAGTACACTGCCACATTTTTTTACGAACAATATGAAAGTTTTAAACATGTGCTACAATAATGTGGCACATGCCTTGTATGCCACATTATTGCTATGACCGTTATACCAGACGGATTTTGGGGTCTGATTTGAGTAATCACTCTCTAGTTCCTTTCTGTATAAGATGGAATTATACAGCCCTTCTGTACACTGTACAGTGATACATGAATCATAAGATTTGACCTCAAAATTTATTTTTGACCAAAGTGCTGCTTTCTATTGATACCCAATATCTCACATGTTATAAGATTTTCCCCAACTTTCCTTATTAGGCCGTACCAATTTGATTTATTGTTTGTTGAATTTACCGCTTCTGTTTTGGGAAAATAAATCAAAAATAAAAGTAAAATATTACCGCTCCAATTTTAGCGTTAATGAAAAATGACGAATCCGGATATATCTTACAATGGTTCAAAATTTAGAATGTGCCATTCCGGATCATTTGAATGTTTGAAACGAAGCTATAAATGGCATTACAAGTGGTTTTTTGGTAGCAACACGAGGGAAATGCGTGACAAAGCTTTTCCACTTTTGAAAAAAACTGGAAATGTGCCAAAAAATGGCTTTCTTATCGTATTGGTCATTACATAATCCGGTCGCCATAATGTATTGCAAAATACCGCATAAATGGTTAGTCTTCCAAGATATATTAATCAAATAAACAAAATACGGAACTCAAGCGTTCTCACTAAAAAGCGACTTCCAGTGTCAACAGAAAAAAACTTTAAAAATCCTTAATTAAGTAGGCGACATCAGAAGATATGCTGTTAATACAAATGTACTACTATAATAACACCTCTATATTGAATTTCAAATTGATATTCTTTTCAAGCAATTGACTCAATCTGAGAGACATCATCGTCATTTTATCAGTCTTATTTTAATAGAATAGGCCTACCGTTTATAGTAAAAAAAAACTTGTTATTTTGAAAAGTTTGTGTAAGTTTTACCATTCGAACTCAAACGCATACATATATATATCTTGTCATCACTAATCCATATCAATTCGATAAAATATGAATTCTGCATGAATAGAATCATCTTGATACCCACAAGAAAAAATGTGGTTGCTAAAAGGTGTTTCCTGCGGCTTTGGTTCATTCACTAAACTTGAATGAATGATCATGACCTTGGGTCTTCTATTAAGAAGGTAATTTAAGAACTTTTTTCTCTTAAATGCTGTTTTATTGCACAGCTTTATACAAGTAGTTTGTACCATGGAAATAATTAAAAAAAAAAAAATAAAAATTTAATGTGTTCTTTTTGGTGATACATTATATTAAAGGGGCATCCCGGGGAAGTCTACACTGAAGTTATTGAATGTACATGCTGTCTGCACTACCAGATACATTTTCCTGTTATTTCAATATTCAAAGTCCACTCAAAATGTGTTTATTAGCCACTTGAAAAATTGCATTCCTCGGGAAAGCCCGATAAAAATAGCGCTGATCACGCGTCAATCAGGTGACTATTTTGTCGCAAGTCGATGAGGGGCCCAAAGGGAGGGGACGCGTAATGTATAGGTCCGATGATGAACCAGACACAAAATCCGTGCATACATTTTTTGAATCATATTCACAGTAATAATCAGACGTTAATTACACACGATATTCATATGAAGAAATTTATGTCGACATCTATGCATCATTTATCGACATCAGTACCTGACTGAAGCCGATGCAAATGGGTAGGCCCTACATGATACAACCATGCATCGCCAGACTGCACTCTTACATTGTACGTTTAACAGTGTCATGTGGGTTTCCGACGATGACAACCATAGGGCAAACCTTAATTTCTGTAAAAAGTTATCTTCACGAATCCTCAATTACAACCATTTCACAAAAGGTGTGCATGCATTTTAAAGTACAAAAATAAAATGAAATGATTCCGATTTTTTTATACAACTCGATGTCTTGAAGATTTTTTTTCAGACTATCTATATATTCATCTAAAATCTATCCAACTTTCAGCGTCAACATACTTTAACACTTACAATTGTGTATCAGGGAAGTCCGTGCACTCATATGACGCACCACGCACTAAACATGTCAGTAGAACACATGTATAATATATATATCAAATTTGGAACTTGTCGAGAAGATAATTGTCCAATACTTCATCCATTTGTATATGTTATGATAGCTCCGTTTTCATTTTACTTTTTTTTTAATGTAAATTAAAAGGTTCGTTAACATTTTCAACACAACTGCAGACATGGGACATATACATGTATATGATTTTTTTTTTATAAATTAATGACTTCACTTATATATTGCATATATTTTGATTCATATCAAATTCAATACCGGGGTCCAAACCCGATACTATTTGTACAATCCGTATTTTATATATTAGGTATGACAAGCATTTTTTATCCGCACAGGATGACATAAATTTATTCATTTTGTCCAAATTGAATCTGTATGTAATTATACATTAAACTCAATCGCACCTATACCGGCGTTTTACAACGTTAACCCCCCCCCCCCCCCCCCCCCATGGGTTTTCTTGTATGTAAAAAGGTCTTTCTCTTCAGCAATATAATTCAATTATGCCGTTTTACTGAAATATTATAAAGGGAATATTGCAAAACACGCTTTCAAGTTTTACACACGCATTTCATGTAACAGAGGAATGAAAGAGTTATCCCTTGGGAGGCCCCAAAACCAAATCAAAACTGTGTTACCGGCTATCCAGAAGAAAACTGTAACATGCAAACAATTTGGCTGTTAGTTTCTCCCATGAATACTTCCCATCCCTCATTATGCTTCCGTAATATAATCCTTACGTTGAAGTTTGACCATACGGCCACTTTTCGCTTGGTAGTTACATGTAGGTCACGCGGATCGCCATTTTTTGTTTACCGATGTAGCTTGTTATGCGCATGCGTTATCATATGTGACGAAAAATTTTTTTACATATCCAAATCGTTGATCAACGAATAGTGATTCCCTTTTTTAATTATCAATTAAAGTTTTTGGGAACATATTTCAGCGTAAATCGCCCATTAATTTTCCACAAGATTATACGTTTAATTCATATATACAATAATTCTAAATAAGCATAAAAAAATATAGTTTTACCGTGATGCCTCTTTAATAGTCAAACATGTATTCTAACATTTAGTCTTTTGAAAACAACTGCTCGCTCGAAATTTTAGGGAATTCAAATTGTTTGTAAAAACAAAAAAATTTCGCCCACTCCCTCCAATTTTGAAATCTCATTTTCCGAAGAATAAATCAAATTGGTATGGCCTTACAGCCTATTTTGTAACATAATGTGAATTGATGCCAAATAAATATATCCACAATTGCAGATTCAGGGCCTTATGAGGAGGAAGGTAGTGTTGGCAAGTTTTAAGAATTATTAGGTAGCACTTCTACATGGATGTATTCCTAAAAGTGACAAGTTGATTGGGGGGGGGGGGGGGGGGAAATTATTGCTGATGATTTCACCTTTCAGGTATTCCTCAATTAGTCGAATCACTCCGGCTCTGTGATCTTTCACTTGGGGTTGAACCTTCTGAATGTCAGCTGTAGAAACGTAACAAGTATATGGTATACATAAACAATATGTCTGTCCTGTCATATGTATTTCTGATCATAAGGACAAGTGTCACCAAAATGTTTGCTTCCAACAGTTTTATGAGGCAGGAAGAAGCTTCAAAGTTACACTGATCAAGATGTGTTAATAGTTATATGAATGCAATTTCTTCTGAAAACGATTAAGAAAGTTGCAGTAGAAATTTAGGAGAAAAAATAAAATGCTCACATTGAGCCAACAAGTGTTATCATTACATGTTTATAGACTTGTTTAAAAAATGTTGATTTTTTTTAAATGGAGAAATGTCTTACATTCAGTTTTGAATCTCATGATTGTTTCCCTGCATGTCTTGATGATGTCCTGAGCATCTGTATCAATCTGATCTCTTTCAGCATCCGTCATTCTGGACGCTTCCATAGTCACATGACTGAAATACAATAAAACCTCCATACAATGCCCCATCATTTCCTTATGGCCTTATGACCTTCAGTGGACGAGAAAAGATATGAAAGAGAGTAGAAGGGATAAAGTATGTAGGAGGAAAGGCAAGGGGAATCTAGTTCAAAATAATGACTAGAGACAAGAGACAAAAAAAACCCCAAGCATACTGAGTATTGCTGAAGCAATACATGTCCCCTTCCGGCCCCATCAGCTTTTAAGATGCAATGATTCATTAAACAAATTACAGGGACATGACCTAGACATCCCCATGATGTATCTGTATACCTAATTTCAGTTCAATATGTGCACACATTGCAGAGATAATGACCGGAAACTGAATTATCGGAAATTTTCTATGTCCAAGGGCCGTAACTATGTAAAAAATAATGCAACCATATCTAAATCAGAACTTGACCTAGATATCTCCATGATGCATCTGTCTACCAAATTTCAGTTCAATATGTACACACGCTGCAGAGATGAACGGAAACTCCAACAATGTGACGAACCGACAGACGGCAGGTAAATTACCAGGTAATAGGGACTAAGTTATGTAAATAACTCACCTGCCTGCATTGACATATTCCTTCCTATGTTCCAGGAGAAAATCTTTAAGTCTAGTTATACTGGCCACCTACATAGAATCATAAGGTAAACATATTAATATTTGGTTAATTCAGTGAACTCTGGTAAAGAGACACATACTACTTTAATCAAACTGCTGTAAATTACTTCATTGGTCTACAAATATTGATATTTTAAAGAAGTCATTTAGCAGATAAAAGAGTATGCAGAACCCAAATTGGTTCAGCGCCATTTCTAAGACAATTAACTTAATCAATGCTGATGTTAAATTTACACTATTAACACTGACCCAGATTATTTCACTCCACACCCCACAACCTTCTACCTTGAACAGGGAGAGTCATGCAATATAAGCGCTTTTAAAAGTTTGATGTATTTAAAACAAGGAATAGTATTAACAATTACCATAAAGTTACACCAGAGTTACCAAGACAGATGTATAGTCCGAGGGCTTCTGACTGTCTGATCCGCTAAATATTGGGACGGCTGGCGGTTGCAAGAGTCGTCCCAAAACTTATATTTAGCGGGTCAGATATATAGTCAGAACCCTTTGGACTAGGCTAGAGAAAACTTGGGCTATCCAATTCAATTTTGTAGTTCATTAAGTTCTTTTAAGTGTGCCAATCACATGCTGTATCTTATCTCAAACTGAAATAAAGCATTTATCTTCTAATCAGATGGTGCCTTCTTGGTTACAGTATAGCTCTATCACGTTTTTTTTTATTCTTGTTCATATAATTATAACACATAGAGTATACCCTTGATATAAACTAGAAACGACTTTAAATCATATGTACAGGAAGCGTCTACATATAATTAGTCGTATTGCCTACCAGAAAAACATAATGATGCGAAGTTAGGCCTACATGTATATCATGTCTATATTTGGTGGAAAATGCACCACCTTGGCTTGCATACATTTGAAACAGTGGGTATTGGAATACAGCGCTTCGTATATTAAATTATTTACGATTCAATGACGTAGGCCTGATAAGCCAGTTTTAGAAATGACAAAGTGCATTAATATCAATAAAGCTACTCCAAAGCATGCATCGATCATCGGCATCATCATTACCAAACTTCATGATGCAATTGTCTACCACGGCATATTTTCTGTTTACCATTTCCTTTGCTTTCTGCTCAAAATCTCCTTTCAGTTTTGACACAGGGAAAATAGAAGTAGACGAGTTATTTTTCTTTCCTCCATTTGTAAAGTCACCAAGAACCTTGTTCCTTGACTTCACCGTCTTCACAGTCGCCTTGAAAAGATTCGTCACATCAGCCATTCTCTTTGGAGGTTTTGACGTGGTTTTCTCAACCGGAAGTGATCTAAAGTTGTAGACGTAGTACTAAATGCCGTGCAGGATATTAGATATACTCAAGGAGCGGATTGTTATTACAAACTGTATCACTATACATACTTTGTTATCACTTGAAAACCACATACATCTGGCACTTAATCAGCGAATTAAATATATAATTTGCATACAATATACTGTATCTAATTATGATTAAAGTTTTATTTTTTTCTTCTTTGAAGAAGCTATCTATTGATAACCAAAATGCCTGAGTTAAGAGTAGTACTACAAATACTAAACCAGTAACTCACGGGAATGGAATGCTTGCCAAGTTTCGTTATTATTATTTATATAATCACCCCCTCACTTTAAATAATAATTTCCTTCACTTTTTATATAGCGCCCAGCATTCAAACCTTTAACAACAGTACACATAATCATCATTTTTGATGTAGGGCGTACAATGAAAGAAAAGGAACCTGTCAATGTTCAAGGTCACAGATATAATTATCTCTTTAAAGCAAGGACTAAATGGTATAGATAGCCGTTGACAATTCTGTGCTAAAAGAAACATTGAAGGGGCCAAAGAGGAACAGATTTTTGCCATCAGATCAATCCTAGAATTAGCGTTATCAATTATAAACTTGTTTTAATAGATGACCTTGACCCATGTTCAACTTTGAATGACTTTGTTAGACAGTATATTGAAGTTGGGCTTAAGGAATATTGTCAATATAAAAATAGTGTCTTCACTGGGGCTCAAACCATGACCCTTGGCTCCCCAGCGAGATGCTCTACCACTGCGCTAAAGGAATAACCTTGACACACTTCCAAGGTCATAGTATTACTTCATTGCTGATCACTGCAGCAAGACTGTGTCTTAATTTCATTATTATTTCAATTAACAACTTAACCTTCAAAGTGAGTTGCACATGAAGGACAAAAATGCCCATAAGTATAATCTTTCCAGAAAGATGTAGAGTGAAACACATCCGTATTACAAAATTAATCTCCCCATGGCCAAGTAGTAGATAAAAAACATGTGGCTTTTTCAAATATAAATGCTTTAATCAAACATTACATTTTGCAGAAGAACTAGAAAATGTCTGTAAGACATGAATGCCCCCTTCAGCATGTGAAATTCATGATTTTATAGCCAAGTAGAGAGAAATTGTTTTTACCGCCATTGTGTCAGTATAACCCAACCAGATGTACATACCAATTTTCATTAAAATCATGAGACATTATCTGAAATCTGACTAATCAGAAGCCTCCATATTTCATAATTTAGCAATTTTTCTGTTTTAAAATGGTGGCTGTCATGTTATCATCCCTTTCATCAAGTTTCATCGAGTTCAATCAAACAGAAATGAAGTTATTACTGCATATGATTTCAGCCAATCACAGGTTATGGCGGCCATCTTGGGTGCTTCATCCGTGAAAAAAGAGGAACAAAGGTTCACAAATGACATCAAACTTAATATGTATGCAAAGTTTGGTGAGAATCACAATGGAAGTTGCAATTAGCTGGTTACATTATCATGGACAGACATGGGTACTACTATATGCCTCCCATTTTTTTTTTGCGGGGGCATAAAAACCCAACAAGGTTACAATACAAATATATTACTCATTGTCTTCAATCAAGCATAGCCATGGAGTGTTCAATTTTGAAAATGAACAGGTCACTGCCAAAGATTCTCACCTCTTCATAATGATGAATTTTGGAATATCACTAAACCATTAAAACACTTTGATTTTTTTTTATCTCCATGTATAGCTCCAGTGATTGAAAAAAAAATATCTTTGCGATTAAACTCGTAAAATAAAAACAACACACAAATTCACAATTAACAAATTTTAATAACAGCTTAAAGAAATCCAAACTTTAACATAGCACATTGAACTGTGCCTGCATTAATCTTATACACACGTTAATTGTCTTGATTGGAGAGTATTGACAATGATGTCCATATTTGGTACAATAAATTACTATACTCACTTATTTACATATAAAACTTTGTGATCTACATGCATCATGTGTCTTTGTGGATAAATGAACCGACGAATGTGTCAATAATATATATCTTACTCAAGATAACTGCAAAGTAGGAAATTCCTTGCTTTACTGAGAATCTCCACACCACTCCCTATAAACCAATTTATTACTGTACTGCCAAAACAGTGTTAAAAATACCTAGCAAGAGCCAAACACTCGATATCACCTTTTAAATCCTGTTGTTCATTTATTGGCAAGACAACAAACAACTGGCTTAATTTTGTTCGTATCAGACTATAATAAACAATTTTCCTCCTTCTCATTTTCTGATAAACTGGCATTCGAATAGATACCTTATTAGTGAAAAAATATGACAATTCTGCATAGGCTTCAGTGATCAATTCAATTATATAATTATTCTAGTTCTGATAGGTTTAAGGTCATTTAAGATTGTATTTGTCTATGACATTTAACGTTTTTAATTCACAATTGATTAACAATTAAACAATTTTATATTATTTTTCGAAGCATGATCATAAGGTGTTCTTCAAAAAAACATTATCACTATAGACGGTTTAAAGCTGGAAAGGTGAACTCAGGGATCACACAGTACAGAATTGTCTTGCAAAAGATTCTTAATGATCTACTTACAACTACCCTCGGCTTTCACAACATGGGATAACCATGGCTGATCCATCATCAATTTCTTGCTCATCACATTATGAGCATCCTTGATATCCAGGAGTTACGCTCACCTACAATCTCTACACCCCTGGAATATGTCATTGCAAAACTTAAGGCTCTGTGTGCGCCACCTTGTTGATGAGGCAATAAGACTAGTTTGACCCTTTGGTGTACATCAAAAGAATCTCGTGGTCACATACCAGTAAAAGTTGACAGGCTTTGAAGTCGATTGCAGCTACTTTGTCATATTCAATGGCAAGCATCATCCTAGTGATTTGTCAGGTTTTTCTACCTGAGCATGCCTTCAGTTTTGCCATGACATATTCCGGGGGCAAAGTGAGTGTACATGTAGGTAAGCGTAACCCCTGAATATTGAGGATGAAAATGGGCCAGTTAGCGGTGTGAGATCAGCCACTGGTATTCAACAATGCAGCTTTAACTACAATTCATTCCATACAATACAGAAAGTAAAGCAAGGAATTCTTACCACTGTTAAACAGTTGAGTATCTGACCAACACTCAGGACAACAATAAATAATGCTGCAATTACAGGCAGGACTTACAGGTACAGGAAATAAACACAACAAGTACAGGCAGGACTTGCAGGTACAGGAAATAAACACAACAATTACAGGCAGGACTTACAGGTACAGGAAATAAACACAACAATTATAGGCAGGACTTACAGGTACAGGAAGTAAACACAACAATTACAGGCAGGACTTACAGGTACAGGAAGTAAACACAACGATTACAGGCAGGACTTACAGGTACAGGAAGTAAAACACAACAATTACAGGCAGGACTTACAGGTACAGGAAGTAAACACAACAATTACAGGCAGGACTTACAGGTACAGGAAGTAAAACACAACAATTACAGGCAGGACTTACAGTTACAGGAAGTAAACACAACAATTACAGGCAGGACTTACAGGTACAGGAAATAAACACAACAATTACAGGTACAGGAAGTAAAACACAACAATTACAGGCAGGACTTACAGGTACAGGAAACAAAACACAAAAATTACAGGCAGGACTTACAGGTACAGGAAATAAACACAACAATTACAGGCAGGACTTACAGGTACAGGAAGCAGAACACTCACAACATTGACAACTGTATTTAAGTCCAGATAATTCGTACTCAACAAGCTAATTGTAACAGCAAATGCTGTTCAACATTGCAATCTTATTAACTGTAATGTAACCAATATTAACTTATTTTCTTACTACAGCTATGCTCCATTCTCAAATTTGATCTCAAGACTGTTCTGACTCAAGCATAACTGAAGCAAAGACTCCTAAATATGATGCCTAATTTATTTTTTTCATTATTACAATGAATGTGTCTTTTCTCAGCAAAACTTTGTGCAAAGTAGAAATCATTACAAACTAAAATGTAGGTTCCTAGCTCCCCTGTACATTAAGCAGACTCTTTTTTACTCCACTTAAAATCAAATGCAATGATTTGTAGTTTACTTCTAAGCACAATAGGTCAACATATAAAAGAGTTGATTTATCTCTTTATAAAAAGAACTAAAAAACAAATTCAATGAACTCGAAGAACAAAGATGTATGGCCTACATTGACAATACAATTTCATTTTTTTTTGTTATTTAGTGAACAGAAACTGAATGAAAACAGAAATCTGATTTACAAAGTCCTTCAATACATGTAGACAGTTCTGATAATACTATAGCTTGTAAAATAATATTACAATTGATAAAACACTTGTTACAAGGCATCAAATTTAATACTCTATGTCAAGTAGAATTGAATACCTAATCAATCAATAATATTAAAGTTTAACTGGTTTCACAACCTATAAAAATCATGTTGGTTTTTTTTTATTCTGAAACAATTCCAACCTATTTGATCTAGGCATACAGATTCATGTGCTATAAATCAGACCATGAACATTACCAGTATATTTTATTTATACAGGTACAGTGTATATGGTTACACTTGTGAAGCAAAAGCAATTTTGTCTGTGCTCATAGCACAGTTTTTAAAAGGTAAACAACATGCAAAACTTCACATTTACATATTCTTGTAATTTTTGTTTTCTAAATTAACAAAATACACACAACTTCACAATGACACTCATTAAAACCGGGAACAATACTCTGTATATTTTCACTTATCGTTGGACAAATAATGGATGACACAAATACAGTCATACTTAAGTTACTGTTTATCTGACTTTCGATAGAGAATTCAACATTGAATCTGATTAAAATAGATATTCTTATTCTCACTCATTTATACAAGGATCTGAGACAATCCCATACGAGGTCATGTTCTGGTAAACATTTGTATTACCCAATCAAATCACCATTTCCAGAATCTTGAATATGAACGTTTATGAGCGAAAAAGCTCGCATAATCCTATCGCTGCATTTAGTCTATTTGACACAACAAGCTAATGTGTATGTTGTGATGAATTGACTTGCTGCAGATGACAGTGTCAACTGTCCTCAATAACACAACTGAAGTGTTAAAGAGGCTACAAAGGTCATCAGAACATGACCTCTTAAGGGATGTTGTCAGATCCTTGTGTAACAGAGTGAGAGTAAGGATCTGTATTTCAATCAGATTCCTCGACAGTAGATGCGATAGCTTACACATGCATACACAGGCAGACCTAAAATTACAAACACATATTAAACAAGCGCTCCCCAGGCACGCCAAGTCTGAAGAAACAGACAGTGTTCATCCATACAATTATCATCATAATTCCTGTACGTGGATGGTCTGCACAGGAATTTCTGAGGGAGCCGCCACCATTCTGTGTTCAATCTGTCCATTTCTCTGGTGTCCATACTCAAATTTGATCCTCAGTTCCCCTATCCTAGTCTTTGGAAGAATGTCTGGTATCCATTCTATAATGAATGGTGTTGGTTCCTTTTGGTCCGATGTAGAACTTCCTGTATGGATAAAATCAGACAGTGTACTCAATTTTATCTGTGATACCATAAACTAACTTTATTTCTGGTGCAGGATTTTTAAAGTCCTGCATACCCAACTCTTAAATAACTATAAAATAATACTTTTGTCAAATACAAAGTAAATGAAATTCATGCACAAAAACACACTGCCCCATCTGCATAAATATCAGAACAGCAACACCAAATGTAAAAATTTCCAAATTGCAAATCTAAAACATTTCAATAAGTTAAAAGTTTTTCTCTTCTAAAGTCAATGACATTGAAAAGTTCAATAACTTTTAACAACTTTGTTATTTCAAAGTAATTTTGTGGCATTTTTAAAGAGGCATCACGGTAAAACTATATTTTTTTATGCTTATTTAGAATTATTGTATATATGAATTAAATATATACTCTTGTGGAAAATTAATATGCGATTTACGCTGAAATATGTTCTCAAAAATTTTAATTAATAATTAAACAAGAGGCCCAAGGGCCTTAACGGTCATCTGACTACCAATTGTGATACCATTATGGAATTAGTTTAAACAATATTTTATTTCCATCAGTGTACATGTATATTACATATATAGAAATTGTACAAATAGTGAGGATTGGAAAACAAGCTAATAGCTTATATAAATTCCTCTCCTCGAGGAATTAGTAATACAATCATGTAACAATATGCCACACAAATGTGGTTTTCAAGATGGTGATGATCATGGATTTCTTCGGAACAGTGCGAAAAATAACATTTGGTCAGAATCATTTTAGGCAAGTTTCAGATCATGGAAAGTGTTAGATGTGGATGCAAAATGGGGGCTGTTGCAGCCATCTTGGATCTCTGACGGACTGGAGAAATAACAACATTTGGTTGGGACTATCTGGGGATCCTTTTTCTATGAAAAGTTTTAAATGTGTATTCAAAATGGGGGCTGTGGCAGCCATCTTGGATGTCTGACGGAACTTGAGAAGAAGTTTGAAATGTGTTTTTCAAGATGGCGGCTCTGAAGGCCATCTTGGATTTCCGACCAACCTGAAAAATAACAACACTTGGTCAGGACAATCTCAGAATCACTTCAGCCAAGTTTTAGCTTAATCCCACAGGTAGAACTTGAGAAGAAGTTGGAAATGTGTTTTGTAAGATGGCAGCCATCTTGGATTTCGAACCGACCGAAAAGTAACAACTCATGGTCAGGACCATCTCAGGATAATTTCAGCCAAGTTTCAGCTTAATCCCACAGGTGAAACTTGAGAGAAATTTGGAAATGTGTTTTTCAAGATGGCGGCTCTGGCGGCCATCTTGGATTTTGGACCAACCCAAAAAATAACAACACTTGGTTAGGACCATCTCAGGATCATTTCAGCCAAGTTTCATCTTAATCCCACTGGTAGAACTTGAGAAGAAGTTGAAAATGTGTTTTTCAAGATGGCGGCTCTGGTGGCCATCTTGGATTTCGGACCGACCCGAAAAATAACAACGCTTGGTCAGGACTATCTCAGGATCATTTCAGCCAAGTTTCAGCTTAATCCCAGTGGTAGAACTTAAGAAGAAGTTTAAAATAGGTGTTGTTCAGGAAAACAGTGATTGCGCAATCATGTCACAAAATGGCCGCCATGGCACAAATGTCGAGAGTTTTTCGGACCCGAAAAATAACAACATTTTATGGGCTGCCCTTCCTGAACATCCCTACCAATTTTCAGCTCACAGGTACCAGTGGAACTGTAGAAGAAGTTTAATATGTGTTTTTCAAGATGTCGGCTATGGCGGCAATCTTGGATTTCGGACCGACCCGAAAAATAACAACACTTGGTCAGGACCATCTCAGGATCATTTCAGCTAAGTTTCATCTTAATCCCACTGGTAGAACTTGAGAAGAAGTTGAAAATGTGTTTTTCAAGATGGCGGCTCTGGCGGCCATCTTGGATTTCGGACCGACCCGAAAAATAACAACGCTTGGTCAGGACTATCTCAGGATCATTTCAGCCAAGTTTCAGCTTAATCCCAGTGGTAGAACTTAAGAAGAAGTTTAAAATAGGTGTTGTTCAGGAAAACAGTGATTGCGCAATCATGTCACAAAATGGCCGCCATGGCACAAATGTCAAGGGTTTTTCGGACCCGAAAAATAACAACATTTTATGGGCTGCCCTTCCTGAACATCCCTACCAATTTTCAGCTCACAGGTACCAGTGGAACTGTAGAAGAAGTTTAATATGTGTTTTTCAAGATGTCGGCTATGGCGGCCATCTTGGATTTCGGACCGACCCGAAAAATAACAACACTTAGTCAGGACCATCTTAGGATCATTTCAGCTAAGTTTCATCTTAATCCCACTTGTAGAACTTGAGAAGAAGTTGAAAATGTGTTTTTCAAGATGGCGGCTCTGGCGGCCATCTTGGATTTCGGACCGACCCGAAAAATAACAACACTTGGTCAGGACCATCTCAGGATCATTTCAGCTAAGTTTCAGCTTATTCCCATTGGTAGAACTTGAGAAGAAGTTTGAAATGTGAAAAGTTTACGGACGGCGGACGGCGGACGACGACGGACGAAGCACGGTAACTATAGGTCATCTTGACCCTTTGGGTCAGATGACCTAAAAATGGCGATCCGCGTGACCTACATGTAACTACCAAGCGAAAAGTGGCCGAATGGTCAAATTTTAACGTAAGGATTATATTACGGAACCATAATGAGGGATGTGAAGTATTCAAGGGAGAGACTAACAGCCCAATTGTTTGCATTGTTACAGTTTTCTTCTGGATAGCCGGTGACACAGTTTTTATTTGGTTTTGGGGCCTCCCAAGGGATAACTCTTTCATTCCTCTGTTACATGAAATGCATGTGTAAAACTTGAAAGCGTGTATTGTAATATTCCCTTTATGATATTCCAGTAAAACGGCATTATTGAATTATATTGCTGAAGAGAAAGACCTTTTCACATACAAGGAAAACCGTATGGGGGGGGGGGGGGGGGGGGGGGGGTTACGTTGTAAAACGCCGGTATCCCGGGTGATTGAGTTTAATGTATACAGATTCAATTTGGACAAAATGAATAAATTTATGTCATCATGTGCGGATAAAAAAATCTTGTCATACCTAATCTATAAAATACGGATTGTACAAATATTATCGGGTTATAAGTCATATATATGTATGTCCCATGTCTGCAGTTGTGTTGAAAATGTTAACGAACCTTTAAATTTACATAAAAAAAGTAAAGAATCATAACATTTATAAATGGATTAAGTATTGGACAATTATCTTCTCGACAAGTTCCAAATTTGAGATATACAGTTACGTGCCATAAGTCTTTCATTTTTTTTTATTTTGCTATATATTCTTTGTATTTCCAATTTTTTTCAATGAATTTTCCTGACTTCGTTTCGGGATCATTTTTAATGAAATTTTGTGTACTTATAGAGAATTGTTTCCTGTTTCATCTCATAATATTTTCACTGTTTTCCGTTATGTATAATTAGAGAAATCATAATTTATTTACAACATCCAATTTTTGGGACGCCATTTTGACGTCATTTTGGTAACGTTATATAGAGAAATGGCGTCACACGGAAATTAGCAGTGTAGATAATTCTGTATAGCTCCATAAATACACAACGGAAAATTAAATAAATATTATGAGAGGAATCCTTGTATATTTTTGTACCAAATGTCAAAAAATTGTCAAAATCCATCCATAAACGAAGTCCGGAAAATTCCTTGAAAAAGGTTGGAAATACAAAGAATATATATCAAAATAAAAAAAATTGAAAGACTTATGGCACGTAACTGTATATTATACATGTATTCTACATGTTTAGTGCGTGGTACGTCATATGAATGCACGGACCTCCGTGAAACATATATAATTGTAAGTGTTAAAGTATGTTGACGCTGAAATTTGGATAGATTTTAGATGGTTATATAGATAGTCTGAAAAAAAATCTTCAAGACATCGAGTTGTATAAAAAAAATCAGAATCATTTCATTTTATTTTTTTACTTTTCAATGCATGCACACCTTTTGTGAAATGGTTCTAAATGAGGATTCGTAAAGATAACTTTTTACAGAAATTAAGGTTTGCCCTATGGTTGTCATCGTCGGAAACCCACATGACACTGTTAAACGTACAATGTAAGAGTGCAGTGTAGCTTTTATGACCATTGAGGGGGCATTTTGATCGAAAATTGATCTTAACCCCCCAAATGTGTAAAATTACTCTAAACATCCTATTTTAGGTCCAAAACTAGCTGTAACAAATTATCAGGTCCCTGTGATTTGCATCGGTTTCAGTCAGGTACTGATGTCGATAAATGATGCAGAGATGTCGACATAAATTTATTCATATGCATATCGTGTGTAATTAACGTGTGATTATTAATGTGAATGTGATTCAATAAATTTATACACGGACTTTGTGTCTGGTTCATCATCGGACCTGTACATTACGTATCCCCTCCCTATGGGCCCCTCGTCGACTTGCGACAAAATAGTAACGTGATTGACGCGTGATCAGCGCTATTTTTATCGGGCTTTCCCGAGGAATGCAATTTTGCAAGTGGCTAATAAACACATTTTGAGTGCACTTTGAATATTGAAATAACAGGAAAATGTATCTGGTAGTGCAGACAGCATGTACATTCAAGAACTTCATTGTAGACTTCCCCGGGATGCCCCTTTAATATACTCTTATTTTCAAATATCTACAATATATCATAACTCAACAGTTCAAGCAGCAGTTATATAAAGTTCTAGAGTACATATTAACAGAATCTACTAACCAACTTTGAGGTAGGTCTTCAGTTCAAATGGCCTGATGGGCATAGGACTCTTCCCTTTAAAAGCCTCGTCTATATTTTCCACTTCTACTTTAGGTACTTCATATAAGTCATAGGTGCCATCTCTGTTCTCTACAAAGTTTCTGGTGATGTCCAAGGGCATCTATGAGAATAAAAATCATTCAAAATAATTACTGAAATAACAAACAAAATCTGCATTAAACACAAATTTTCTTTACACATTAAACGCAAGAAATTGTATTTATGTTTTATCAAGAATAGCAACCACATGTCAATCAACTAAATATTTAGTTCACTACAGGTTAAGTCATCTGTATTGGTCTTAAATCCGATTTCAAGATAAACCTAAACATACCATAATGATTGTGAATTTCTAAATATCTATCGCTATTTATCAATGGAGTTATCTCCCTTCCACCAATTACCATTGATGTTATATTTTGTGTATATACAATGTAATTTGAACTGCTTTCCAAATTTCAATTTAATAATACAATGTAATTTGTAAATTGTAATGCTTATGCATATAAATCCATCTGTGAATATATAAGAAATGAAATTAACTTACTCTGTTGCTAAATCCCTTTCATACATCATTTTGAAATAAATTTTCTTGAAATGAAGACAGGACTAAAAGGTTTTTTTAATAATTTATATAACAACAGACATTCAAATCTGATTAAAATGCAGATCTTTACTCTGATCCTTTATGCAGCAAGAAACGGAGCAACAATTAGGATCTGCATTTCAATCAGATTGGTTCTTTATACCAGAAATATTGCATGGAGTATTGCAAGCAATCCAGTCCCAATCCCTGAAAAATTTTGGAGGCCCTAAATTCAGGTCATAACACTCCCCCATTCTAAACGTTATTGGGATACAACATTCTTAAACTGTTTCTGACATTATGAGTTGTGCCCTAGAGAACGAATATCTACCAGGTTCCCCTCCAGGAGTACATGTTATGTTTCCTGATAAATCATTTTGCATGGGTATACACTATTGAAATAATTACCGCTTGTGTGTCGAAGATCTGTTTAACATGTACAATGTTCGTGATATGCCATGTGTATTTGGTGAAGGTCCCTAATGGAAGAGCATCCTTGCGTACAAATCCTGTTGTAAAATTTGGAAGTCGTTTCTTTCTGTTGCCTACAGAAATTCTTTGCTGAAGACAATCAAAGAAGACTTGTGGAGCATGGAACACCAAGGGATCTGGGTTCCCTGTAAAAATAAAACATTAAGTTAGGAAAACGCATGAATCACACGATTTTTAGACAAAGCATTGCTGAATTGAGTGATTTTCGTACAACTATAGTACGTTCTGGTTAAAATCACATTTTCTGCTGACAAATCGGAAGCGATTCTATTATGCTATTGTACTTGCACTTTCCAGTGTAGCCGAAACCAACATTAATTTTCTTGTTATGTGATTTAACTCATACATATTTTACATCTGTGTGTACTGATCATTTGTCTGATGAAGGTGACAGAGTACATAACGTACTAGTCATCGAAACGTCACATCAAAACATTTACTGGCTATGTAACAAGAATCTTTACATAATCCATACTTTCCAAACTGAAGCCTATGTTTAGAAATATGAAATCAAACTTGTAAAAATGACACATTAACATACCATCAAACTGATAATGCATGGTCTGGTTTACTCTCTCTGTCACACTTCCCAGCCACTGGTAAAACGACACCATCACCTCAGACTCCTCTATAGCAGACAGTGTTGCTGCAAAAAAATAAAGGAATGTGATCAGACAATGAAAGAGATACATTTTTGTCTAAATGAGTTCATACCATAACTGATCATTGTATTATGTTTGCACTTGCAGGTAGCAGTCATCCTTTAGAATGATAAAGATTATATGGAGGATGGTGATGATAGGCGTTATGACTGCTACCTGTGAGAAATCATAAATTTATCTCAATTGCTCAATAAATAGTTAAAATTTGTCCTAGTTCTCCCCAAAAGTTTGTTTTTGCCATTAGCAAACGGTACCCTTGGAGAAGTCAACATCTTGCTTTTCAAGCGTGTTCACATAAGTCAAAAGATATCCTTTGATATCTCTGACTTAACTTGAAGAGTAAAGTGTGCCATGACACATAAAACCATAATCCTGGATTTCTCACATTTGCTAACAAGCTAGCTGTTTCCTTCAAAACTGTGTTGATTAAAACGACACTTTTATTTACATTCAATTTTTTTCTAGACAAAGCTGAAATCTCATGACACATACATAGATACCTGTAAGGGTGATTTGAGAATTAACCATATGGGAGGGGCTGCAGGCACTTTTTCAGAGACCCCACCACCCATCATATTATATCAAACGTGATTTGATATAAGGAATGGTAGGCAGACCTGCTTAAATTAACCATTAAACCATGATATATTAACACAGGTGCCTCCCACATCCTACATATGCTAAATTATGGGATAACCCTTAGTAATTTAATACCTGTCCCTGGCTTTTTGGCGTTTGGAGTGGCAGGTTTGTTCTGCAGTTGGACTGCTTTGGTAGGACTAGCTTTCTTTGGACTAGGAGGTGCCGGCGTGTTCCCCTCTTGTAATGTCAACAGGGCATTACTTGCTTGGACTGAAACAACAAAGTGGTTTGTTTGGTGGCTCAGTTAGAAAATTATGCAGTCTGATAATTGTTGAGTTTTGTACTTAATATCAAGAGTCATCAAGCATGTAAAACCACAAAATATTTTTCAAGTGTCTGAATTAGGAATTTTCTAGAGGAAATTTGTGAAAAATCTAAACTTTTTTTATTGGAAACTGGTTTTTTACTGGCCCTAAAAAGAGGGGTGATAAAGCCCTGACATATGTACTACCTTTTACTTGCCTACTTCAATAAAGTGAAGCAAGTTTGGTCACAGTGGTTCGGATTGGGGATTTTTAGTGATATATGGTGTAAATCCTTATAATTTTGCTTTAATAAAGCCTTAAAGGTATATGAACACCAGTAAATAGTATCAACAGGTTTTATCCTCTATTAATATTATACATTCTTAAACCTTGTAAAAATTGAAGGTACTGAGGTTACTAAGCAAAATTATATGGATTTAGGCAATACATCACTCAAAATCCTGAAAGCCATTTAGATGGCTTAATCTTTCAGTCTGATGTTCTGGAAGCTACCTAAAACCTACAACACCTATCTGCCACTATCTAATATCTATGCCACTTAAAGTGGTCCAGCATGTCACCAACACTGGGTGTATTTCTGGTTACGAATATAGCAATTCGACGTTGCATCACCTTAACCTAATCTATGATCTACATCCTTTTTAACTGTTTCCCAGTTTTGGGCAGACCAAGACCATACAGACTTTTTCCTTGTTCTTGGTGGAAGATATCTTTAAGTTACAAGGAAAGCCAAGGGAACTGTTGGCACTGTTTCTTACAGATCTGAGGTGATCATAACACCCAGGTACTTTACCTGAAGCTGGTAATGGTGCAGTATGAGATTTATGTATGGAGAGAACTTGGCATTCTCCACTTTGAATATGCATGAACAATGACGTTTTCTTTTGTTTGAGCGGATTTTTTTTAACATGGTTTTTGTTTTACACCCTATTAGCCAAGGTAATTTAAGGATGGTGTCTTCTTGTGTATTCTTATAGAAGTTCATAAACTATAATATTTAGATATAAGCTATATCCTCTCAAGAAATGGTATACGCATCAACTGACATAACTTAATGGCCAAAGTTTGGAGCTGTAGATTGTGATTTTGAGATTTGTTACAATATAAGCTTTTAAATACTTTCTGGACATCTTTTTAAAGATAACATGTCACAAAAAGAACATGATATTTTTGAAGATGTATCCTAAGTGTGCCTTGAATTGCTAACTAAAAGTCATCTTGACAAACTAAAGTATACATATTATGGAAATGTATACATAGAAACAATGTTGAAATTCCAACAATCTTCCAAGTAAAAATGTATCTGTACTGTACACAGCAACAAATGCAATAGGTCCTAACCTGGTATCTTTAATGTAAATTGAGTGTGTAGGTATCAAAATATTGATTGTATTTATTCCACGACTCCATGACATCGTGTTATGCTATCTCAGTCTGTGACATTAACATTTTCAAGCACTAGTCCAGAAAAACAAACTGCAGTGTTTATTATAGCAAATGTATTGAAATTCAAGGACTTTCCACTAGTCTGAACCAAAATTTACTAGTCATGGGCATAATACTAGTGGTTAAAGTTGCAGACTGCTATCTACCTAATGTATCGTCTTTCTTCTGTTTCTTCATCACTGGGGCGAGGAGATCCTCCTCTGCCACCACCACCTCCAGTGTAGTAGGGTCGCCTGTGTCCAGTCCCGTGTCTTGAGCCTGATAGATTGTCACAATCTGACGTTCAGGGGACGGGGCAGACTCTGTCACTGTTAAAATAATCATATATATAATCGCTTTTGAACATACCATTAACATGCAGTGATGTTATATATCTATGTACGAGTCCTGAGTCCTACATTGTATATCCAGAATTTTACTGGACTCACAGAAAAGGAAATTTGTACCCATTGGTTTTAACTAATTTGACAAACACTTGTTATGTTTTCAAATTATTAAAGAGTTTTACTAAATATGAATATTTCATCAGGTCATAGCCTCATAGGCCAATTAGAATTGAGATGCTCTTAATATAACCCAGCTGATTCAACTTGCATAAAATACTAACATATACATTTTTCAAAGCATATTACAAGTGAAGGGCTGTAACTTAACTCTGCATATAGCTAAGCATGAAACCTGACATTAGTATATGAATATATTACTTGGAGGTATCCTTTCAATGATACATGTATACAATCTATTATGGCAAGTTTGGTTAACATGCATGTAAAAGTGGAATAATGATATTCAAATTTGGTTTCTGTAACATAAGGTTATATAAATGATCAATGCTGGTTTATTGAAATTATTTGATGAAAGCATCGTTGATGATGTGTTGATATAAACCTGTTAATACATACGAGCATCAACTCCCGTGGAATCCATATTGATGTAATACTCAAATTCTTCAGCGAGCTTCTCATCACTAGCAAATGCACACACACAAGCATACAAGTGGACACAACGTCGTAGCATATCATCTTTACCACCAGCTTTGGCATTCTGAAGAATAATAAAATGTGGTTATAATAAGCTGCATGTATATTTTACAGACACTTATGTAACAAATTATTTTATCATGACAACATATACAATGTTTTGAATGTACATAACAGTATATATTCACTTGTAATTTGTAAATGTACAGTCTTTCATTTGGTACAGCGTATCCACAAGAAAAAAATTCTGATAAGGCTTATAATAGATCACAACGTTATACTGTATATCTAAATAGAAATTTATAATCAGGGGAGGTTATTCCCTTATGTGTGGTATAAATGTGAAAACACAGTGAAATTCTCTGATGTTAAGCCTGTTGCTGAAGGACAAGGATCCTTAAACATACAAAAATATTTGGGAAATTATCTTTGAATATTTATTTAACAACTTGTTTGTTGAAAAAAATATTACCCTGTTGAAAGTCAGCACTTACTCTGAAAGCTTTGCAGCTACATTGGAATTTGTGTTCTGGCTGGGAACGATTTCTTGACGTTTCAAACAAGGAAAAGTGTAAGAATCCTAGGGGCTGTTTTGTACTAGCTTTACATTTCACAACCATAATATTTTTGGTCACTCTCTGTACGAGAGGGCCAGTTGTCTCTGTGGCCAGAAGCCAGATGGCTTGTTTGGTATCGTTTGACACTTGTAAAGAGTTCAATACAGAGTTTTTTAGTGTAAGAGGGTGGGCCTCCTGGTTGCAGTCAATGGCAGCCTTTATGTGGGGGCATGCTTCTTCTGTGGAGCCCAATGGACTGCTGTGGGAACAACTCTCAACAAAGCATCTGGCATTCTGAGACAAAATTGCTGGATCAACCACTTGGGCAGGATTTCCATCTAGGTCCTGAACCAAAGGTAATTGAACAAACCCTCTGTAATCTGGACCACGATCTCGCAGTCTAACTGAGAAAACTTGAACAGTGGACCCAGTAATAATCTTCACTGCATCAGCACTGTGGCCCCTCTTCTTCTCCTTTTCCTTGAATACAACGTCACACGTTTTGTTCTTACAGCTGATGCCTCTCGTTCCATTGTAGGTTCCACATTTAGGGCATTTTCTAACACCTCTCAAAGTTGGCTTGCCAAGATCTTCAAACAAAGTTTTCAATTTGTCAGGTGTTGTCATTCTGCAGAAAAAGAAAATGTACGATTTGCAAATTTATTCTTTCATGAATATGTTTTTAACTAACAAAGCGTTGATCATTTTTCAACTTCATGCTTATAGCTTTTCAGCTAAATTTCTTTGATTTAATTTCTTGGCAAATAAAAACGACACGCATGCATTAACACAGAATCAGATTTAAGTCCGGGGCGGTTTTAAATATAGATTACATTATTTGTCTCCCCCTCATCAAATCCTGGTTTCCTTTGGCCCAAACACAATACTTGGACAACTTGACAGAAGTATAAATCTGGTGTCAAGGCTATTCCTATAACAATAAGAGGATTTTTACTATCTATCAGTATCCGCTGTGTAAAACATCTAGCTATCATCATGCGATCAGGGCAGACGTATGTGTCTCTGGTCAGGGCTAGATAAGACTTGGACCGCTATCAAGGACTTTCCCTTTAACCCTCAAATTTAATAAATAAGGAGTCCTGGGACCCTGATAAAAAAAATATAAAGCAGGGTTTTATATATATGTAGACTCTATACCATAATTTTCCGTTATTTTACCCCAAAATCTGAACATCTGGGTCCCTAGGAACCACTGAAGTGACAAATGAAAAAAAAAATCCAGTTTCCAAATTTACATGATGTATCAGTATGACTTACAGCTTCATCTTTAATGAATACAGTACTGCTGACTGCAAATTATCATTTATAACGAGTAAAGGACCCCAAATATTTATCGAAGACCAAGGTAATATTTAATCAATCCATGGGTCAAAGGACTCCCAGTGCAAAATGGGAAGTAAAACCGGGATATAGCAAAACTTCATCAATTCTAGCAGTCCTTTGCCAATTTTAGGAGCCAAAATGAAGTTTTTTTCGAATATGCATAGTAAACATGATGCATGAAACTGCTTACAACATTATAATTACAGACCCTATTCTCAGATAAGTTATGGTTGAACATGTGCCAGAATGATTAGACCAGAGAACAATAGTCATGTTTAAGTCAACAGTTGCAACAGGCTTTATTTCCGTAACCAGAACAACTGGTTACGCCCAAGACCCGGTTGTGTTGTTATGAATGGGATCTCAAAATAGGCGATTGACTACGCAGATTTCTGTCTGGAATAAATTATTGGGAATACCTTAGTCTGTTGAATACACAGACAATGCACTGTGTTGTTCCTCTTCTTTAATTGTGTAACAATCGAATTCCAATAAAAAACTGTAAGAAAGCAAACTACAATTGTTCAAGATCGGCCCTATATTGCTGTCTGCTGCTCGCTAGCTTTCCGCCATGATAGCTGTCTCCTCTAAAGGCGGTCAAGACGAAGTACGTCATTGGTTGAAAGATGACACATGATCTGTGGGAACTTTTGATTGGTGAATACGTAAAAAGGAGGTCAGTTATTTACTTCCGGGTCAAGACCGGAGAAAACGTTTTTGATTTACATTTTTACAAGGAAATAAATATATCAGTTTTGATATAAATTATCTATATTTCGCTAAAATGTTTCAAAATTAAATTAATATATTTTTACATATATCTTATCAAAGATCCGTAATGATAAATCTATATATGCAGAAACTAGATCTATTTTTTTTAATATTTTTATGTGTTCGTAAGTTATTGGTGTTGTTACATTTAATACATGGTATACATGTATGGCAAGCCGTTTGGGTTTTAACCTATTAAATACAGATATCTTTTATTAAATACAGATATCTGTATTTAAAAAAAAAATATTATTGTTAATATAAAAATTAAAGATATCTTTAATTCAAATAGAATTAGGGATATCTGTATTTGAATAAAGATATCTCTATTCAAAATACAGATATCTCTAATTAAACACGAAATAGAGATATCTCTAATTCAAATGCACATATCTCTAATTCAATTAAAGATATCTTTATTTCAATTAGAGATATCTGCATTTAATTGTAAATAAAGATATATGTATTTCAAAAAAAGATATCTTTAATTCAAATACAGATATCTGTAATTCAATTAAAGATATCTCTAATTCAATTAAAGATATCTCTATTTTAAATAGAGATATCTGTATGTGAATTAGAGATATCTGTGTTTGAATTATAGATATCTGTATTTCAAATGAAGATATCTCTATTTAAACAAAATTAAAGATATCTCTATTTAAAATAGGGATATATTTAATTAAAATAGAGATATCTCTAATTCAAATAAAGATATCTCAATAACAATTAAATATATCTGTAATTCAAATAGAGATATCTGTATTTTAAATAGAGATATCTGTAACTTAAAAGAAGATATCTTTATTTTCAGTAGAATGAGAGATATCTGTATTTAACTTAGACATTTCTTTATTAAAATAGAGATATCTTTATTAAAATTACAGATATCTTTATTAAAATTACAGATATCTCGAATTAAGTAGAAATATCTTCATTTTAAAAAGACAGATCTTTAATTAAATAGAGATATCTTCATTTCAATAGGTAAAAACCCAAACGGCTTGCCATAGGTATGTGTGGTAATGTTTAATTTGTTGTACGCTTACTGAATAAAAAAAACCTTTCTAAACGGAACCACTTGTCGAGGTCGACACATACGTATTAATGGATTGACATATCGAGGAATTCAGCCTATTAATTAACTTTTAAAAGTAAGCAGAGAATGCATTTCATAGCAACGAGGGAATATCTATTCTGAATTAAATCTTGAATGATAAAGCTGATGCAGATATATAATAATAATATTATTATTACAATAATATATATAAAAATATCATCGACGTCAGCCTATATATAAAGATTAAGAAATATATTAACTGAATTTTTTTTATATAATCACATAATTTACTTACGTGGATAGCGCACTTGCCTTTCACCTGGGCGGCCGGGGTTCGATTCCCGACCGGACGTGAAAAGGTATGGGGTCACCTGTCCGACCGTGTGGGTTTTCGCTGGGTACTCCGGTTTCCTCCAACAATATGATCCCTTGCGCTCTGGCATCCGGGCCAATTAACAAGAGTGATTAATTGTATAACTTGTTTCATAATTGTTGTAAAATAAATAAAGTTGATAATTTAATTTACTTTCGTCAGATCTAGGTTAATTCTATGTTGATTAGAACTATGGGCAAATTTTTTGGTCGCCATCTTTGTCTCATTGAGAAATATACCGTATCTTTAAGTGATATGAAGATGGGCGTTTTTGAGTATGCTCATTAGTTTGTTTAAATTACTTGTTGTGATTGACAATGATACACGGTTCTCGTTTTTGAGGACTTGATGTTTACTTGGATGTGACAAAGATTTACATGACGGGCCTGGTCTTATTCTCTTGTGCTTTTACAAGAGTCTCCATTTAAATCTTTCTTTTGTTCCTCTTTTGCCTCTAGTTTAATCGATTTTGAGTTCGGATTATGGTTTTGTTGACAGCTTTGGTATTTTCTGATTTTTAAAAAAAAATTAATATCAGTTAATGCAAAAACGAAATCCGCCATCCAATAAAATAAAGTTAACTCAAAATCCGCCATCGTTAGAAAGTATTTATCAACAAAAGATTGATTACCTCGTAGGTACCACCGGTATACGGTATACATACTGGTGTATGCCATTCCCTCTTATTAGATACGCTAAAATAACCGGTAGCCATCCTCGATAACCAGAGGTCACCATAGACTTATAATTAGGGAGCGTAACCCCTGGATATCGAGGATAAACTGTAGCCAGAGTTTTCTCTGGCCCTAACACCAGACTTTTTGACAGATCACTTTTCGATAAAAAAAAATTCCCCTTCAATCATTGAAAACGATCCGCCCGGAATTAATTTTAATTATTTGTTTGTTTCATGATGATGATGATGATGATGATGATGTTGTTGATGTTTACAATATTAGTCTGGTCAGGGACGTATATGTGTATATATACGTCCCTGGTCTGGTATATCGGGTAATATTTATCCATGCGTGATCGATATGAGGATGTTTGATATTGTCTTCCCGTCCTGTGTGTAGGCTATGTTATGTAGTAAAACATAAGGACTAAAAAATAAACAATTACAATAAAAAAAGAAAAGAAAAAACAACTTCTATGAATAATAGAAGTCCTCTTTGTAACCAATATCTCACATATATATACGTCCCTGCCAATACGTTTTGTAATTTTTATATAAGTAATATTCAGTTATTACTCCCTTCAATTATTTCTGAATTTATGGTTTTTATAAGAAGCGGTTTTTTTTGTCTCTGATCAGTTCAAATGTTTTTATCCCGAAAAACTGTGTAAAGAAAAATATGTACATGCCTGGCTGCATCTGGCGCGCACGTTTGATATTTTCCCGCCTTAAATCTTTCATCTGGAACTCTTTTAAATGGAGGCTGATAAAGGTGGTATGGTAAACAACGTGTACTGTGATGTTAGTTGCATGAACTTATGCATTTAAGGGTGAATTAACAGGTAAACTGAGATAGTGTGCTTACTTTCAATTTATTACTTCATCAGAGTCAAGCCCCATGCATATCACAGAAAGATTTTCAATACAATATTCTTGTTATCCAACAAAGACAAAATGAATACAACGTTAACCGATTCGGTACCGGTGTATTCCATAAAATAACAGGCCGCTGGTCGGCTTATTTTTCTATCAGATATGATTTTGCCGACTGCGACGGCGCCTGTCAAAAAGCATGTTGCCGTGTTAAACCTCTAACATTGTTGGAGTACGTTTCAGTGTTCCTGCGAGACCGCTAGACATTTTCACGGACTTATATTAGATTATAGACCTATCTAAGTCCGTGACATTATATATGCTGTTGTAACCACAGGTGCTTGCGGTTAGATATTATATATTGTATATATTTACTATATAGCCTCGTATTACTGTATAAAATAGATATTATATATTGTATATATGTACTATATAGCCTCGTATTACTGTATAAAATAGAATTTTATACAGTAATACGAGGCTATATAGTACATATATACAATATATAATATCTAACCCAAAGCACCAGTAGTTGTAACGTGCAGGCGGTCAGCCATCCAACTACTGCCCATGCTCACCGTTGCTTAACTAGCGTGAACTGGTCCACGGTTTGTACCGCATGACTGAAAACGCAAGCTTGCCAGTTAAGCAGTATTTCCCCCTCATATACGTATACCTAGCTGGACATTACATTATTCCCCCCCCCCCCCCCCCCCCCGCCTCAGAGAAGTCTCGTCTCGAGACTTGGCCTGGGAATCCGTAGGTTCTTCTCTGTGTAACAATGCACCTTCCCAAACCACAGAGAACTGGCCTTAAGGCTTACATGATCACACAGAGTCACTACGCTACCACCAAATGTAATGTGCAGGCGGTCACCCATATGCATCCAACTACTGACCACGCTCACTGTTGCTTAACTAGCGTGAACAGGTCTCCGGGTTGTACCGCATGACTGAAAAAGCTAGCTTGCCAGTTAGGCAGTATTTCCCCCTCATAATATACCTAGCTGGACGTTACACTGTTATATATATATACTGTTTACCTATGGCCATACCATGGCATAGTTTCATTTGTATTTAGCACGCTTTTAGCCTAAGAAAGCATAACAAATGTGAAGATAAATCTTTGACTAAAAGCATGCTAAATACATATATCCTGGGGTGCCGAAAGTAATTACCGGTAACTTTGATTAAGCCAGGTTCATGACTAGCTAATGGTTACAGCGTATAGTAATAATAATATTGAAATATTTCATTATTTGTGTAATAATTAAGACAAGGAAAAGTGATAAAGAATTAAGTGCTGTAGCTTGGGCTCAAACCTGGGACCCTTGGCTCTCCAGCCCGATGCTCTACCGTCTGAGCTAAACGGAAATTCCCTACAGCTCACGCTTGTAAGGCAACCGTATCAATGCACATCATTTACACTATTCCCCCTTTTTCTAAATCTCCAACCTAGGTTCTTTGGCTCCCCGCTAATTTGTCTTCTCCGGGATTCCCCTTGAAATGGGGAGGGTCATCGATCAGCAACAGTTTGTAATAGGAAGAGGAAAAGTGATAAAGATATATACTGCCGCCGCTGGGGCTGCAAACCCGAGACCCTTTAATGGCTCTCCAGCCCGTTCATACTCTATAGGGACCAAGCTAAAGGGAAATTCCCAAAAGCTCACACTTGTAAAGCAACCTAATCAATGCACATCTTTTACATTTGCACCAAAAACAGCCTTTTTTACAGAAACAAGATACATGTTACATTAAATAAAACACAACAGTGTTGCCAAGTACAAAATTGTTTTTTCCCAACATATGTCATGCAACTGACAGGGATGTATATGTGAGAACCTATATATATAGATTATAACATTTTAATTTTAATTGTAATTCAACCTGTCTGTGTTCATCATCGTCATCGTAGACAGGAGTAAACTCTGCATACTCTCAGCATTTGTTTAGCGAGCTAGCTAGGGTTTATATATTCAAACCTGGGATGAGAATAATATTGTCTATTGCCTTGGTGCCAAGGCTTAGAATTGGTAAAAGTTGGAAGAATCACAGTAGAATTCTGTATTGGAATACCTGGTAGATGGAATGGATCATTGGATGGCAGCTAGTTTTTTTTATAGAACTTATAATGAATTATGTTAACAGGTTATTTACTTGTCAATGCAGGAAATAATTATATTTATGCAGAAAGATATATGCATTATACAACATTGAACTAACCATGCAGTAAATGTTGCAGTTAATTAATTAAAAGGGTCTTTGCATATATATTAAAAATGTTCTTTATTTGGAGAACACACAAATCACAAGTTCCACTTTTAATTATATGAAGTTTAATTGTGTCATCATGTAGTTCATATTATATGATAACTTGGGATTTATTTTATAAAAAAGTAATTAATAAAAAATTAATAATATCCTTAATTTGTCTTTTGTAGATCTGAAGTTGAGACTAAGCAGATATGGACTTGATATCTGCATGTAAACATTTGATCTATCTAGTCATCGTCAACCATCTTTTGATTGGCGCTGATGCAACTCTCTCTAAGGGACAGAAGAAGAAAAAGGTAATAAGCTAACTATTTTTTCTTCAGGTTTAAACATAAAGATGGCTTAAGGTGAATCGTACAATAATTTATAGCTCTAAAGATTAAATTAAGACAGCGATCATTGTTTTTTTTTCAATCTGTTTTAAAATTGCTATTAGATGTCAGAATATGTTCCTAAACACTTGTTAATGAATATGAAATATTGTTTTCTGTTTCACATTTTCCCAAGCTTAAAGCCAAAGGAAAGGTGACATTCCGTCATGTAATATAATTAATTGATATCCGCAGAAAACTTAATGAAAATGTTGTTTATTGAGAGTCAGATAATTGAATCGTGAACATCAGCTTTTTTTTCGGAAACCTTTTTCATATGTGAAATGTTACAACACATTTTTTTTAAAAAAATTTCTTACATCATATGATTAAAATGTATGACAATTTTTTTTATGAGAGAGAGACAAAATTATAGATTTGAAAGATATTTGTCAAAGTCTTGTTTGCAGGGTGGTAATATACAGTGTATTCTTGTTTTGTTCTAATTATAAAGGCCCAGACAACAGATTACAGCAGTAAGAATGTATTTGACCGAGACCTTGTGACAGAGAACATCAAGGCCAAGGACATTGTGCGAGAATACAAAGCTTACTGTGAGGTGGAGAGGGAAATCAAGAGGTTCCAGGGCCTGACACTGGGCTATGTCACTCCTGTAAGTTTATACTCCATGTGTTATTATACAGAAAATTTGTAAAAAAAACCATGATAATTCCAATCATCAACAGATTTTCTCCCCATTTATCCGGTCTAAATTTCTTGGTCAATCTCATTTAAGGATGATTTCTTTGTCTACCCCTAAGGTTTGACAGATAGCACATCTTTATGACTCGACTCACAAAAGGGGAATGTCATCATTACATGTAGCATTATAACCATGACACAAATTGATAATGTCATCATTTTTATTGCTTATTTCATGGGACATTGATGATCGATGGAGCAACGTTTACAGTTCATGGCATCTTTTCATTTCCTACAATTTTTACAAATATGAGAGAAAAAAGAATCTTACTAGTATATGGGTCTGTTCTGTAGCCATTGATAAACATATCTCGACCCTCATGTAAGAGTTTATAGCTGGCCAGCACTTGGTAAGCCTTGAGCTGTGGACCAGTCAAGCTCTTACATTTGAATTGAGATATCTAGCCTGTCAACAGAAAAAGACCCATGTAAGAATATCTTATTCATCTTGTAAAATATTTCCCTTTCTGGGATACAAATTTGTATATTTTCAGTGTTGAGTTTGCTGAACATTCAGAGTATC
Source organism: Mimachlamys varia (assembly GCA_947623455.1). Taxonomy (NCBI): domain Eukaryota; kingdom Metazoa; phylum Mollusca; class Bivalvia; order Pectinida; family Pectinidae; genus Mimachlamys; species Mimachlamys varia. The sequence goes on from OX392536.1 coordinate 19,450,761, forward strand.
AGTAGAAATAATTTGTATATTAAGCTGTATGCTACTGCTCAGAGTGTTCTCACTCACTACAGAATACAGAAAGCCATTTTTTTTGTAATGTTATATTGAAGCAAACTTTTCCTGATTTATATTATTGACCATTCTTACTGATTGAGTTAGTCAGTTTCCGACAAAAATATGCTGAGCTGAGGCTGTTGAGCAGGAAGCAGCTGAGAGCTTGCAGTTGTTTGGCTGAATCAAAACTGTATAACTGAATAAAGATGAAATATGTACATCAAAAATTGTTTGAAAAAGGATTTTGATTTGCATAGGTGTACATATATAATCCAGACATTTGTTGGTTGCTAGTTTTGAAAAAAATACAAAGTATGTTTAAATGTGCAGTTTTCGTGTTGATGAAATGAACATTCATGCACATAATCCAGCACATTTGTCAAGAAAATGTGGGTGTTTTTGAGGACGAGATACTACTTCATGTACTGCCTGATCTTTTTCACCTACCTCGAAGATTGGAAAATTGTGTGTGTGTTCGAATATTTGGATGTTCATGGTAGCTCCCAGTAGCTGGTCCACATGAGAACTTGTCATGGCCCAGTACTAGTATTTATTTACAATGCTTGACTTTGCATGAAAATGCATAAGAGATGCACAATAAGAAATAAAAGTACGATTCTTGGATGGCCTCCCCTTTTAGGTTAACCTTTTGATTTGTCCTACAATTTCTGTATAAAATGATCTCCTTTATTTGCTTTTCAGTGGAACAATCATGGTTACACAATAGCCAAGAGATTTTCACAGAAATTTTCCTATGTATCGCCAGTGTGGCTTCAGATCAAACGCAAACCTTCAGGTGCCTTCGTCATAGAGGGGAAGCATGACATAGATCACGGTAAATATACGATTATATTCCCGCCACAGTCTGTTGTTGAGAAATCATGTGACTTTAATCACAATAAGTCTGTCATATCACATGATAAATATCATTGCAATGGTCTGTTATAGAAAGACCAAGTGCAGGAGTTTACAAATGGCTAAAAATGTAGTTCAACGAATCAACTAAAATCCATTAAACCCTAATGGCTGTTTTATATTATGAAACTTGACTATTGGAAATATTTGTATGTCAATACAAAGTTGTCACACTGAATTCCTCATAATTCAGGGATTTCTGATTCATTGTTAAAAACTATACTACATCTCTCAACTGGTTTACTTCCACCATTCTTCTTCAATATTTCCACTCGAAAAGTACATGTTGTACCTGTGCAGTATATACAGGAATGAACATAGTATGTAAATATCTACTGTAGCCCTTTCTATTCTGTGCAGGTTGGGCAGATGAGGTGACAGCAGGGAAGCATGCCAAAATATGTAAGTACAGTGCACTCCTCTTTATATCATGTTGCATTTGTCAGACAAAAACATGATATTAACAGGAATGTGACATTAAGAGAAACATGTTTTTCCACTAAATCTAGTACATTTCCAATCTCCATAACTAAAAGTAAGCTATTCAATGTACATATGAAGATGTTTCAATATATAGATATCATTATTTCAATTAAAAATCATTTTTGGGGATATTTTTTTACTTTCTACACAACATTTTGTACAAGTTGTATCTGAAATCAATGGAAATAGCATCATTTTCTGGACATTTTTTGTGATTGGTTAAAAAAACATGATATTAAGAGGAATTCACCTCTATAGATTATAAATAGAGAGAAAAATGGTGCTTGGGAAAAACATGATATAAAGAGGAATGTGATATTAACAGGAGTAATATTAAGTGGAGTCCACTGTACCAGATTTATACATGATGTAAACAGTGGGTTATATTGTGTTTGTGCACATTTAATGTTGATTCACCTAAATTTCTGTGGTTATTGATAATGCTCGCGCTTCACTTACCATGCAAGTCTCAAATGCATAGATAATTATACGCAAGATACTTGAATTTACATTAGACGATTTGTGTCAAATCTAGCATTGGGGGCGTATTTAGACAAAATTAAACCATATGTACAAAAAGATAATGTGGCATCTGTAGATATATAACTTTCTCACTACTTGAGAACTTTCTTATTGTTATAGGTAAAACGTATAGATATTTGTTATTGGCAACAATGGATGCGTGTTTTACATTCATTATTTTCAACAGTACCTCATGTGTTATTTGACTGCTGGAATGCTAAAGACTATGGTACCCTGTACATTTTTATTTCCAGTACCTCATGTGTTATTTGACTGCTGGAATGCTAAAGACTTTGGTACCCTGTACGTTTCATTTCCAGTACCTCATGTGTTATTTGACTGCTGGAATGCTAAATACTATGGTACCCTGTACATTTTATTTCCAGTACCTCGTGTGTTATTTGACTGCTGGAATGCTAAATACTATGGTACCCTGTACGTTTCATTTCCAGTACCTCATGTGTTATTTGACTGCTGGAATGCTAAAGACTATATGGTGCCCTGTACGTTTCATTTTCAGTACCTCGTGTGTTTTTCGACGGCTGGAATGGTAAAGACTATGGTGCGCTATTCAGTAGTGAGGATACCATAGAGGACTGTATACAAGTTATCCTCGACTTCATCAAGGTAAACAGCCGAGCATTACCTATTTACAGCTAACATAAGTAACGTGCCTTCTACAAAATCCTGTATTTAATAGCTCTGTTTCCCTTAACTCATTCAACCCTGAAATTCCATAATGAACTATTCCAATCTTTGAGCTGGAAGAGTTCAAAGGTGTCTTTAGGGGTGAATGAGTTAACCCTTTCATTCCTATGTAGCTTCAATAGACTCACCATACATTGACTGGGAGAAGTCCATCTGGACTAACAGTGGTGAAAGGGTTGTAATACCATTGATAACCCCATGTTTAGAGCCAGATTCACTCTGTATCATGAATGTCAAGGTTGTTTAACAGTTTTATTAAAGAGAATTATGACAAACATCTTAGGTAATTTTACAAATATGCATGTAGAATTTAAATTCATGGTAAATTTAGGGGGAATACTTCCTGTCTTTATCAATATTTTACATTTCTTTTTAGATTGAATTTGCCTGACTCGACACAGGGATTGTTAAATGTAAAAAATAGGTCATGGTAAAATGTTATTTATTTTTTTGTCCTGTGGCTTGACATATCATGAATATTAAAAATGTCCTGTTTAAACAGTGATTTTATGTTTAATCCTCTAAATACACTGTCTATTAAGAGCTAGAAACACTATGCTACGCAATAAAGACAGACAAGTTTATATCTTTGATATCTGATTCACATTGTTCTTGGAGAAATGACATGTAACATTAAAATAAATGGTCTGTACATTAAAACATAGTTGTGACATTTGTGTTGTGTTGCAGGAGAACAAGTTTGCTGGAGTGGTGGTTGAGATCTGGTCACAGCTGGGAGGACAGGCTACCAAGTAGGTTTTTTTTTTTTTTTTTTTGTGTTTTACATCCTATAATGGTCATTTAAGGACTAGCCTGTTTTTTGTGATGGGGAGGGTGGGGGAACTCTTAGAGTTCCTGGTCACATGAGCCGGGAGGACAGGCTACCAAGTAGGTTTGATTGGGTTTGAATAGGTTTTACATCTAGTCATTTTAGTAATGGGGGGGGGGGGGGGGAGCTCCTAGAGTTCATTGAGAAAAAACACCAACCAACTGCCAGTACCTGGCGACTGCCCAAATGCAGAAGTGTTTCTTCAAAAACTTTATTAAAGTATGTGTGATTCAGAACTTGTACATGTATTAGTTAACAGAATACATTCGTAGGATATGATGATATCTTAATGATACTAACTAACTATTTCTAACATTGGTCGTGGTAGATGATTTTAAAATAAATAATCTTCTTGACCATTCTCCCTCATTTTAAGTCCAAACTCCACAAACTTAAAATCAACATCCAATTCAATACTTAGATGATCTCCTATAGTTGCTGCAGGTTGTGTGTAATGCCTACAGCAGGTGTGTCTGAAAAAAGGAAAAAACAAATTGAGTAAGACAGTTATATCTGTTGTGTCACTTACATGCTTTCACTTTTGAAATGTGGAAAGGGAAGAGATATCTCTCGTTAGAGGTTTCAGAGGAATTATATAAAATTTTAATGTTTAAGTGTTGTTTGTTTATTAGAGCAGTTGTATGAGTGTGTTGTTTGTTTATTCAGAGTAAATTTATGATGGTGTTGTTTATTCACAGAGAGATGCGACACTTCCTGAATCACTTTGGTGAAATGTTCCACGCAGCAAAGAAGCTGTTTATACTTGTCATCCCTCCACCTATGTATCCAGGGTAAGTATCGTGTGTAACGTCTACACAGCAAAGAAGCTGTTTATACTGGTCATCCCTCCACCTATGTATCCAGGGTAAGTATCGTGTGACACGTCCACACAGCAAAGAAGCTGTTTATACTGGTCATCCCTCCACCTATGTATCCAGGGTAAGTATTGTGTGACACGTCCACACAGCAAAGAAGCTGTTTATACTGGTCATCCGTCCACCTATGTATCCAGGGTAAGTATTGTGTGTAACGTCTACACAGCAAAGAAGCTGTTTATACTGGTCATCCCTCCACCTATGTATCCAGGGTAAGTATCGTGTGTAACGTCTACACAGCAAAGAAACTGTTTATACTGGTCATCCCTCCACCTATGTATCCAGGGTAAGTATCGTGTGACACGTCCACACAGCAAAAAAGCTGTTTATACTGGTCATCCCTCCACCTATGTATCCAGGGTAAGTATCGTGTGACACGTCCACACAGCAAAGAAGCTGTTTATACTGGTCATCCCTCCACCTATGTATCCAGGGTAAGTATGGTGTGACACGTCCACACAGCAAAGAAACTGTTTATACTGGTCATCCCTCCACCTATGTATCCAGGGTAAGTATCGTGTGTAACGTCTACACAGCAAAGAAGCTGTTTATACTGGTCATCCCTCCACCTATGTATCCTGGGTAAGTATTGTGTGATATATGTCCCAACCCCATCACTCAAATACTTCCCTACACATCAGTCTGAATGAAATACACATCATTATTGTCGTCTGTTACTCTGTTACTCTCCTTATACCTAGGATTAGACAACATCCTATAAGGGGGTAATGATCTAGTGGAATTTTTCATAATCTGATCAAATTACTCCTCGGACTACATGTGCGGGATTTTCCTGAAGTCAGCCTCGGTCCATTTAACCTGTACCTGGTGTTTTTATTCAGTTAACTGTTTCAATTGCATACATGAATGTACCCCAGGTCTAATATAACTCCATGTTATGTCACCAATAGATGATTTTCTGTTACAGTGGTGTAGTCGGCATGTTCACGAGGGATGACTTTGAGGACCTGGAGGGCAATGTTGATGCGTTTAGTCTGATGACATACGACTTCTCCAGTCAGAGGAAGTGAGTGAAAAGGCAGTTATATTTGTACGAGTGGCTTATATAGAGAAGCTTCTCTATCTGGGACTGTTCTCTAGAAAATGATCTTCTGTTTAATTCCAGTGACTTGTTCCTTTAATGAACTGATAAAAAAAACCCACTTTTATCACTGATATGGAAGAATTTTACTTTGGCTTTCATTGCTTTTCAATTACGATATAATTATGTACATGAATCATTGCACATACTGGGAAAAACTATCTATGAGCAAAATATGAAATTTTAGAAGTTCCATTGATCATCAGTTCTCAATTAGGATATTATTATAAGTGAAAATTAAAGTTTTCTTTTGGGATAATGGATTCCAATGTCATTTAATACCTGTTACCATAGGGCCATTCAATAATTAATTGTGCTGGGGAGGTGGGAGGCATCTGTATCAACATTTGATGGGTGCTGGTTGGCATCTCTGTAAATGTGTCTCCCGCCCTCCGATATGGTAAGTTCTGGAACAGTCCTTATATAAATAGTAGGACCAGCACCAGCTGATGTCCTATATAGTAACTGTTCTGTCCATCTAAAATTCTTTATTTTTCTATAAAGGTTATCTCAAAAGTCTTACCATTTTACATGGTGGTACTGTGTAACATGGAAAATCTACCTTCTCCATAATCCATGGTAGTAATAGAACAAAATAAAACATTTGGATAATTAGGGATACATGTATAAACTTCCAAGCAAGCATCATTTGTAAGAAAGTATTCTTGCGGGATATTTTATCTATCTGCATAGTTTAAAAAAAATATGTTCTGTAAATAAGTTGTTAAGATTATGACATTGTGTACCCACAGACCAGGAGCCAATAGTCCTATCAGCTGGGTCAAGGATTGTGTGGAAGCTTTGGTGCCAGACAACGACCCAGCATCCAGATCGAAGATTCTTCTGGGGCTCAACTTCTACGGAAATGACTTCACAATGGTTAAAGGGGGCAATGGAGGAGCCATCGTCGGCCATCAGTAAGTCGTTATACATGTTATTGCTAATAATATCTTCAGGTTCTTTTAAACACAGCTTCTCCACAGCTTTAGGTCAACTCAAAATGGTTCACAAATTATAAGGTCTTTGTAACCATGCGTTAATAACTGTTTCAAATCCCAAGGAAGCATGTAACAGTTGGTGCTGCCATATATCTGCACTCACAGCTTGAATTGCCTTTGCAATTCAAGTACTGATCACACCTGTACTCATTTCGCCTGAGTAGACTGGAAACATCACATTTAATCTCGCTGGAGGATACAACACAGTGCCATAATGAGATTTGAACATGTATCCATTCCATCACCAGCAGGTGTCCTACCATTAGACTTACATTCATTGCCTTTTTATGCTAAGAGTCGATTTCTGAACATGTGTTCTTTATAATATTCATTTTACTGTACGTTTTAGTTGTTAAGCATCCAACTCTACTTTACTATTTAGTAAATGTTTTGTAAACAATAATGCTGAAAAGGTCAGGGTATAAGTTATTACAGAATTTTCTTTTTCCATGTTAGATACATAGATATACTGAAGAAGCACAAACCAAAACTACAGTGGGTAGAGGAAACTGCTGAACACGTTGGGGAATACAAGTGAGTGTTGTTTGGCAAAAGATACAATGTGCTTCAGAGATTTCGGTCAAGGTAAATCCTAGAATTGAAGATACATTAATGTCCCTTATAAGTTAAAAATTTGTAGCTATTCTAATTAGTACCACCATGGATACATATATTAGTATACAGAGTCCTTGCTATTAGTTCAACAATTAGTTTCGTCTGAGCATGGACAATGTGGCAAAATCTTGCTTACTAGATTTATTGCATCATCACTTTACAGACTTCGTTTTTTAACTGTTTGTCACAAAATTTCAGATAAGTATTCATAAACATCATTTCATAGACTTTTATTACACATCTGCTTTGAAAACAGTAGTATGCAAAATTTGATACTCGTGAATAACTTCCAATAACAAAAGGCACAAAATGTTCTCCCCATGAAATACATTATGGTATTCATGTTGTCTGCAATTACACTGCCTTGTTTCAAAATTCACTATTAAATACATGTGCCTGGCATATTTTCTGAAAACTCCATCCTAGATTACCAAAAAAAAACCACAACCTATTAGTAATCACTGATCTACAACTTAATTGACTCTTGCCAAAAAATTCCATCAATATCTTTTTCAGATCCACGGGAGAAACACACAATGTACATTTTCCGACACTGAAGTCTATACAAGTCCGACTGGACCTGGCCAAAACAATGGGGACAGGCATCTCCATCTGGGAAATAGGACAAGGCCTTGATTACTTCTACGACCTCCTGTAACAGGACAAGCCTTCTGGGAATATTTTTTATAAAGATTTTGTAAATGTTTTTTTTCTGAAATTTTTGTATCCAGATATTTTGACGCTCATGAAAAAAAGAAGAGAAAAAACTTTTGTATTAACTAATTATAAAAGGGTAGAAAAAGTCTTAATTTGATAGAAAGTTATCCTGAATCAAACTTTAAAAATTAAATCTTAATGCATTATAGGTTTTAATTGATCTCAAAGGCAATGGTTTGTCATTAAATTCAAAGAAAAAAGAAGAAAATGTGATTCAGAATGACCACCTTTGAATGAATATCTCTGCATACATTAAATGTATCTAAAATATAGATTTTGGAAACATATCTTGAAATCTAAATTAACTGTCACTGAACCATTTATCAAGTATAAGTGTTTTCAAAACATTTTTTAGCTCAATGTCAGTTCTTTATTTATAAATTTCAATGATATTTATTTGGGAAATATCTTAAAATCAGTTTATTTTTTATCTGATTCAGAATCAGAGAATGATCGATAAAGAATGAGATTTAAATGAGTGTAATTTTTTTTTTTTTTTAAATGTGGTGTGTTAATGTTAGTGATTCAAATGAAAACAAGAAAAAATGTCAAAATATATACGCAGCTGAAGTGTCATATGTATAAGATAAATACCTTCATTATTTTAAACAATTATGAAACAACTTACTACGTATTAATCGATTAATGTTGGCCCAGATCATGTGAGGGTTCTTACTGTGGGAGGAAACTGAAGTACCCTTGGTGAAAGGCAAGTGTGCTATATATCCATTGCACCACCTTAACACCAAGTGTTGTATGTATAAAATACATTCCTGTTACAAAGTTTAAGAATATTCAGTGTTCTCTTTCATTTATATGTGTGTGTGACACAACTGCCCAAGGTAAGAAAGGGGTAAAAGAAAGGGGAAAATATTACCAAGGGTGTAACTATAGAACTGGGAAATCTTACCAAAAAGATTGTCAAATCATTACAAAGCCTTGGGTTTTATACCTCAGGTATCTCATGGATTTTTCTTATTTAATAAATCATTTTGTCTTCTGCTCATTTTTCAAGTGTGTAGGTTGATTAACTTTACTAATATTTCAACCTTGATAAAAATGAAAAGATATTTTGGTGTGTGATAGTAAAATGATCCAAGTGGATAACCATAGAACTGCAGTGTGTATGTACATTAATTTAATTTTGTTTCTTATGATTCAGATTGTTTGCTTCAATTTACAGTTATGTGTATATGGTGGAATGATGTGTTTGTGTATGTCTTTGGGGTTTTATCTTTTCATCAGAATCATTATCAAGAGTTTAAGGTTTAAGCAATGATGAAGGCGCCAATATCACATACTGTGTAAAATTTGAGCTGTAATATGGCAGTCAGGCAGGTCTATATATCTAGTAAACTGCCAAAGACTTTATTTAAAAGTCTAATTGAATGTCCCAAGTAATTTTTGGTTTGGCAAATGTATTCTAGATCATACAGTATCAAATGATATAGATTTTTACATGATTAGATGTGACAGACATCGATATTTTGGAAACTATGCGGTGGGTGTTATAAATTCATTGGATCTTTTCACCATTATTTGGAAATTTGGCATAGATTTAAGGGTCATACTGTCAGATAATTTTGCCGGCTATGTAACAGTCAAGCATTGCAAGTCAGTGAAATGTATTTTTATTTATATAGACAATATTTTGAACTTTAAATATGAATAAGTTTGCAATATTTAATTACCTGATCAGTGTTGTGTTTCTTCAAAATAGCGTCAGTCTTAAGCTTATAAATTCTGTTAGATGTTGTTGAACTTAAGACTTAGTTTCAGATTTCTATATCATACATGTTTACACTGTAAGCTTTACTAAGTGTTTTTTCCTGTTTAAATTTTGTCTGACATTGTTCTGTATTTTACTGATTTGTAACTGAATCATCCTAACATGTGTGGTAGTTAGTGAGAGGAATATTTGACGTGTGTGGTTGGGATGGGTTTTATTGTACAAGTGATTTAAGTGCTAATTAAATCTTTATTTTTGTTACATACTGTTGTTGCATTATTTGTTATGTAATATTATAAACTGTAAAACAGGAAATTTTGCCCCATCTTTATTTTACCCTTCCATGAAAAAGATTTGAATTCGCCCTCTCAAAGGTAGAAAAAATATTTAATATTAATAACAACAAACAATACAATAAATTGGTTTGCATGCTGGGGAATTCCTTAATCTAAAAAAAAAAAGAAAAGAAAAACATCTGCAAAGTAGAAAGTTTTAATATGTCAATGCTAAACTATTTTAAGAGACAATTACCTGAGCCAAAATCTCCTTTATTGTGATGATCACTTGTGTTTTGGATGCAACAGTGGTTAACTTGGGTCCTCATCATACATGTAATATGAGACACAAACCTATGTTTGGTAAAATATTCATGCTGTACTAAATGGTGAAGCGGGAAAAAGAAAATGAGGATGAATTTTTCCAGTTTTACAGTATTTGTTAGATACATACGTCACCCAAACAAGGGCCCAACTAATGATGTATGGCATGCTACTTTGACAAAATCTATGTTCATAAGAATTACACTATCAAAAAAAATAAATGAATCAAATATTATTTGGTATCAGAGAGGAAAAATGAGTGACATACAGCACGTATACAGGTGTTTTACCAAAAGGCAAGCTATGCTGTACTTCTCCAAAAGCTTTTGTTTTCATATGATACAGTTGAAAGCATGTTATCAACTAGTGTGCTACCTGTATCAACCATACCTTCGTGCATAATTTTTCTTGATAAAGCATAACATCAAAATTAAGAATATGTAGAAATTTTATTGAAAATATAAAATAATACATAAATATTTATTGATTAACAATTTTAAACAACAGGTGAAGAGGTCAACAAAAATATAAATAACAATGTCAGAACGTTTTTGCCTTTTTGCACATACTTACTCGTATTAGTGTCATTACAATTTTGTGGAACACACTGTAGTGCCAACACATAACCAAGGGAAATATATACTTGCATGTATAACCAAATGAAGACATTTTGAAGTTCGAGTCTTCATGAACATTTATACTCCATTCATTAATGGTAACCCTCAGTTATGGTGGATCATCAATAAATTAAGCATTATTGACCTGTAGGCTGATGACCCTTGTTAACCTTTGTCAAGGGTCATTATTTACAGGAACCCTATTGAATTAAGACTCTCAATTTCTGTAAATCCTTTTTGAGTCGCCATCACTGTCAGAATCACTTTTGACCTTTGTTTCAAGCATCTCCAAGATAGAGCAAGCGTTGTGATGACCTTGACCTGGTCTACATCTCCTCTTCCAGCTGATGGAGGATATGAAGGTTTATATCATCAATGTCATCCATCTCACTGAGAGATGTATCTACCTGCTCCTCTTCTGGTTCTGCATCCAACTCGTTAACCTGTAAATAATCAACACATCCATTGATTATCAAATAGCAAGTTTTGTTACATTAAATCTTGTGTCTTCAGAAATTTTAATACATTTACCCCGGTATATAAAAGAAGTGCTTTGAATAGACAACAATATAAAGGGTTACCAAGTTTGTTCAAATAAATGACCTTGACCCATGTTCAAGGTCACAATGGTCAGATGTAACAAAATGTGTTTCAATAACCAAATGGCCCCAGTGACTAATATTCGCCTGCATTATGTTGCGGTAAAGGGGTACCAAGTGTGTCCAAGTACCATGGAATGGAAAGCGGCCTTACCATATGTGCATATATATTGCTTTTAATATGCTGCGTGCAAGCCCAATGTTATAGCTGTGCTGACATCTTACAAGAGACCTGACAGGCCTGTATAGCTCACCTGGTGTCAATCTCACGCTAGTAATCCTTAAAGTTGACTGAATTAAAATTAAAGTAACAGGGAAAATATTGTTTCATACTCAGAAAAAGAAATAAATATTAACCACTCCTATTAAAGAAAAATTAATAATAATTACACAAACCTTAAGAACGGGTTCATTGTTCACTTGTTTCTGGGCCAGCAAGGCATCTGGTCTGGTGGTGTCTATTTCAACAGAAACTTTGCCGTTGTTCAGGACGATGAGGAGAACTCTGGAGAAAGCATCCTCCACAGCCCTTTGATAGGACAGCTTCTTAGCCTTACAGATAGCCTTGGCTCTACTCGTGAGATCTGGTAAAGAAGACAATATACAAGTTAAAGGAACAGTAAACAGTGTGTCTGGTGAATACCTAGTAGTTCTTCAACCTTAGATTATCTTGTCTCTTCTAACTTTGTGTTTGATGGGGAGATATAAAGGGGATACAATCTATGTTTAGCAGATGTAACTTTGTGTAATACTGTGATATTTTAACAATTCTAAAATAAGGCAGTTTTATGCAGACTGCTTTGGATCTAAGGAGACAACTGACAGTATATATTAAGGGAAAGTAACTCTGAATAATGATGGTGTTTTCAATAGTTCTAGAGTAGGACAGTTTCATACAAATTGTTTTGGCTCTACTTTTCGAATCTAAGACAACAGACAGTATTAAAGGGAAATAAATCTTGTATTTTCAACAGCTTTAAAGTAGGACAGATTCATTGCCTTTCAAATTACTGGTAACTGAATGATATTGAACTTGTGTAATCTGAATAAACAAGGGAGACAATATGATATTGAGGAGAAGTTTATCTGCTTAACATTTGTATTCTCAATACCACTCTGCTATAGCTGGGTCATTTTCTAAGACCTATAAATAAGCTTGGCTCTACTTAGAAAATGAGGAAAATAGTTATTACACCATGCCTGCTGACCTTTGATGAGACACTGACCTTTGGTGAGACAATGATGTATGACCTTTGGTGAGACACTGACCTTTGGTGAGATACTGAACTTTGGTGAGACAATGACCTTTGATGAGACACTGACCTTTGATGAGATACTGACCTTTGGTAAGACAATGACCTTTGGTGAGACACTGATGCATGACATTTGGTGAGACACTGACCTTTGATGAGACACTGACCTTTGATGAGATACTGACCTTTGGTTAGACAATGACCTTTGGTGAGACAATGATGTATTACCTTTGGTGAGACACTGACCTTTGGTGAGACAATGATGTATTACCTTTGGTGAGACACTGACCTTTGGTGAGACAATGATGTATTACCTTTGGTGAGACACTGACCTTTGTTGAGACAATGACCTTTGGTGAGACACTGACCTTTGGTGAGACAATGATGTATTACCTTTGGTGAGACACTGACCTTTGGTGAGACAATGACCTTTGGTGAGACAATGACCTCTGGTGAGACAATGATGCATGACCTTTGGTGAGACACTGACCTTTGGTGAGACACGCCTCCTCCCAGGCTCCTAGACCAGCAGTACTTAATCCATGTCCAGCAATGTCAAGTCTGATCACACAGACATACTGCAGCTTTTTGATATCACCCTCCTGTACCTCGGAGTCACACTCTAGCTACAATGGGACAATTAACATTAATTATACCAGCTTTTTGATATCACCCTCCTGTACCTCGGAGTCACACTCTAGCTACAATGGGACAATTAACATTAATTATACCAGCTTTTTGATATCACCCTCCTGTACCTCGGAGTCACATTCTAGCTACAATGGGACAATTAACATTAATTATACCAGCTTTTTGATATCACCCTCCTGTACCTCGGAGTCACATTCTAGCTACAATGGGACAATTAACATTACTTATACCAGCTTTTTGATATCACCCTCCTGTACCTCCGAGTCACATTCTAGCTACAATGGGACAATTAACATTAATTATACCAGCTTTTTGATATCACCCTCCTGTACCTCGGAGTCACACTCTAGCTACAATGGGACAATTAACATTAATTATAGCAAATTTTGATTAGAGCTTGATAAAAATTTGCATCATATAATAATGAGATCATTACGTACACATAGACATTCAAACAAACTTAACAAGGATATAGGAATTATTGATACATAACAAATATAAGTGTACACTTATACAAACAAACCCTGGTACAAGTTTCTGTTAATTGGAAAATTGTATATCATTGTCTTTTTGCCCCATTAATTGAAAACATAATTGAAATAACTTAAATAAACCCTCTCCTTATACAAGATCTGAGAATCTTCAACCAATGATTTCCGATTCTTGTAATGTAAATAACAGATTTCATTTGAGATTAGCGATCATCACTTGACTGTGTGAACATGGTGAAGTAGAGGGGCACTCGATTGAGTACCAAAACCTCAATACAGACTTTAATATGTATGCAGATAATGTCTTCCTATTATACTCAATAAACTGTATTGACAGGACTTTTTCTTAGTGCGTTTAAGGACCGTTAATGGGCCCCATCCCCAATTAACATTGTTTCATATTTAAGCCAAATTCCCAAAATTTACAGTTTACTTTTGAAAAAAATCTTTCCCAATTCACCAATTTTCTTCACAAAACAAGACCAAAATGCCCCTTCTTAAACCAGTGAGTAAAAGCCCTGATTGACTTCTATTTTCATTTTTCAAATTATTGCTCTTAATTAAGCTGATGTTTTAGTGTCCATGGCACTGATCATACTGTATATGGCATACAGTACTGAAACCATTTCACTACCAACTGTATTTTGAGAAAGTTCTATATTAGTTGAATGACTGTATATATATAATATATACATTGAAGAAAGAAAATGGTTATAGTTTTCCGGTGATTCTTACCAGTTTGACAGTAGTGGACCATCCATTAAAACCTAGGT